>OZ024828.1:13484741-14079741 GCA_964016985.1 Anodontia alba
CAAACATACTGAAAAATTTCCCACCAAAAAAAAATGAAAATTTTCAGATAAAAATTCTGAAATTTTTCATATTTCTGCTCAAAATATAGATTGTAGGTACTCGTAAGAACCGCCTCGCCTAGGCGGTTCTAACGAGTACCCACAATCTATGTTTTTGAGCAGAAATAAAAAAAATAATGTATACCCCTGTAAACCCCAGTTTTACTATACAAAAGTGGGGTTTAAGGGGGTCAAAATTATATAGGCATGATTTCGTGATGAAAAATAACTATTAGCCATCAGTTTTGATATAATCTAGCCTAGCCATCTTTGAGCCATGCTATATCTAAAACCATCTTATAACAAACTGTGTTATAAACAGATTAATGTCTATTTTATTTTCATTTCAATCAGGAAATTCCATTAAGCTTAATAAAGCATACATTAAATAATCACATTATTGTTCCTTTTTACCTGTTACATTGAAAATTTATTAAAATTTAGTATACCCTTGGCCCATATCTCTAAATAAACATGAACAAAATTTGCGCCGATACTTGGACGTTTACGTCTAAATATTTTGTCCTGTTTTCTTTTTTTAGCTCACCTGAGCCGAAGACTCAGGATGAGCTATTGTGATCACTCCACGTCCATCGTCCGTCGTCCGTCTGTCTGTGTATTCACACCTTTAAACGACTTCTTCTCTGAAACCCCTGGGCCAAATTACTTCAAACTTCATGTGGATCCTTGTATTAAAGGGGATTGAAAAATTTGTAGAATTAGTCACGGTTTGTAAATCAAGATGGCCGCCATGCCGATATATAACTCCCATAGACTTATAATTGGAAAAAAACTTAAAAAAATCTTTAAAAACTATGAGGCCTATAGCATATATATTTTGTATGTAGCAATTTTAGCGGTTCCCTACATAAATCCTACCAATCAAGCCTCTGGGGTCCAAACTGGCCACGTCCCAGGGGTTCGTGAACTCCCATAGACTTCTAATAGAAAGAATCTTCTTCTCTGAAACCATGAGGTCCAGAGCTTATATATTTAGTATGTAGCCATGTTTAGTGATTCCCTACATAAATCCAACCAATCAAGCCCCTGGGGCCCAAACTGGCCACGCCCCGGGTGTCATAAGCTCCCATAGACTTATAATGGGAAAAAAGCTCTTCTTCTCTGAAACCATGAGGCCCACAGCTTACATATTAAGTATGTAGCAGTGTTTAGTGGTCCCCTACATAACTCCTGCCAATCAAGCCCCTGGGGTCCAAACTGGCCAGGCCCCGGGGTGCATTAGGTCCCATAGACTTATAATTGGAAAAATCTTAAAACCTCTTCTTCTCTGAAACCATGAGGCCCACAACTTACATATTTAGTATGAAGCAATGTTTCGTAGTCCCCTACATAAATCCTGCCAATCAAGCTCCTGGGGCCCAAACTGGCCACGCCCCTGGGGTCATTATCTCCTATAGACTTATAATGGGAAAAACTTAAAAAATCTTCTTCTCTGAAACCGTGAGGCCCAGAGCTTATATATTTAGTATGTAAAATTTTTAGTGGTTCCCTACATAAATACTGCCAGTCAAGTCCCTAGGGCCCAAACTGGCCACGCCCCGGGGGTCATTATCTCCCATAGACTTTTAATGGGAAAAACTAAAAAAAAAATCTTCTTCTCTGAAATCATAAGGCTCACAGCTTATATATTTAGTATGTAGCAATGTTTAGTGGTCCTCTACATAAATCCTGCCAGTCAAGCACCTGGGGTCCAAACTGGCCACGACCCGGGGGGTCATTAGCTTCCACAGACTTATAATGAAAAAAACTTAAAAAAAATCTTCTCTGAAACCATGAGGCCCACATCCTATATATTTAGTATGTAGCAATGTTTAGTGGTCCCCTACAAAAATTTTGCCATCAAGCCCCTGGGGTCCAAACTGGCCACGCCCCAAGGGGGGTCATATGTTTATATAGAGCCATATAGCTAACGAATATTCAAAAACCTTCTTCTCTGAAACCATGAGGCCTAGAGCTAACAGATTAAGTGTGTAGCGATGTTTGGTGGTCTCCTACGTAAACCCTGCCAACCATGTCCCTGGGGTCCAAATTGGTCGTGCCTCGGGGGTCATTAGCTCCCATAAACTTAAAATGGGAAAAACTTAAAAAAGTCTTCTACTCTGAAGCCATGAGGCCTACAGCTTATATATTTAGTATGTAGCAATGTGTAGTGGTCCCTAACTTAAATCCTGTCAATCAAGCCCCTGGCGTCCAAACTGACCACACCCCAGAGGTCATATGTTTATATAGACCCGTATAGCTAAAGAACTTTCAAAACTCTTCTTCTCTGAAACCATGAGCTAACAGATTTAGTATGTAGCAATGTTTGGTGGTCTTCTATATTAATTCTTCCAACCATGCCCCTGGGATCCAAATTGGCCACTTCTCGGGGGGGGGGGGGGGGGGGAGGTGGTCATTAGCTCCCATGGACTTATAGTGGAAAACAATAAAAGAATCTTTTTCCCTCAAACTATGAGGCCTACAGCTCAAATGTTTAGTATGTAGCAATGTAGCAATGTTAAGTGGTCCCCTACATAAATCCTGCCAATGAAGCCCCTGGGGTCTAAATTGGCCATGTCCCATGGAGTGGGTCATTAGCTCCCATAGACTTATAATGGGAAAACCTTACAAAATCTTCTTCTCTGAAACCATTAGGCCCACTATTTCATATATTTAGTATGTAGCAATGTTTAGGGGTCCCCTACATTAATTCTGACAACCATGCCCCTGGGGTCCAAATTGGCCATGCCCACAGACTTATAATGAGAAAAACTTAAAAGATCTTCTCTGAAACCATCAGGCCCGCAGCTTATGTATTTTGTATGTCGCAATATTTAGTGGTACCCTACATAAATCCTGCCAGTCAAGCCCCTGGGGTGTAAACTGGTTTTACTTATGGCCCTTTGAAAATTTCAGCATTTTAACCTTGTAGGACACTGTTTAAGCCATTGTCTTGAAACTTGACGAACTAATAGGGAATGATGAGTAAATTACCTGATTAACTTACAGCAGTTAACTCAGGTGAGCGTTGTGGCCCATGGGCCTCTTGTTATATAGCTCTATGTAAATATAGAATAGAAAATCTCTGAAGAAGGCGAAAACCGAAAGGCCTCAGGTAAGCAAATCGTTTGCACTGTAAATGATTAACTCTCAATATGTAGTTTAACCCCTAACATTTCAGCATCCCTTCTGGATCCAGTGCTACCAAAAAGATGTTTTGATAATTTTATGTATTTCTAAATGAACACAAACAAACATACATACACCAAAATTTCCTTAAGACCAAAGAAAACAAACCGCGCATTAGAAGTGCCCACCAGTTGTTCACGATATGAAACTACAACCTGTAACAGTAATTCATAGCCGCTTTATCATTACGAAAACATGCCTATTCAAATATATTGAAATTTTTAACACCAAAAGAAGGAAAATTTTCAGTTAAAAAATTCTGATATTTTTCATAATTTCTGTTCAAAACATAGATTGTGGGTACTCGTTAGAACCGCTTCGCCGAGTTTTACTATATAAAAGTGGGGTTTAAGGGGGTCAAAATTATATAGGAATGTTTTCGTGATGTTATTGTCGTTGTGCCGTCGGAGTGCTATGTACGAGGGTCCCGCAAAAAGTTCTGTCACTAATAGGCTTCCTCAGTTTTATCCCAGTATATTTTAAAATGCTTCACTGCACTTTAATAGTGTATTGAATTGCTAACGATACCCGTTTATTTCATGCAAATTGCTTTCCAATTTACCGAGTTATTTCAAACTGAAATAGATGCAGTCATATACATTGACCAATTTACTTGTTACATTGGAACATGGACCAAACAAAGGATGGTCAGGAGTCCACCTTTTACATGACAACGCCTCCTTTCATAAGTGTGAGGTTGTTAAGTCTGTTTTGGCTTCTGAAAAGGTGAAAGTTTTAAACCATCCACCTTATTCACCTGACCTGAGTCCCTGAGACTTCTTTTTATTTCCAAGGCTTCAGAAAATGCTTTCTGGAAATAAGTATACGTCTAGAAGTTCTCTTGGCAGCGCTATTTATCAGTGTCTCCAACAGATACCAAAAGAAGACTATTTATCTGCTTTTCACGACTGGGTAAAAAGGTTACAAAAATGTGTTTCAGTAAAGGGGGAATACTATGAAGGTTTGTAATAAAAATATGTTTCATAAAACGTAGCACTGAAGTAATCCGAGCCTAGTGACAAAACTTTTTGCAGGACCCTCGTAAAGCGGGTTATTTGTAAGACCTGGATTGGGCTTTGTGCTGGAACATAGGTAAATAATGCAGAACCAGACCAGACGCCACATAACGCGGCGTCTGATAAGGGTGTTTGCTTAAATTCACGAAGTTGAGGGTTAAATGAAACAGTTTTAAGTCCCCGTTCAGGACCATTTTCCCAGCCCGCACTCAAGAGACAATCGACCCTACAGTGCTGTCAATGCTTTAATTATTCTCCCGGCATACGAAATATGCCAAAGGGGTATATAGTTTTCGTCCGTTCCGTTAGTCCGTTCGTTTGTCCGTCCGCCCTTCCGTCCGTCGGTCCGTCCCTTTCTGTAACCAAGTTTTACTTCGAAGTTTTTTATTAATTATAACTCTGCAACCACTGATCAAAAACTTTCATATTTGGTATGGGGGTACCTGGGAGGGTTCTCTTCCATTCTACATCTGGTCATGCCCCTTTGCGGGACTAGAGGTCAAAATCTAGGACACTCCAATAAAGTTAGTATATTGCAGTTTGTTTATACAAACAACCTCTTATAAAAGAATGATGGGCATCAGACATGTTTATCACATCAACGTTCAGTGTAATAAGGTCAAGGTCATTGTGACCTTATTTTCATGCTTCAGTGATTTTAACATATTTTGAAGCCTATTTCATGGATTAAGGCCTCAATAAAGTAGTATGTTGTAGTTTGTTTATACAAACAACTTCTTAAAGAAGGATGGGCATCAGATATGTTTATCACATCAATATTCAGTGTTATAAGGTCAATGTCATTGTGATCATATTTTCATGCTCAAAAGATTTGGCCTTATATCTTGAAGACTATTTCATGGATTAATGTGATACTTGGAATATTGGTTCTGTGTGAGACCACAATTGACAGCAAAACAAATGTAGGTCACCTTGACCTATATTTCATGGTCCAGTAATTTTGCTGCATATCTTGAATGTTAATTGACGTATGAACATCATTATTTGGGATTATGAATTAGTATGATCCAACAGTTGATCTAAAAGTAATGTAGGTCACTGTGACCTTATTTCATGGTCCAGTGATTTTATGTTACATCTTGAAGACAATTTGATGTATTACTATCATATTTTGGGAATATGTGATCTATATCTCGTAGCCCTGTGATTTTGTCTTATATCTCTCACTGTTTGATACCTAAATGTCATGTTTACATATAATGACACAGTGTGACCCAAACTTTCACCTCAAAGTAAATACAAATCAGTATGACCTATATTTCATGGTCTAGTGATTTTGCTTAATATCTTTTAGATTATTTAATGGACTAACATCATAGTTGGTACAATGCATCAGTGTGACCATCAGATTAATTTCTCAAGTATATGTAGGTCAGTGACCTATATTTTATGGCCCAGCAAATTTGCTTCATGTCTTGACAGGAAAGTTGTACTTGGGATGATAGATCAGTGTCACTCAGAGACTGACATTGTAAACTATATCTTGCCTTTTATCATTGTCATTAACTTTAAAATATTTTATAATTAAGAAATGGCGCTGGCCGGGGGTATTCGCGACCCTCTGGGCACTTGCTCTAGTTTATATATATATTTCGAAGTATACTGAATGAATACCAGTCTTCGCGAAAAACTCAGAACTGCCTGACAAAACTGGCATTTTTTTATTTTGTCTTGCAAAAACTTTCAGTCTGTCTGAGAAATGTCCTGTGAATCTTAGCAATGAAAATGATATTCTGACACCAAGTATGCCTTCAGTCCTGCAGATACTTATCTGTCCTGCAAAAGATTACAGTCTGTCTGACAGCTGTCCAGATTACAGTCTGTCTGGCAGTTGTCCTGCATCAGTAGAAAAGATTTCGCGAAGACTGGAACACGAACATTTTATTATTTTCATCAGGAAAACATGCTTATATAATTTTGACTCTCCTTAAACCCCACTTTTATATAGTAAAACTGGGGTTTACAGGGGTATATATTATTTTTCATATTTCTGCTCAAAGCATAGACGGTGGGTACTCGTTAGAACCGCATCGGCGAGGCGGTTCTAACGAGTACCCACAATCTATGTTTTATGCAGAAATATGAAAAATATCGGAAATTTTTATCTGAAAATTTTCATTTTTTGTTTGTAAAATTTTCAGTACATTTGAATAGGTGTGTTTTCGTAATGGTTATTGTTAGTTGTCACGTTTGCGTAGACAATTTGTTGTTACTGGTCTCCTACACCTGTAACGGTATAGGTATATAGTGCATATCACAAATGTAACGCGTTTTTCCATCGGCTAGAAACGCGCAAGTCGCTTTTCTACGATAGATGCACGAGCGGGCATTATTGCGTTATAGTCGGCCTTCGGAGCGGTCCGACTATACCGGCTTATAGTGTATTATTTAAATTTAGAATCACGAGCAATTGCTCTTTTAGTTGAATTTAAAATAAATAGAAATATTGAACTGTTTAATTGTAAATAAATGTTGAATTTATATGTAGTAGCTGTTCAAGGCACTAACAAGAGAAACAAAAGCTTCAAGTATTATCTAGGTTTATGAACTGGCCTCGGGCCAGGGCCTGGATCACGGGCAGTCCATAAACCTTGATAGTGCCTGAAGCTAGGGTTACTATTGATTAAATAGACCACTTCTACAACCTTGCTATGAAAGCAGGCTTTTATAGCGGCGCATGTAGAGCAATTGGCTTAATTCACGAAAATTCAGATAAACCCCCAATACTTTTAATATTTCTGCTCAAAACATAGATTGTGGGTACTCGTTAGAACCGCCTCGGCAAGGCGGTTCTAACGAGTACCCACAATCTATGTTTTGGGCAGAAATAAGAGAAATAATGTATACCCTGTCGACCCCAGTTTTACTATATAAATGTGGGGTTTAAGGGGGTTAAAATTATATAGGTATGTTCTCGTGATGTGATACTTGAAAATTCAAGGTGTCAAGAAAAGGTGTCCTATATATTCAATGTAACGGTAAAATGTCCGGATTTCAAAATCTCAAACTTAATTTCATTTTTATTCATAGATTCATTTGAACAGGTAATAACATTATAGTATCTTTTGTTTATTCTAATAATGAATTACCTATTTTTCTCTTTGAAAGAAAACCCTGTAATCGCTCACCAGTGAATTATTTCATTTCTTCAAATGGATGGTTTTCACGCGCTAATACGTGACGTAATTCTATGACGCTGTTAATTTGAAGGATTGTGCGATCTTTTGCTTTCAATACAAAGAAAAATGTCTGAAATATTATTATAATTTGAGATCTTCATTTATTATCTCTGAAATACGATGACATTATTTTTTTGTTCAGCAGTTCAAGGCAGGGTATCTCTCATTAGCATATGAAATTCCCACGCGTCACAAACGTACAACATCCAACTAAAACACGTGTGTGGGGTGGGGATTGTGATAAGTAATGTAATAAACAGTTTATTCGTTTGTTTTGATCGATTTTTGAGAAATAATTCACGCATGTTCTAAGGCTTTCATGTAAAATACTCGTTCGCTATCGCCCCGATTTTTACACGGACGCCTTAGAACACTAGTGAATTACTTCTCCGTAATCGGTCAAAACAAACAAATAAACTCTATATAATCACTGCTTACATTTAGGGAACGCAGAGGACACATGACGTTTATACAACGTCGCCTCAGTGTCGATGCAACGTGGCATCGACATCGAGACGACGTTGTATAAACATCATGTGGCCGCTTGGAATTCTGGGACAGTATAAAAGAATTTTGTTCACCTTGACTTCCACTTAATGAAGCAAGGATGTCCCAGGACTTCCTAATTTTGCTAGTTAGTGCATGCGCTGGATTACGAGGTCTCGAGTTATTACTTGTATTGCCACTGATGATCGATTATAATCAACCATCAGTCACGTTTGCCTCTTACGACTGATGAGCGGAAAGATTTTTTATAGTCGACTAATCGGAATATTCTATTTTCAGAAACACATTTTTCTCACGTTTTCTTTTTTATAGGTAAGTTATAAAGAAATGAAATTCAAAGCTGTCTATTATGTCATTCTAGATTTGTGTCAATAAAATTGAATAAAATAGTGATAAAATAGCCTTAATAGGTAAATCCAAAAGAACTGATTTTTTTTATTGTTATTTCTCCATGAAAACATATGTTGTGGGTGCTCATTAGAAGCGCCTCCCGAAGGCACTTCTAATGAGTACCCACAACAGATGTTTTCATGGAGAAATAAGAAAAATAAAATGTGGATACCTCCTCTAATTGATCTGGAGCGATGAATAAGTACCTGGAAGAAGGCTAAATTAAGAGCGAATATATTTTCTACAAATTGATTATTAATAGACGATCACTCAGTTTTACAAAACCGATGATCGACTATAAAATTCGACAAAACCGATGATCGACTATAAATTTCCCAACACTAGTTGTTTCATCGGGCGATAGCCGAAATACCATGTGATAATCTCTAATTCTCAGTGGACGACTAAACCTTTCTAACGTTGAGAACTGTGAGCTGTTTTAATTTGTTTTGTAATATATTTAAGATGCTGACATGATTAATCACTTACAATTATTCCTGGCGTTCTTCAAAGAACCGGGTTCTAAACTTATATGTGTGTTTTTTGATATTGTACAGATCCCAGTGATATGCATGTAGTGTGGTCGTTCTGGTAAACAGAGGATATTTCTCTTTTGCTGTGAATTTCATAAATATTTTCATTGAGTGTAATGAAAACATAGTATTTGAATGTTTTCATTTCACGAAATAAAATTTTTATGGTATTCACGGAAAAATATCTTTTGATTTTATTGATTACATGCCAATGCGCGCTTCTGACGTTATACAAACAAAACATGAACGTCGTTGTGTCGATGTTCAATGCTTTTAAAATATGTGAAGCGTTGGAGGGACAAAAACAAAAAGTTTCGACACATTAAAATAATCTTGTTATCAAAAACTTTCTTGCACTCTTCCTAAGAAAATGTATACCAACACTTGCTAGTTTTGCTCAAAAACAGAGGAGTTAAAAAAACCGAAGTCGGATTGGCATCTGTTAGTGAAACAATGAGGACAACCGAGGTAATCCGAAAGTACAGTATTGAAATTTAAATTGGCTTGTTATTTTTTCATTTGTATAAATATCATATTCTTTCACTTGTGAAAATACCACTTTTAATCATTTCGGATATACATTGATTTCACCGCTTGCAATAAAATAAACTGTTTTTGATGCAGTATATAAGTTAATACACGTTGAGTTTTGAAGTACAGGAAATATTTCATTCGAGACTTGCAAAATTTATAAAACAACTTGTCACTAATGCACTCGTCTGTTTATAGGATTTGCAAATCATTCGGGAAATAGTTCCTGTATTTAAACTCAGGGTGCATTGGCCTCTATTTCTTCCATCTTTTTTTATATTTTCTTCTCCTTTTATACATCTCTATATTTAGGCATTGTCAACCTAGTGAGCACATGGCGTTTATACAAAGTCGCATTAACGTTGATGCAACGAAGACACAACTTTGCGTGCCCGCCGGGAAGTATACCGTTGTCTCATGCTTGGTATGTTCACACATATTTTCGTTTTGTGTATGTATTCACAGACCATGTAGACTGATTTGATGTATCTGCTGGGGTGATGGGGGCGGTCGGTGTGGCGAAGGTGTCATGTATCTTACGTTACCGGAGCGTCCAACTCATATTGGATCACAGTTGGGCAAGGCCTGCTATCCTTGTAGCAGGTAAGAGGAGAGGGGGAAAGGTTTTATTTCTTCTGTTCTTCACTTTCATTCCTGTGTCTCTTTCTTCCCTGTCTCTCTCTTTCATCACCTCTGCTATCTCTTCTATCTCGTTTCTCCCTTTCTCTGCCGGGAGACGACACAAAATGACCCACAAGGGTTGACATGTCGTTAAACCTAAACACGATAAAAAAAAAAGAGTATCTGCAGGGGAAGGGCTCTTACTAATACTGACACAATATGCATGAAATGTCAAATCCTATTTTCTGGGAAAAATAAGAAAAAAAATATTTCAATCGTCTAAGAAATTTTTACCCAGCATGTTTAGCGTTAATATATATATTTTATTATATATTATAAAATGATTGATTTTCATTGGCTCAGACCCACCTTCAGCCCAGTCCGTAGATTGTGATATACACTGGCTTGCGCGCGTCTTCTACTGTATATTAGTTTCTAAAATTAGATATCAACTTTTAGTGACGTTGCCACTAGTGACGCCGACGTCTACGCGCGCATCTTATATTAATGGGGTCTTGTGTTGACTCTTATTCACGTTATCGAGAGAAAAGACAAGCTATATAATAAAACATTTATTGACTAATATTGATATCCAACATTGAATACCGATATTGACCTCGGCTATCGCCTCTGTCAATATTGGTATTCTCTGGTGGGTATCACGTCATATCCAATACCTAAATAGACAATAATTGTATAATAATACTAAGCGTATATACTATACTACTACTATTATTAATAATAATAAATGCGGCTGTCTTCCTTTCTTAGCTATTTTACTTTTTTTTTTATATTTCGAACATATCCGTGGCCTTATAGCGCTTCCTCAATGTAATACTGTCTTTGGTTTATTAACTCTTTCACTGCCATAGGCGATGATAATAGGCAAACAGCGTAGATTCAGATGAGACGGCTCACAATGAGCCGTCTCATCAGGATCTACGCTGTTTGACATTCAGTCTTGCAACTTTACATTTAAACCTATTTCTAGTTGTTAGTTTGTTGGAAAAACAAAGCAGACGACAAATGTCGTTTGAAAGAGATAAGGTACGAGGGTGAGTCAATAAGTAACCAGCCTATCTTATTTCCGGTTGAGATCCACCTCTTCTTTTTCGATATAAATGCCCTCTAGTGTGATGCACTTAGACCAAAGGTGTTCAAGTGCCATCAGCCCAGAACTGAAAAAGTCAGGGTCCTTTCCATTGACCCATTCCCCAACTGCCGTCACGACTTCTTCATCAGACCGGAAATGACGTCCACGGATATCCTTTTTCAAGTTTGGGAATAGGAAGAAGTCGCTAGGAGCTAGGTCAGGCGAATAGGCAGGATGTGGTATTAATTCATACCCGTTTCGCTCTACAACATCCATTGCAACTTTGCAAGTGTGGACTCTCGCCTTGTCCTGTTGCAGCAAAACACCTTTAGAGAGTTTACCTCGGCGTTTTTCACGGATGGCGGTTCTCAGCTGGTCTAACAAGTTTGCATAGTACACTTCAGTTATTGTACTTCTCTTGGGTAAAAAGTCCAACATAATAACGCCTTTTGCGTCCCAGAATACTGTGCCAGCAGATGGTTGCGTCTTAAACTTCTTTTGGCCTCGGGGACCCAGGCCCTACCCACTGATGACTCTGAGCTTTATTCTTTGGCTCATAATAATGAACCCAAGTCTCATCTACAGTCACCAGACGCAAAAGAAAATCATCTTTTGACCTAAAGCGCTTCAACAAGGGCCTGCATACTGATGCTCTGGTTGCCATTTGCTCATCGCTAAGGGATTTGGGGACCCAATGGGCTGTTAGCTCACGCATACCTAAATGATCATGTAAGATTGTTGAAACGCAACCATGTGAAATGCCTAATGCCTGCGCTATTTCTTCCACCTGAATTCGCATGCATCACTAGCCATGTTTGACATTCAATATCTTACTAAAGAATGACTCGATACGTGTGCAATTTTGTACCCATGTATAAAACATATATTGAAACAAAGCATGAAAATCGTGACCGTCTCGGTCCATCGGAAATGGGATAGGCTGGTTATTTATTGACACGCCAAATGCACCCCACTCTTACACCGGAACCCAGCTAGCATTCTACGTAAATCTACATCGGGCCGTCATCGGCCCGTCAGCTACCCTGACGGGCCGATTACGGCCAGATATAGATTTACGTAGAATGCTGACTGGGAAGACATAAAGTCACTTTATGTCATAAATTCTCGTCTGGTTCATTCATGGATCTCGCTTACCTAATGGGATATTACGTCTCTAATCCCAGTCAGCATTCTACGTAAATCTATATCGGGCGGTCATCGGCCCGTCAGGGTAGCTGACGGGCCGATGACGGCCCGATGTAGATTTACGTAGAATGCTAGCTGGGATTGTACCCCCCCCCCTCCTCACTCTCTCTCTCTCTCTCTCTCTCTCTCTCTCTCTCTCTCTCTCTCTCTCAATACTTGGTTAGCACCACCATTCTCAATTGTATGTCGGGGGGGCGGCGGGGGGGGCGGGGGGAGTGGCCGGGTTTGGCGACATTGTCGTGTATTGTACGTCAGCTGATATTGGCTTATAGTTGGGCAAGGTCTGCTATCCTTGTAGCAGATAAGGGTAGATGGGAATGTTTTTATTTCTTCTGTTTCTTCACTTTCATTCCTGTTCCCATTTCTTGCCTGTCTCTCGCTTTCATATCCTCTACTATCTCTTCTATCTCTTTTCTCCCTTTCTCTGGGAAACGACACAAAATGACCCACAAGGGTTGACATGTCGTTAAACCCCAACACAATCAATCAATTCAATCAATTGTATTCCGCATGTCCCACAATGTCGCAGAATGATTTACATAAGCTCTTGCTTACGGTCAGACTCTGAGCTGTCAGATCCTGTAATATACATCGTATGCTTGTATCTGTATTACTGTTGGAATGTCTCAACAGAATACTGTTTAAACCAAAGATGATAGCCTAATAATAATAATAACAATTACATTATTATTATTATTATTATTATTATTATATAATTTTATTATTTTTATTATTATTATTATTGTTCATTACGAAAACAAGCCTATTCAAATATACTGAAAATTTTACCTCCAAAACACGAGTTTTCAGATAAAAAATTCTGGTATTTGTCATATCTCTGCACAAAACATAGATTGTGGGTACTCGTTAGAACCGCCTCGACGAGGCGGTTCTAACGGGTACCCACAATCTATGTTTTTGAGCAGAAATAAAAAACATAATGTATACCCCTGTAAACCCCAGTTTTATTATATAAAAGTGGGGTTTAAGGGGGTCAAAATTATATATGCGTGTTTTCGTGATGTATTATTATTGTTATTACTATTATTGAAATTCAATTTTATTATTATTAATATCATCATTATTATTATTATTATTATTATTATTATTATTATTATTATTATAAAAAGCAAAGGAGGTTTGGAATGAAAGAGTAGAATTTACCTGTGATAAGATTTTTTGTAACTCCTTTTTACTTGGTATACATTCTTCTCTGAAAAGTAAAATAGCGCCAATCAACAGAAAACAGAAAAGAATGATCGGCTTTGTTACTTGTATTCTTAGATATTTCATTTCAAGCAGACCGACAGATCGAATTTAACAGATGAAGTCTCTCTGAAGGAATTTAATGATATGCTTGCGACGGCTTGCTTTCCCACAATTGTATTTAATGAACAAGCACATTCCAATGGAAATAGCTTTTGTAAAGCTTACATATTACATAATGTGGGGAATCCACGTGTCCAAATGACTACATGTGGGTACACGGAGTACGTTTCTACTCATATCTCTGCATAAGGTAGAACTTTTTAGAATATCTTAATTTTTACCGAATGGAATTTGTTCAAATAAAGTGCAAAGTCGAGGCGGTTCCAACGAGTACCCACAATCTATGTTTTAAGCAGAAGTATGAAAAATATTAGAATTCTTTTGTCTGAAAATTTTCATTTTACGGGGATGAAAGTTTCAGTATATTTGAATAAGCATGTTTTCGTAATGGGAGATTTTGATCAGACTGCCCGGATGCGCAAGCTGATTCAGACTTTGTTGGGAGCACATGTCAGAAGGTACTTTTTCTCACGTGTGGCTAATATGATAATAGAATTACGGACTCTCAGTTTGGGTTCTTTTGGAAATATAGGACAAAAGACGGCCAAACTATAAACGATCAGAAATTAACAGACCATGTTTGATTGAGTCTCTTTATTTATTTTTATTTATTTATTTTTTTTTTTTTTTTTTTTTCGCAGGCTTCTCCGAAGGATGAAATATGAAAGATAGAAGAAGATGATTTGTAGATTCGATGATGATATCACATTAATATTTTTTCTTTATTTCAATATGATATACATTTTGTATAAAACGTTGACATAGTCATTACATGCAGATTTACAGACAACAGCTTTTTATTATAAAATCTTAACCGGTTGAATAGTCATAAAATATTACAGAGTAGATCCTCAATATACACTCTCTAGTCCGACGCAGCTCTCTAAGGCTTGTCGATACGTAATCCGAGCCTTGCCTGATGTTTTAGTGGCTTTTCTTTGTCTTATGTCATAGAACCTCTACTGACTGCACCAGGAATGACCTCAAAGGTCTAAAATATTGAATTTAACGTTTTATTGTTGCGTATTTTGCCATTTCAGTATATACTTGATATCACAATAACCCACACACTTCATTCTGCTTTACAATTTCAAGTGAATTGTCTTGGGTCACAATGACTGACCTGTAACAAAGTAAATGTAATACTGATTGTCTTGTTTGGTTTAAACATGCTTAACAAAGTCTGATGCAAATCAGAACGGTGGAAGGAAGGGTAAATTTTCCTAGTAAAGGGTCAGTGAAGGGTAATATGCCTATAATATGACAGAGGTCCTTTGGGGTCATTCCTGATGCAGTCAGATTCATTTTTGTTTCAAATACTATTTTGGAGACTCTGCCGCTTACTTTTTTAAAATAATAATGCTTATTAATTTGAAGGCACCCCCACTCAAGTAAAAACGAAGTTAGATAAGGTAACATTCCTTATGGTAGGGTGACTTTCAAGACTGAAAAATTGTGAACCCGGACCCCCCGTACAACAAGATGTGTCATATACATAAATGTTCCATATTCTCTGTAGTTTCTGAAACTGCCGGCATAAATTGGCATAAATGATGGCAAACCGAGAAATCCAATATGGCCGCCAACATGGCCGCCAAATACTAAAGGTCTGCTTTTGAAGCCTAAATTGTCTTCTGGTTGTTCTAGTATGCATGCAAAATGCATATTTTGATTGATATGTACTTGTTACAGACAATACTATTTATTTAAATACAAAAAGAAGCATGATTTAAACATTAAAGGCAAAATTAGAGGACAAATGGCCAATTTTTGGTCTAAAAATAGAGCACTTAGAAGAAACAGAAGTTCCCTAAAATTTCTTAAGCGATATCACTTGCTTCATTTTAATTTAAACAACACACCAGTTATCATGGCCAATTTAAACATCATATTTCTGTTGAAAATATTAAACCAGTATTGAACAGTAAGCAGTTTGTTACCCCTACCCCCACCATTCGATTTCAAATGTTCTGAACTGATGCTTGTGAAGCTTGACAAGAGACAATAAAAGAAATGAAAAAGATGGACAGAATGGTAAACTATTTTATTTATCAACATCTTTTAATTAGGAATTGTTTGATTTCCTTCATAGTTCAAGTTTTAAATCACAGACATAATAACAAATAAGAAACACTGACCTGGATAAAATTGGCTTGATAATGTTTACTATAACACCGACAGAAAGTGTTATGGAGGGAAACTTTAAAAATACATGCATGTAAACATTGTAAATAAATTAATTGAAACCAAATCCAGACGGAAATGGCAAGTGCATTTATAAACTATCAAACACATGCAGACATTTTGCAGAAAAGTCGACACACTGTAAGGTCGACTTTGGAAGATTGTCCTAAAACTTATCCATCCATCGTGGACACTTCGTGAGCCTGTCTGTGGACAGTCAGCGAAAAATACAAAAAGCTATTTTGATATATTTGACATACTCGAGCTATTGAATTCCCTTTCTAATGCCACTTTTCATTACCAAGGCTAAGGCGTGGACCATGCATCTTAGCGCCAGTTGATTTTATTATTAACCCAATCTAAGTAGGCAATTAAATTGAAAAAACATGACAGTCTTCAAATGTAAACAATAATGCAAGATGCAGATATGGCTGAAAACATTAATTTCAGTGGGTAAATCATCCAAAATTGCACACAATTAGGGGCAATTGTCGTTAGAATGAAACATATTTTGGCGTAAATTTTGGTGCTGGGTTGTATGGAATTTAATTCTGCATAGTATAGCATTCTCCAATTTTTAAAATAACGCCCTCCTAGACGACAAAAGCCCCAGACTGTCGACAACCTACCTGAAACAGCCACCTTTTTAGCTCGCATGTCCGGATATTCACGTCACTTATTTCTTTGCAAAACAATTGGCCATGAGTGACGTGATTACTGCCCGTGACATATATTGCTAAAGAGGAAACAATAATGCATTTAAAATCCTGCCTGAGCAAAGCAAGTCTGAGGAAGCAAGAGTCATTTTAAAGGAAGAATTTAAGGAAAACATTAAAACTGACTGTCAATAAAATAAGAAGATCATTTAGATTCTCTCTTATAATATATATCCAATGCAGTCTAGTGCTCCATTGTGTGAAAAGTTGCAGACGTAACAAAGTGTCTGACTCTAGAATAAGCTAGGGTTTACCCGTATGAGTTAAGCTCTTCAACTGGCTTCTTATTTCTATACAAATAGTGAAGATAGATTGTTAGTCCAGATGTTTCAGTGTTATGATGATCTGACCAGAGCTGTTATGATTCGGAACAGATGGAACCATCTTCGTATATCAGTTTTATCTTAACTATATCACCAGCTTCATTTAACTTTTGCCTTACTGGACAACCAAATGACAAAAAAAGAAGATGGTCTGGAAATTTACATTGTGCCTCAAGACAGCTCCAATACAAAATATACTGGGAGCTGCCTATTGTCGCTGCCTATAGGTAGCCTGTAGGAAGTGCAATAGGATGCCTATAGGCTGCCTACTGGAAATTGGCCATGCAAATTTTGAGTGGCCTACTCTTATATGGAGTAGGCAGCTCATCTATGAAGACAATGACTAAAAAGGGACCTGGACCTGCCTACTGTTCCTATTCTGCTTCCTCGTCTGTCATTGGCCACTAAGCTGCCTACTGTTGCCTCTTAAATGCTTTCCCTGCCTATTGCGCTGCCTACTACATGTTCACTGGCAACTGAGCTGTCTACTCTGCCAATTTAGTGGGAACTGAGCTGCCTATTCTGCCTACTAGATGTTTATTGGCTACTGAGCTGCCTACTCTTCCTATTCAGTTGGAATGGAGCTGCCTATTCTGCCTAGTGCTTGTTTATTGGCTACTGAGTTGCCTACTCTGCCTTTTCAGTGGGAACTGATCGTGAGCAGCCCATTCTGCCTACATGTTCATTGGCTGGCATTGAACTCGGTACCTCTAGCAGTAGAGGCAAGTGCACTAACCACTTAGCTAATCAAGCTCTACATTGGCTACTTGGATGGGTTTTTCAAAAAAATCTGTCCCTTAAAATAAGGATGTCCAGGTAGGTGGGCATCGGGTGAGCGGGCGGACAGACGTCGTCTCAGGTTAACCTTTTGGTTAACCTTTTTTCAAAGTTATGTTACCTTTATTCTTCAGTGGATTGCTTTCATATTTGGTAGGGATGAAGAAAAGGACCAGTAGGTGTTTTCAATGCAAGAGAGGCAACTCTCACTTTCTTCATTATTTAAAAAACCCATCCGTAATGCCTTTCGGCGTTTTTCTTTTTTAACAGAAAAAAAAATGTTCACGGAGGGAGCAAATTCCTTCCTAGAAGAGTTGCTTCCATTTAGAAAGAGACTGAAAACCAGGGAAGCGAAGTCATGTTTCCAACAGAACCCACTTGGCCATGGACAAGTAAATTCAAATTTGCTCGACTGAGCAATCGATGCTGGGTTTATACCTCTATGATAGCTTATAGTTATGCATTGACAGCAGTGGTATCAATATCAACCCTCTGCGTTATTGGACCTTAAGCTTAAGCTTAATTGATCTCGGGCTTATAATGGGGTCTCAGGTTGATAATTCAAGCAACAATCATAACCCCATCATGTGAAAATCTCCATGTACATGTATTAGGCAAGCAGATCTATGTATCCTAACGTATAGTCAGTATTACACCAGATTTACATAATTATGGCATCAACTTGCTTTGATATGAAACAGGAAAAAGGCATTGAATTAAATTAAGTAAATTAAACGTTTTTCTACCTATAACAAGCATAGTTGTTATGTTCACTAATAAACAAACAAGTAGTCTTCTTACATTCACGGAAATAAATTTCTGTTTAATCTAAAACATCCTAAATACACATTTGCAATCAAAATGGCTGCTATATTTTCCCGCCAATTTCACCTGACAAAGGATTGATCTGCCTACTGTGCCTAATAATTACACAAAGTAAACCCAGCTGGAGCTACCTATTCTGCCTACTGCAGAAAATAAAATAAGCTTGAGTTGCCTTCTCTGCCTACAGGAAAAAGAAAATTAAGTTTGAGCTGCCTTCTTTTGCGTACTGCAAGAAGTAAAATAAAGTTAGAGCTACCTACTCTGCCTCCTGCAGAAAATTAAATAAGTTTGAGTTGCCTTCTCTGCCTATAGTAGAACATATATTAAGTTGGAGTTGCCTACTCTGCCTGTTGTACAAAACAAACATACTTTGAGCTGCCTACTGGTTGCCTGTTCTGCCCATAGGCATCAAGAAGGGCAACAAATAGGCAGCTCTTGCCTACTGGAGCGGCCTACAAATTAAATGTAAAACAGTAGGCCACCCATAGACAGCCTTCTTGTCTTTTATCATATGGGAGAGTTCACTGGGTGAAAAGAACTCCTGCTGCGGCCCTTCAGTTTTTGTAATTCTGTTTTGTAGGATAATTCTGGCTGGCTTGGTGCAAAATCAAAACATCACTTGATTCCAAATCTTTGAACTTGTCAGAGAGGTCTGTGTTGCAGTCTTCTGATTCAGGAGTTTTCCAGCTTACATATTTTGGCATGGATTTGAGCCCTTATAACATTTAACAGAAGATCCAACCCCTAGAATAAACATCAGTCCTGGACAAATCTATTTTATGCTTTTTATGCACATTGTTTTAAACTTATGTTTACCAATGGATACATCATTTAATCTTTTTAATTTCTATTAAGCGTGACATCAAAAATGATAATTCAAATAGATATTTTTTCAGTTTCAATCTTTCCTTTCAGTATTCTTTAAACTGGCTTCAGCTTTCTCTAATTTGCTTTGCTCAGACAGGGTTTTAAATACATTATTCTTTCTTTCAACAGTATAAGTTTAAGATTATACGTACTTCATTGTGATATTTCACTGATGCGGTACAGGACCCCTATGCGAACCGAGCATTGTGTTTATAATTTGGGGCTGCATCAGAATCAGTTGTGATGAGTTTTTTTATAAAAATAGTTAAAGCCCACAGTAGTTTTTCAACTGATAGTTCCAAGTTTGCTCTTCTGTTGCAGTTCTGGTTTATGCACCGATAGTAACATAGGTAACATTTGCTTTTTCATTGTTTTTCCTCATCTCTCCTTCTTTTGAAGTCTAGGGAAGGAAGGCTGTGCTTCGTAATTGTGACATTGCCCCGGTATCTTCACATATGACTTTCTAAAAATTGTGGATATCTTCTGGCTATTAAAGCCCCTAGTGGATCTGTTTCTGTCTCATAACTATAATGTTTGAATTGTGGATAGCTTCTGGCTACTAGAAGCCGCTAGTGGCTATATAGCCACTAGGGACTGACATAGCTGGTAGCGACTGATACTTGCGGCAATACTGCTGCAATAGATCTACTGGCCGTTATCACTGGCTACTTTCTGGCTAGAAGTTGTGTCTACTAATTTTAAAGCGGCTTTATTGCAGCTACAAAGCCACTTTAAAGCTGCTACATTTTCATTTCTGTAAGGGTTAGGAAAATATGTGAAAATTCTGAAGCCCACCCACGGGATTTTTGACACTAAATTAGAACTCAGGGCTCCCATGTCAGAGGTATGGAATAGGACATAAAATTTTCAAACTTAAATAATACCCGGAGGTAATGCTGCCACCCTGTTCAGAGGAAAACATTTATAGGTGCATATTGTATGATAACAAGTGCCTTTTATTTCTATATTTTGTTTCAATTAATTTAATGACAACTTTATATAGTTTCAAATTTTCCAGCCACAAGTTCTGTCGGTGTCACAGTAAATATTGTTAAGCCAATTTTATTTTATTTCTTATTTATTGTTCAGTCTGTAAATTAAAACTTAAATTCTGCAGCAAATCAAATCATTCCTGGAAAACAGAGGTTCATAAATGAAATAGCTTGCTATTCTGCCTGTCGTTATCATTTTTTCTACTGTCGTTTATCAGTCTTTACCAGATTCAGTTCAGAAGCGATGAAATCAAATGATGGGGGTAGGGGTAAAAAACTGCTTACTGTTTAATACTAGATTAATATTTCATACTGAAACCTGAGTTTTGAGCAGGCCATGATACCTGGTGTGTTGTTTAAATTAAACTCAAGTAAGAAATATCACTATAGTAATTTTCAGGAACTTCTATTACCTCTCAGTACACCATTTTTAGACCTAATATTGAACTTTTGACCCCTAAAATTGCCTTTAATTTTTAAATTATGCTTCTTTTTGTATCTAACTAAATAGTCTTTCTTGTAATGAGTTAAGGTCAATCTAAATATATATTTTGTATGCATACTAGAACAACCAGAAGACAATTTAAGCTTCAAAGGCAGACTTTTAGTATTTGGCGGCCATGTTGGCGGCCATATTGGATTTCTCGGCTCGCTATCATTTATGTCAATTTATGCCGGCAGTTTCAGAAACTACAGACAATAGGAAACATTTTGATATATGACACATCTTGTTGTACGGGGGGTGGGGGGGGGGTCCGGGGTACCCCTAGAAAGAGTGGCCAGTTTCACTCATTGTCACCCTACCATTAGCAAGGAGCCCATGAGGAGCCGATATGACGTAGTTATTGTAAAATTCCAATTTTATAGGTATCATGTTCAATTAGTATTTCTTGGGACTAAGTCTTAAATTTTTTTAAATGATCAAGTTTATTAGTTTAGTATGTACCCTTACTCAAACTAGAATGAGTAAGGTAACTTTTCCTGGTATGGGGCTCAGGAAAGGGAAATATGTCTTCCTTGTGACAAATCCCGAACTTCTCATATATACGTTCATTTATTATTTCTAGAGGCTTCTCATCTGATTTCGTAAAAATGTGCATGCTTAGCAGTTTGGAATGTGCATGTACTCTGTTTAAAACAAGAATGTGTGCTTGTTAGTGTAATGTTACCTAATATGGGGCCCTTATGTTTTCGTTATGGTAAAATTCTTATGTGTTAGGTTTTCTATTTTCTGTTAGTATTTCTAGAGACTCTGTGTGGTCCCGGTGTTAGTCTTACTCTTTGGTGCTTTGTGGTTTATTCTACGAGGCGATTTGTTGCATGTCTTACCTTGTGTCATTTTGTTCTTGTGTTTTCAGTCCTTTTAGCATTGCGATTACCTCGCTTGGGGAAGAGAGAGCTAATTTTAGTGCTTTTCGAACGTTTGAACGATTTGTGCTTGTTTGGAGCTGTCGGTTTTTCTTCCTCTTGTTGTCTGGGAAAGGCTGCGGTTTGTGATTGTGGCACTCCCTGAACTTTTCTCTTACCTTTTTTTATTTCTTTAAACGATTATATGTATAATAGTTTGGAATGTTCCTTGTCTCAAACTAGAGTAGGATTTGGAATGATTTAACTTATCCAGAGGTCCATGAGGGCCACTGTGTCTTTGTTTTGGCAAAATTCCAATTTCGTAATAGACGGTCTAATTTCACTGTATTTATGGAGACTCACACTCCACTTGCTTAAATTAGGGTTTGCTAGTTGAAAGGAAACTTAATTCAACCCAGAATGGCAATAGCAAGTGTAATTACCCATAGAAAGGGATCTATAATGGGACCAATTTGCCTTTCATATGGAAAATTTTACATACTTTCTATTTCAGTTATTATTTTTGGAGATATAGCCTTTTTTTCCTCGAAATTCTTATGATTAGGGACTTGTTAGTATCCTCCCTGGCTTGGCTTAAACAAGAATGGGGACTAGAAAAGTTTTTTTTTTTTTTTTTTTTTTTTTTTTTTTTTAAATGTCCCCTCCCCCTTCTTCACCCGCCAAAAGTACGAAGGCCAGAGTTGTCATTTTTGTACACGACACGTCGTCTTGTCATGTTCTACATATCTACCAAGTACCATCATAATTTATTCCAAA
This sequence comes from Anodontia alba, assembly GCA_964016985.1. Classification (NCBI taxonomy): domain Eukaryota; kingdom Metazoa; phylum Mollusca; class Bivalvia; order Lucinida; family Lucinidae; genus Anodontia; species Anodontia alba. The sequence goes on from OZ024828.1 coordinate 13,507,204, forward strand.
GGGTATTCGAGTTACAGAGTGGACACGAAATCTATTTCAAACAAAACAAAGGGAAATAACTCCAAAAATAAGAAAGCCAGAGTTGTCATTCTTGTACGCGACACGTCGTCTAGTCTTGTTCTACATTTCTACCTACCAAGTATCATCAATATATTCTAAAGGGTATTCAAGTTACAGAGCGAACAAGAAGTTTTACGCCGACGCTGACGCCCGACGCTAATGGGATCTGTCCCCCAAAAAAAATCTGTCCCTCCACCCTTCGGTAGTGGGGGACATAATGAGCAAGCGGACATTTGCTTGTCGGAGGCATGAAACCCTCCGACTAGTATTCAGAATAAGGATTGATACATTAAATTTTCTAGTAAAGAGACCATGGGGTCAAAATGTTTCCTTATACCTTATTGCAAAACCTTGAAGTTATTTATACGTTTTCTGTTATCAGTTAGTATATCTGGAGACTGAGCATCTGATTTCTTTGATATTAAAATACTGAATAGTTCTGTAACATACATGCATCTCAAATAATATTTATGATTAGGCAAGACTACCAAACCCAGCTAGGGATGCATTAGAGCCCAATGTGTCTTCATGTTGCAATATATTCAATACTAGGCGCTGTGTCATATGTCATGCCTATTGGTCTCTTGTTCAGGGCAAGATGCCCTACCTAGCCCTGTTCTGATTTGAATCAGGGTAGATTCCGATTTAACAAACATAATATATGAATTAAAATGCTGATTTTCCAGTAATGACATTTGAAAAATAGAACTTATATAAACATTGGAAATGTGTAAGAAGGATGTCATATAGACCACTAAAAGTCAGCTTGCTTTCCTATGTACATCCACTTTCCAATCCACTTTCTGTTTGTCTTTGGTTTTATGTTGAATTTATTCAATAAAGCTTGAAAACCATGTACAAAGTAAAATCTTCCCTCATGTTAATCAGCTTTTGCTGTTTTATATAATGCTGTCTACGGGTATATTGTATGCACATTAGAATTTTGTCATTATAAAGATACATTGACCCCTAATAGGCCCCTCACATAATTTACGTTCCCCAAGTCTGGTTTGAGTCAGGATATCTCTCACACAAGCAAGCATAACTATTCAACAAAAACAGAAACTATAAACTGCACTGAATCATCAGTATTTGGCTATAAGGAAGATGTTGTTTGTTCAAGTATAATGTCACTTTCAACAAGTTTTCAGTCACATCACAACGGTGTCTGGTTGCGACAGGGAGCTCAATGTTTACTTTTATAGTAATGCCTCACTGAAGTACCATGCCTCAGATACTTGATATGATACCATCACATGCAGTCACATTATCCTGACACTGGATCGACCAGTCCTAGCTATACAAAGTAAGTCTGAGTGCCAAGCTAAGAGCAACTAGTACCATTTTTAACAACTTTGGTATGTCGCGGTCTGGGATCGAATCTGTGATCTCCAGTTCCCCGAAGCGAACACCCCAGCTAGCATTCTACGTAAATCTACATCGGGCCGTCATCGGCCCGTCAGCTACCCTGACGGGCCGATGACGGCCCGATATAGATTTACGTAGAATGCTGACTGGGACTCTACCGCTTAGGCAACCAGGATCGGTAAGGTTGAACCCAATATTTGCAAAGCTACCCTACCTACTCCCTTATTGGTCAGAGTAAGAGTACCATTCCACATAATAATATCATAAAATCAACGAATTAAGATGCAGCGTCTCAAGAAATAATAACTAGAACTACAAAACCTATAAACACTTTGGGATTTTGCCGCAATGAAGGCAGACTGAACCCTGACTGGGACCTGAGAAGAGAAAGTTACCATACTTAACTTAGTTCTGTGCTGAGTTAGGGTACCTTCCAAACTTCATTTCTAGGAAACATTGATTAAGCCTCAAGAAATATTAATTGAAAAAAAATGATCTTCACAAAAGATATACTGTCCCCTTTATAGGCCTCTTTCTAGACAGTTACCATTCATACCCTAGTTCTTGCTTGAATCAGAGTACTTTACAAATGAATAAGCACAAAGATTTCAAGCAAAACAGAGACTAAGACTTCAGAATTAATAACTGTAAAATAGAACATACAAAACTTCTTTTTGCAATACAGTATTTATACAGACCCTTCATGGGTCCCTTCTCAGGGGAATTTATCCTTCCTATCTCCATGTTGGTTTGAGCCAGAAATTATTGAGCATGTTTATTATGTGCAAAATCATCAGTATGACATACACTTCGCTGATTTAATAATGACCTACAAAATGTCAGTTGAAATTTCAATGCAAAATGTAGTGGGTGGGGTAATGTAACACTCTAATAGCATTATGTTCAACAAGAAGAAGTTTCATAGAACTTTTTAAGCGTTTGGAATCAATTCTGATGCAGCCGTTAGAGTTTTCTAAGAAATAAAACATGCAATAATCATGCTGACAAATAGATAATTATATGCAATTGATACAGGTTTGAAATTGAAATTGGTGCTTGCAAAAACACACAAAAAAATTCAAATTTCGTACCTTCCGATTTTATCCTACTTTTGATATGTCAGATTTGAATGTATACCCTCACCAAAAAATGTAAAAACATTTGTGTTGCAATTTGTTTTAGGTTGAGGCAAAATATCGCTATTTTGACTGGACTATAGTGTATATAAACTGTGAACACTCATCCAGGAGAAGGTTTGAAGACTGGATCAGGGTCAGATTGTACTTGGGTAAACCATTAATGGTAAGACTGTGGAAAGTGAGATAAGATAGATAGGATACATAGATTTCAATTTATCTATAGGTTATGATTAGAGACGCTAACAACAATAAACATAAATGAATATATTGGTGAAAGAAGATAACAACAATCCATGGGTGAAGGCACTGAACAGGGAAGGGTGTAATTACGTTAAGAGTTTAATCTGTTTTGTTCCATAATGAACATTCTTTTTCAATCTTATTCACGGACTTTGTACTTCCCAAAAATTTTACCTCGGCGTGTATTTTCCGTACAGTTGCATCTAGAATATACTGATTAGTCAATTGTACATTATCAAACTTTATTTTATTACGGATTTTACAGATTTCCCATTTAGTAATAATAGTAATACAGTTCACAAAAATCCTAATATGACGATTTTCGTGTAAAAATCCAACGACTAACTGCGACGGAGATTTGGAATTCGTTTTTCAAAACACGATTTATTTTATTTTCAGTATTGTGCATTACCCAGTTTATTCGCCTGCAATAAAAGAATAGATGTGATAAATTTTCCATATGTTCTTTACAAAAATGGCATAATCCATTTGACATATTCATACGATAGAGTTTATGTTCAGTATAAATGACATGTATTACCTTCCATTGAAACTCTTTCTCCTTATTACTTAGTGGTATTTCTAGAGTGGATTGCCTTATTCGTTTCCATTGGAAGGTTTGACAAAAGTGAGTATCCCATTTAAGTTGGTATTTTCGTACCAAAGTTTTATCCTGTAAAATGTTTTTTGTATAAATTTTAGCTTCACTTTATTTGGTTCAAGGATCTTATTTTCAATGAACATATCAAGTTCATTATTGATAGCAATACGTTTTGCCCTGGTGTGTATACTGCATCAAGCCCGCTTATAATATCAATAACAGTACACTCTCTTTATCTCGACCTCGCTTATCTCGAATAACCGCTTATCTCGAAGTGAAAATCTGGCAAAAAATCAGGTAAAAAAATTGTGGAAAAGAGGAGAAATTGCTCCTAAGGAATTCCAAGGAACTCTATGAAATACTTCGAGATGTCTGTACCTCTACATATCAAGATTTGCAGAATCGAGAAAAAAATAATTCGAACAACCACATTTAATAAATATATATGTAATTGGACTCTTGAAGTTAGAGATATATTGAAAATAATGTGGAAAAGTGGAGAAATTGCTCTTTCTCCTCTTTTCCACAATATTTTTGTACCTGTTGTTAGATTTTCATGTTTAGGCAGGGATCAGATTTTTATTTCGAGATAAGCGGTTATTCGTGATAAGCGATGTCGAGATAACGAGAGTCAACTGTATTTCCACATGAAATTCAGCGGCGTCCAGTATGCTGTGGGCCAGAAACAACTCTGACAAAAAAACTGAAAATGGTTTCGCACTAAAAGGAATTCATTTCGAAAACACGCCTATTCAAATATATAGAAAATTTTACCACCAAAACTGAAAATTTTCAGATAAAAAAAAAATCTGATATTTTTCAAATTTCTGCTCAAAACATAGATTGTGGGTACTCGTTAGAACCGCCTCGGCGAGGAAGTTCTAACGGGTATCCACAATCTATGTTTTGAGCAGGAATAAGAAAATTAATGTATACCACTGTAAACCCCAGTTTTTCTATACAAAACTGGGGTTTAGAGGGTTAAAATTATATAGGCATGTTTTAGTGATAAATTTGCTACCATGAGGAGCAAATTCTTGTCTTTTAGATTAGAGAAGCCCTGCCAAGAGATGTGCCTGGTCTCTCGTTTCCTTGAAATAGATTGCTTTGTTTCAGTGTTCCCATGTGTACACTTTCATACCCCAAACCAAAGTCGGCCTTATGACATATGTGATAGCTTGTCCATTTTTTCTTATGCCCCGCCATTTTCAATGGGGCGCATATAGTTTCACCGCTGTCCGTACGTACGTCCGTCCCGTCCGTCCGTCCCGTAAGTAACACAAATGGTTTCTGTGCGATATCTTTTGAAAGGATTGGTGTATTGGATTGAAATTTTATACACATGTATATAATCATAAAATGTAGGTCAGGTTCGATTTAGGGTAAAATCCACCAAATATTTTGGGAGTTATGGCCCTTTTTCAACTTTGAAAAATTTTCAACTTTGAAAAATGGTTTCCGTGCGATAGCTTTTGAAAGGATTGGTGTATTGGATTGAAATTTTATACACAGGTATATAATCATAAAATGTAGGTTAACTTTGATTTAGAGTAAAATCCACATATTATTTCTGGAGTTATGGCCCTTTATCAACTTTGAAAAATGGTTTTCATTACATAACTTTTGAAAAAATTAGTGTATTGGATTCATATTTTATACACAAGCATATAATTATAAAATATAGGTCAAGTTCGATAAAGGGTAAAATCCACAAATTATGTTTGGAGTTACGGCCCTTTATCAATGTTTAAAAACAGTTGGAAAATGGTTTCTGTTCGATATCTTTTGAAAAGATTAGTGTATTGGATTGAAATTTTATACACAGGTATATAATTATAAAATGTAGGTCGTTTGATTTAGGGTAAAATCCACCAGTTATTTTGAGAGTTATGGCCCTTTTTCAACTTTGAAAAATGGTTTCCGTTCCATAATTTGAAAAGATTAGTGAATTAGATTCATATTTTATACACAAGCATATAATTATAAAATATAGGTCAAGTTTGATTTAGGGTAAAATCCACCAATCATTTTTGGAGTTATGGCCCTTTTTCAACGTTGAAAAATAGTTCCAGTTTGATATCGTTTGAAAACATAAGTTATTGAATTCATATTTAACACACAGGTAAATCATCATAAAATAGAGGTCAAGTTCCAATTAGGGTAAAATCAACCCATTATTATGGGAGTTATGGCCCTTTTTCACCGTCAAAAGATGTTTTCCTTCCGATATTTTTTTTTAAAAAGATTGATTTTTGTATTGGATTCATATTTCATACACAGGTATATAATCATAGAATATGGTCAAGTTCGATTTAGGGTAAAATCTGCCAATTATGAGGGCGTGTCAATAAATAACCAGCCTATGCCATTTCTGATGGACCGAGACGGTCACCATTTTAATACTTTGTTTCAATATATGTTTTATACAGGGGTACAAAATTGCACACGTATCGAGATATTCTTTAACAAGATATTGAATGTCAAACATGCCTAGTGATGCAAAGGCATGCTTTTCATCTAAAGTTGAGTACCGTGCTGTAATTCGGTACTTGTATTTAAAAGATAAAACAGGCAAGGAAATACACGGTGAGTTAGCCGATGTGTATGGGTCTTCTGCACAATCTTATGCTCAGGTTAAATCTGTGGGTAGGGGAATTCAAACGCGGTAGAACGTCTTTAGAGGATGAAGCCAGGTCTGGACGCCCACTGGATGCCACCGACGAAGAAATGTGTAAGAAAGTTCGGGATCTGGTATACTCGGATAGGCGAATTCAGGTGGAAGAAATAGCGTAGGCATTAGGCATTTCACATGGTAGCGTTTCAACAATCTTACATGATCGTTTAGGTATGCGCAAGCTAACAGCCCGTTGAGTTCCCAAATCCCTTAGCGATGAGCAAATGGCAACCAGAGCATCAGTATGCAGCGCCTTGTTGAAGCGTTTTAGGTCAAAAGATGATTTTCTTTTGCGTCTGGTGACTGTAGATGAGACTTGGGTTCATTATTATGAGCCAGAGAATAAAGCTCAGTGGGTAGGGCCTGGGTCTCCGAGGCCAAAGAAGTTCAAGACGCAACCATCTGCTGGCAAGGTGATGGTCACAGTATTTTGGGACGCAAAAGGCGTTATTATGTTGGACGTTTTACCCAAGAGAAGTACAATAACTGGAGTGTACTATGCAAACTTGTTAGACCAGCTGAGAACCGCCATCCGTGAAAAACGCCGAGGGTAAACGCTCTAAAGGTGTTTTGCTGCAACAGGACAACGCGAGAGTCCACACTTGCAAAGTTGCAATGGATGCTGTAGAGCGAAACGGGTATGAATTATTACCACATCCTGCCTATTCGCCTGACCTAGCTCCTAGCGACTTCTTCCTATTCCCAAACTTGAAAAAGGATATCCATGGACTTTATTTCCGGTCTGATGAAGAAGTCGTGACGGCAGTTGAGGAGTGGATCAATGGAAAGGACCCTGACTTTTTCAGTTCTGGGCAGATGGCACCTGAACACCGTTGGTCTAAGTGCATCACACTAGAGGGCAATTACATCGAAAAAAAAGAGGTGGATCTCAACCGAAAATAAGTAAGGCTGGTTACTTATTGACTCACCCTCGTATTATAAGAGTATGGCCCTTTTTTTCATCTTCTTTTTTTTTTTTTTTTTTTTGCAAAATGCCTGCCTGTGGGTAAGGATGGCACTGGGCGGGGGCATCTGTGTCATACTGACACATTTCTAGTTTGTTCGGTTTTGTGTGTGTGTGTGTGTGTGTGTTTTTTTGTTTTTTTTTTTGTTTTTTTTTTTTTTTTTGTTTTTTTTTTGTTTTTTTTTTTGTTTTGTTTTTTTTTTTTTGTTTTTGTTTGTTTGTTTGTTTGTTTTTTTTTGTTTTTGTTTGTTTGTTTTTTGTTAAATTCTAAATTAAGTCACAGACCCCAAGAACATAATGAACAATTGGGTCATTTAGATAGATAGATAGATAGATAGATAGATAGATAGATAGATAGATAGATAGATAGATAGATAGATAGATAGATAGATAGATAGAAATCTTAGATGGGTATGAGGAGTGGACAGAAAATCAGTTCCGAGGGTCACTGTGTGGCGTCACGAGGCTTGCCGAGTGATGCCGGTGTACTGGTTTTTGCACCCTGGGCAGCTTGCCCCCCTGGGGTGAAGCTGCCTCTGGGCAGCTTGCCCCCCTGGGGTGAAGCTGCCTCTGGGCAGCTTGCCCCCCGGGCCTGGGCAGCTTGCCCCCCACCGCAAGAAAACCTGACAGAACTTAATGCAGAAAGATTTTTTTTTTTTTTTAATAAAATCCTTATAATAGAAACATGGGAAAACTGATTTTTACATGTGTGTGCATAAGCATCTTTTTTCTGATAGGAGGGAATTGAGGGCCAGAATATAGTGGTTTTAGAAGTTTGCACCTATGCCAAAAAAGCTGGCAGACTCCATTCTAAAAGACAATTTATCACTTAATAGACTTTCCTATTTAACAGTCATTTGAATAATATGTATAATATTGATCATCAACTTTTTTTCTATGGCTGGATGTGAGGCGGGGGATAAGATACCGTGGCAGCTTGTCCCCCACCCCTAGAAAACCTGACAGAACTTTAGTCAGAAAGATTTTATTCCTTTTAAATAAAAATCTTTATGACAGATACATGGAAAAGCTAATTTTTTATGTGCATATGCATCTTTTACCTGATAGGAGGAAATTGAGGTCCATAATATAGTGGCCTTAGAAGCTAGCAACTATGCCAGGAAACCTGGCAGACTCTATTCCAAAAGATAGTTTATCACTGAATAGACTTTCCTTTTGAACATTCATTTGAATAGTCATAAAATGGACCATTAACCATTCTTCTCTAAACAGAAAGGGGTGGGGGTAAGATACCCCACGGGGGTGAAGATACTCTGGTCTGGGCAGCTTTCCCCCACCGCCCTCCCCACCCCCACTCCCTTCCTCCATTCAGAAAGATAGTTTATCACTTAACAGACTTTCCTATTGAACAGTCATTTGAAAATTCATAATATTGACCATTAATCATTTTTCTCTAAACAAGAAGGGTTGGGGGGTAAGATTCCATGGCCTGGGTAGCTTGCCCCTTGGGTATGAAGATACCCTGGCTTGGGTAGCTTGCCCCTCGCCTCAAGAAAATCTTACACAACTTAATTCAGTAAGTTTGTTCCTTCTTTTAAATAAAAATCCTTACAACAGCAACATGGCAAAACTGATTTTTTATGTACATATGCACCTTTTACTGGATAGGAGCAAATTGAGAGCCTTAGAAGCTTGCACCTATGCCAGAAAACCTGACAGACTCCATTCAAAAAGATAATTTATAACTTAATAGACTTTAGTATTGAACAGTCATTAGAATATTCATAATATTGACCATTAATCATTTTTCTCTAAACAGGAAGGGGTGGGGGGTAAGATACCGTGGCCTGGGCAGCTTGCCCCCTCGGGGTGAAGATACCCTTGCTTGGGCAGCTCGACCCCCGCCTCAAGAAAATCTTACACAACTTAATTCAGTAAGTTTTTTTCTTCTTTTAAATAAAAATCCTTATAAAGAAACATGGCAAAACTGATTTTTTATGTACATACACATCTTTTACTGGATAGGAGGAAATTGAGAGCCTTAGAAGCTTGCATCTATGCTATTTTTATCCCAATGTAGAGGAGAGGGGCATGTGATACAGAAAAAAAGAGATACAGTAAATAAAAGTAAAAGCAAGTACTACTACCATTCTAATGCATGTGCATTAGAATTTTAAGTTTTAAATGATTAAATAGCTTGTCTGATCTGAGTTTGCCAAGTTTCTAGGGGTGGGGGGGGGGGGCAAGCTGCCCAGGCCAGGGTATCTTCACCCCCGGGGGTCAAGCTGCCCAGGCCAGGGTATCTCACCCCCCACCCCAGCCTATCTGAAGAAAGATAGATAATAAAAAGCAACAGAAATATTCAAATGACCTGTTAAATGGGAAATTGTTTTAAAAAGATAAAAATAACATTCTGAACTTTAATTTTGTTTACAAGATTTTCTGAGCTTGGGAGCAAACTTCTTAGCCACAGTATTTTGGCCCCAATCCCTTTCCATAAATTGAAAAAGTAAGTAAATGTAGGTACTATTACCATTCTAATGTCTGTGCATTAAAATTTTAAGTTTAAAATGATTAAATAGCTTTTCAGGTGAGAGTTTGCCAAGTTTCCAGGGGTGGGGGGCAAGCTACCAAGGCCAAGGTATCTTCACCCCTGGGAGGGCAAGCTGCCTAGGCCAGGGTATCTTAGCCCCCATCCCAGTCTATCTGAAGAAAGATAGAAAATAAAAAACAATAGAAATATTCAGATGACCTGTTAAAGGGAAACTGTTTTAAAAAGATAAAAATAACATTCTGAACTTTAATTTTGTTTACAAGATTTTCTGAGCTTGGGAGCAAACCTCTTGGGCCACAGTAATTTGGCCTCAATCCCTTCCCGTAAAGGGAAAAAGTAGGTAAAAGCAGGTACTTTTACCATTCTAATGTCTGTGCATTAGAATTTTAAGTTTAAAATGATTAAATAGCTTTTCAGATGGGAGTTTGCCTAGTTATTAGGGGTGGGGGGCAAGCTGCCCAGGCCAGGGTATCTTCACCCCCGGGGGGGGGCAAGCTTCCCAGGTCAGGGTATCTTACCCCCCACCCCAGCCTATCTGAAGAAAGATAGATAATAAAAAGCAACAGAAATATTCAAATGACCTGTTAAATGGGAAATTGTTTTAAAAAGATAAAAATAACATTCTGAACTTGAATTTTGTTTACAAGATTTTCAGAGCTTAGGAGCAAACTTCTTAACCACAGTATTTTGGCCCCCAATCCCTTTCCGTAAATTGAAAAAGTAGGTAAATGTAGGTACTATTACCATTCTAATGTCTGTGCATTAGAATTTTAAGTTTAAAATGATTAAATAGCTTTTCAGATTGGAATCTGCCAAGTTATTAGGGATGGGGGTTAAGCTGCCCAGGCCAGGGTATCTTAACCCCTGCCCCTTCCTGTTAGAAGAAAGATAGGTAATATCAGATACTGGAAATTCTCTAATGACCTGTTCAATGGGAAATTCTATTAAAAGTGATAAAATATCTTTCTGAACTTTGACTGCAAGGACTTCTGAGTTTGGGAGGAAAATGCTTAGCCTACAATATCTTAGCCCCTACCTCCTCCCATAAAAAGTAAAATAATGAAAAACATACATTACTACTGTTCTGATAATTGTGTGATATAAATTTGTTAAAAAAAAATAAATATCATTTTGAATTGAGTTTGCCAGGTTTTCTGGGGTGGGGGCAAGCTGCCCAGGGCGGGGGGGGGGGGGTGGGGGGGCAAGATACCCCGGGGTATCTTGCCCCCCCGGGGGGGGTAAGCTTCCCAGGGGGCATGATAAACTGTTACACCGGCACCCATCTTAGACTCTTTTTCTTGCATACGTTTCATTTCTGCACGTGGATATTTTAAAAATATGCAGCCACTTCGATTGTTGACGTCCGCCATATTGTGATGGCATTATTGTGACGTTTAGCGATGTCATTATGTTCAATGATGTCAGTTTTAACGACGGCGTACGTGACGTACTGTACAAACCAGTGCACACCAAACACGTTAGTATTCTCGATTTTATATCCTATCCTAGGTAGGATAAAATTTCTATTCTATGAAAATAATTTAGAATTTGTGTTATGGTGAAGCCATATCGCACTTGAGTGAATATGCAATTACGGGACTTTTCGTGTCAAGGAGTATTGCTTTCGTTGTATTCATGAAAAAAAAAACTCTACATTCCATGCTGTGTATAAAACACAGGCACCTGGCGCATGGACAGTGTTTTTCATTGACTGTTTATGTGTTTGGGGCTATCAAGAAGGACCTTACATAAATTTATGCCCAAATCTTCAATTTGAATAAAATATATATAATGGCCCCGTCCACTGATGACTACATTTTTTTCGAAATTTAGTCATTCGTGGACAGGACCATTTAATATTTTTTTATTCGAAATTGAAGATTTGGGCAAAATTTTCTGTAAGGACCTACTTTATATATCCCAAACACATAAACAGTCAGTGAAAAACACTGTCCATGCGCCAGGTGCCTGTGGTGTAAAATATACTCATTTTCTCATTGTACTAAAATTTTTCAGTCTTACTTCATTACGGAAACATGCCTATTGAAATATACTGAAAATTTTACCACTAAAAAAATGAAAATTTTTAGAAAAAATTCTGATATTTTTAATATTTCTGCTCAAAATATAGATTGTGGTACTCGTTAGAAACGCCTCGGCGAGGCGGTTCTAACGAATACCCACAATCTATGTTTTTGAGCAGAAATAAGAGAAATAATGTATACCCTGTCGACCCCAGTTTTACTATAAAAATATGGGGTTTAAGGGGGTTAAAATTATATAGGTATGTTCTCGTGATGTGATACTTGAAAATTCAAGGTGTCAAAAAGGTGTGTCCTATATATTCAATGTAACGGTAAAATGCCCGGATTTCAAAATCTCAAACTTAATTTCATTTTTATTCATAGATTCATTTGAACAGGTAATAAAAATTACATTATCTTTTGTTCATTGTAAGAGTCCTTTCGAAAACAATTATTTCTGACTGCTTATAAAATTCAAGTTAAAGGTTTGTCCCTAGATGTTATGTCCATACCGTTACAATTGCATCTAGATCTTGTCATGAAGCCCTTACATTTGCATTGGACACGGTTGAACGGCAACACCACTTCATTACTGCATTCATAACTGCATTATTCAGTTTACAGGTGGGAACGCAACCGAAATAACATAACAATGTCGGGAAAATTACTATGGATGAAAATATTGCATGTTAATTTATAATGTGTCAACACCGTTTATTTTATTTGTCACGTAAACGTAAAGCTTTTTTTCATAGGAAACCATTTTTATCTAAAGGGGGATGATACATCACGAAAACATGCCTATATAATTTTGACCCCCTTAAACCCCACTTTTATATAGTAAAACTGGGGTTTACAGGGGTATACATTATTTTTCTTATTTCTGCTCAAAACATAGATTGTGGGTACTCGTTAGAACCGCCTCGGCGAGACGGTTCTAACGAGTACCTACAATCTATGTTTTGAGCAGAAATATGAAAAATATCAGAGGTTTTTTATCTGAAAATTTTCAGTTTTTGGAGGTGAAATTTTCTACATATTCGCAAAGGCGTGTTTTCGTAATTTAAACTAAGTGTTTCTTACTATTGGCACCACTCTGACTGTTGGGACATAGGTGTAATTTTCATAACGACTGCTGAAATGTCCATACCGTTACTGTCTATACCGTTACTTTTTACGTCCACACCGTTACTCTAGCGTGTAATGGTGCAGACATTTTCATGTTTATTTTCTTGAATATGCATTTTGTTGTAAATCCTTGTCGAAATTATAGTTTCCTGTGGATTGCTTGGAAGTCAGTTGACATAATATGCCAAAGTTATGTTTCATCAACTGGTTTATCATCAGTGTATTTCGCACTTAATGCCAATTCAGGGATACCCATCCCGTTTGTAAATGTGTTCGGTATGTTTTTGGATCAGTAGTTTTGTTGCCAGCGTAAAATATGTCCTGAAGCCTTTATCCACTGAAAAGAGTAAAAGGGTCTGAGACATATACATTTAGCATGCCAAAATATCATTTTGAAGTTATTTTATTTTACCGCTGTCGTGTACCGTTACGACTGTCCGTTCCTTTACAGATGAAAATAAAAATGAGTTCTTTCAAACAGAAATATTTTCTACTAGGTTTCCTTTTATGACTAAACAGACGTATACATAATGGCAAGCTGACAACAGCAAGTGTGACTTAACTTATTCAGCATAAATACAGCTTGAAGGAAGAAAGTCAAAGCTTAAGTCAAGGACTACCCGTAAAGAGATTTGACATTTTACCGTTACGGGGGCACTTCCGGTTGCTGTGGAAACCCTAGTTTGTATTAGAAATAGTGTCTGTTAAAGAATATTGTACTTCAAATGTCATATTTTCATATTTTACATCGAAAAGTTGGAAACAAATAAATTGATTTTAGCAAGTTATATATGTCAAAAAGTCCCATAATTAAATATTCACCCACTTAACACCAACTGCAGTGAAATAAAATAATCTAAAAGTCAGTTTTACTACCTGTTGATGTGCCTCAAACCTGCTGCATGAGTGGCAAACAGTGTAGGCCCAGGGCGTTTGATCTGGGTCTATATTGTTTGCTCAGGCCTGTCTGTCCAAATACTTTTGTTTGTTTGTGTTGAGGTTTTACGGCCCAGTCAACCCAATGGGAGTAGTATTGGGTGTCATAGTGACACCCAATACTACTAATGGGGTCATGTCGAGCGCGGTCAGTTTACCTAACTACACGTTTACTGGGCAGGCTTATTCCTCTAAGCGGTTAACCAGTATTGTGCACATTTTTTCGCCAGAAACTGACAACTGCTCTTCTTGAATCAGCGGAAGGGAGAGAATGACCGTAGAAAATATTTCATGATCAATCTCCACGACAGAATGTTGCCGACCTCGGCGGGGATTGAACCAGCGACCTCCTTGTCTCCAGTCGGACGGCGCATCCAACTGAGCCACCGAGGCCGGCCCATCCAAATACTTTATGGTAAACTTCCGATACTATAAAGTAGCGAAAGTCAGAGAAAAATACAATAAGAGAAAAATAGCAAAACTGTTCATTAAGGAAACAGGTCTATTCAAATATACTGAAAATTTTACCACCAAAAAAATTAAAATTTTCAAAGAAACATTCAGATATTTTTCGTATTTCTGTCCAAACATAGATCATGGGTACTCGTTAGAACCGCCTCGGCGAGGCGGTTCTAACGAGTACCCACAATCTATGTTGGGGCATAAATAAGAAAAATAATGTATACCCCTGTAAACCCCAGTTTTACTATATAAAAGTGGGGTTTAAGGGGATCAACATTATATATGCGTGTTTTCGTGATGTAAAGTGTTTTATTCATAAGGTATAAAAGAGTAAATAAGCTTATGTGTATGTATAACTGAGTAGTTTTATCACACAATGTGTCTTAGGGCATATTCGGACTGCGAAGGCCCTGATCAGATTGCACTAACGCTTATTAGTGTTGAGAATCGGCTAGAATTTCATATCAGGTCTACACTTTCAGATCTAGGCCTTCACGGGGACTAATTTGCTTGTTGGAGTCGCAACGCCCGGGCCCATTCTACAGGAAGATAACTTATATTACACATACGCCGACATAGCAGACCGTGAGAATTCTGATTGTTAATGTCTTTATTTCCCTTTGTCTCCCACCCCACCCCTCCCCAACAGCTATCTACCTATCATTCCTGCGGGCACACGGTGCTAGGGTGGTGCTGTATCAAGGTCAATCCAACGTTGCAACTTGGAATTGATGTTGCATCAGCGGTGCATATTAAATCTTTGTGTGCCCGCCGAAGTTTCTCAAGTTAATTCAATATTTCCCATGTATCCAATCTTCAGCAGTCCCTATGTATAGTTTTATGCATCATATACGTATATTCTATTCAAAATGTATTGCTATGTCTTGATGTGTCTGTTGTAATTCAGTTCGATGTCATGTATATGACCGGAGTTTTCTCTCAATAAAGTATGTCCTATCTTATTACATAGTAGGCTAAATTCCCAACATTCAGCATGAAATATCTCGCGATGTACTGATCTACATGTACATGCATGAAAATGTGATAAATCAGTTATATCATGGTTCTGCGCATGTACGTGCGATAATGCACTCGCTCACGCTACATGCGCACGAACCATGGTATAACTAAGACTTATCGTATCATAGTCGATCGCCGGTTTTGTAAAACCAACTGATCATCAACTAATGTCCTTCCGACATCACTTGGAAAGACGAGTTTTGGTTGGCGTTTTATTTGAAATGAAAATATTTTGTTCTGATTGACGATATCTTATCAGAAATCATTTGTCTTTTCTGTTTCTGTGTTTTGTTCTCAAATATTTACCCTAAAATTAGATTTACGTCCAAAAATTGGTCTGACTTATGCAATTTCTATAGTAAAGTGATTATTTTGAATTTTTGTCTAGGAAAATATTTTTACTTTTCTTAGCTGAATTTGAATTATTGATGTTTCACAGCAACCCTGATCAGACATATCAGACGCCGCATTCTGCGGCGTCTAGTCTGGGTCTAAACTATTTGCTCAGACTTATCTGTCCGAATACACAGTTAACCAAGGTAAACTTTCGGTTCAGTTGTGACCGTTTTCGTCGGAGAGTACCGAACATCCCCAAACTGTTCTGAAGCTGTCTTTTGGCACAACCAAGATGGTGACCTGTGCAAAAAAAAACAAACTTTAAATATGCTATTTATAGTCAACTGTAAATAGCGAAAAAAAAAAACAAAAAAAAAAAAAAAAACGTGAAAGTGGCTATTTACAGTCAACTGTAAATAGCCATTAAACATTAAATTGGCTATTTACAGTCAACTATTATTAGCAAAAAAAAAAAAAAAAACTCGAAAATTGCTATTTACAGTCATATGTTTGCAAATTTGTTCCCGATGAAGGGGTACTAGAAATAATAACTTCATTTTGCTAAGCGTCAAAGTGGGCCGTACACCATAACTGTGCCGACAACGACACCCTCGATCAGCCTGCACATCTACGCAGTTTGATAATGATCTTCGGTGTCAATGCACAGGATCACTAGATATTGCAGAATGTATCCACGAGCAAGAAAGGCCTGATCAGGGCCCAGTTGTTCAAAGCTAACGATGTCGTTAGTTAACGATTCGTTAAAATTTACATCGAGTGATACGCAAGTATGCTGAAGTTTTTTGCTGAAAAATTTTGAATAGCTTTTGCAGTGCAGTGCAAAAGCTACTCACATTTTTTCAGCAAAATTATCAGAATATTGTATATTAAATCCGCTAAAACAGTTAACGAAATGACCCTTAATGAGCTCGTTAAACTAACGACGCTTTGAACAACTGGACCCAGAAGTTCATTCTTCTCCATTCGCATCTGGTGTTAGGACTCTTTGAAATGAAACACTCACGCAGGCACAAAAATCCAGTAAGAACAAACCGCATTTTAAAGCAATACTTGTTGATACCGGAGCAATGTACCCGACGTGGGCCGGTATCCAGGCAAGTAGGTTATTTAAAGTACAGAGAATACTAAGAAAAGAATGTGTGGATGCTGTTCACACATGTATCGCATACAGAAAGGGATCTTCTGTATTGACTTCGAGCATTCAGACAGACACGTCAGAATAAGGCGGTGTCCCGATAAACACTATTGCACGATAGTAGTATAGGGTACCTTTATGCTTCCATCCGTCCGTCCACCCCGGTGTCCGTCTGTCCGTGGTCAGTTATCGAAAATGGGCTTACTTCTTTCCCCTAGCTCATATGTTTTTTGTTGTTTTTTTTTGTTGTTGTTGTTGTTGTTTTTGTTTTTTTGTTGTTGTTTTTTTTTGTTTTTTGTTTTTTTGTTGTTTTTTTTTTATTTTTATTTTTTAAAGGTGTATCTGCATGTCATAAGTATGCACGTAGTAAATCTTGTTTAGCGCAGTCAGAAAGGTTAAATGACGAAAGTTTGAATATATCCATGGTTGGCTTTATGAGCTTTTTCCAATTTTTTTTTTTTTTTTTTATTGCTTACAAAACAATAAACTGGGTTGCTTCTTTCAGAAGGGAACAATAAACAAACAAACGGAAAACAAGACTTTTTTATGTGTACATATAACACACGAAAAAAATAACAATAACATACGGGTAATGCATATTACAAGTAAGAAACATTGATTTACCAGTATGAAGATAGATCCGATATGATTGAACTGGGATACAAAATGAAGTTACATGTACATGTATATTATTTCTAGTGCTCCTTCTTCGAGAACACGTTTGTAATAAGAATGACTGTAAATAGCTTAAACGGTGTTTTCTTGTTGTTGTTTTTTTTTTGTTGTTCTTTTTTTGTTTTTTTTTGTTTTTTTTTTTTTTTTTTTTTGTTTTGTTTTGGTTTTGGCTAATGACAGTAGACTATAAATAACCATTTTAACATTATTAGCTAATGAAAGTTGACTGTAAATAGCCAGTTTAACGTTTCTTGTCTAATGACAGTTGACTGTAAATAGCCAGTGTAACGTTTTTCGGCTATTTACAGTCAACTATAAATAGCCAGTTTAACATATTTTGGTCACTTGGGACGGTTGGTCACTTGAGACCGTTCGGATTGTGAAAGTTTCGCTTTACTGATTGCAGGCCAGATTTGCGAACTAAGGGAATTAACTTATTATCACACTAGCTGCTTATTGTCTGTCATTCTTGCGTACCTTAGGGTGAGAGAGGAGAATAATTGAAAATCCTCATGACGAAAACACGCCGATATAATTTGGACTCCCTTAAACCCCACTTTTATATAGTAAAACTGGGGTTTACAGGGGTATACATTATTTTTATGTACCCCCTACCAAACGGGGGCGGGGGACATATTGTTTTGGGGACGGATCCCGTTGGCGTCGGCGTTAGCATCGGCGTCGGCGTAAAACTTTTTTGTCCGCTCTGTAACTTGAATACCCTTTGGAATATTTTGATGATACTTGGAAGAAATGTAGAACAGGACCAGACGGCGTGTCGCGTATAAGAATGACAACTCTGCTTTTTTTACTTTTGGAGCTATCACACTTTGTTTTATTTGAAAAAGACTTCGTGTCCGCTCTGTAACTCGAATACCCTTTGGAATACTTCAATGGTACTTGGCAGAAATGTACAACAGGACCAGTCGACGTGTCGCGTACAAGAATGACAACTCTGCCTTTCTTACTTTTGTTGTTATCTCCCTTTGTTATATTTGACAATGATAATCCATTGATTTCGTTTCCGCTCTGTAACTCGAATACCCTTTGGACTATTTTTATGATACTTTGTAGAAATGTAGAACAGTACAAGACGTGTTGCGTACAAGAATGATAACTCTGCCTTTCTTACTTTTGGTGTTATCTCCCTTTGTTATGTCTGACAGTGAGTATCCATTGATTTCGTGTCCGCTCTGTAAGTCAAAGACCTTTTGGAATACTTTTATGATACTTGATAGAAATGTAGAGCAGGACCAGACGACGTGTCGCATACAAGAATGACAACTCTGCCTTTATCACTTTGGCGTTATCTCCTTTGAGATAATCCATTGATTTCGTGTCCGCTCTGTAGGTCAAAGACCCTATGGAATATTTTTATGATACTTGGTAGAAATATAGAACAGAACCAGACAACGTGTCGCGTACAAGAATGACAATTATGCCTTTCTTACTTTAGGCGTTATCTCCCTTTGTTATGTTTGACAGTGATAATTCATTGATTTCGTGTCCGCTCTGTAAGTCATTTAAAATATTTTTATGATACTTGGCAGAAATGTGGAACGGGACCAGACGACGTGTCGCGTATAAGAATGACAACTCTGCCTTTCTTACTTTTGGCGTTATCTCCCTTTTTTATATTTGACAGAGATTATCCTTTGATATTGTATCCGCTCTGTAAGTCAAAGACCCTTTGGAATATTTTGAAGATACTTGGTAGAATTGTAAAACAAGTCCAGATGACGTGTCGCATACAAGAATGACAACTCTGGCTTTCTTACTTTTGGAGTTATCTCTCCTTGTTTTGTTTGAAATATATTTCTTGTCTGCTCTGTAACTGGAATACCATTTGGAATATTTCGATGCTACTTGACAGAAATGTAGAACAGGACCAGATGACGTGTCGCGTACAAGAATGATAACTCTGCCTATCTTACTTTTGACGTTATCTCTCTTTGTTATATTTGACACTGATAATTCATTGATTTCGTGTCCACTCTGTAAATCTAAGACCCTTTGGGATATTTTAATGATACTTGGTATAAATGAAGAACAGGACCAGACAACGTGTCGCGTACAAAAATGATAATTTTCCTTTTTTACTTTTGGCGTTATCTCCCTTTGTTATGTCTGACAGTGATTATCCATTGATTCCGTGTCCGCTCTGTAAGTCAAAGACCCTTTGGGATATTTTTATGATAATTGATAGAAATGTAGCACAGGACCAGAAAACGTGTCACGTACAAAATGACAACTCTGCCTTTCTTACTTTTGGCGTTATCTCCCTTTCTTATGTCTGACAACGAATATTCATTGATTTCGTGTCCGCTCTGTAAGTCAAAAACCCATTGGAATAAATTATGATCTTTGGTCGAAATGTATAACTGGACCAGACGACGTTTCGCGTACTAGAATGACAACTATGGCTTTCTTACTTTTGGAGTTTTGTTTGAAATAGTTTTCTCATCTGCTCTGTAACTGGAATACCCTTCAGAATATTTTGATGGTACCTTGTAGAACTGTAGAATAGGACAAGACGACGTGTTCTTTACAAGAATGACAACTCTGTCTTCCCTACTTTTGCTTTTATCTCCCTTTCTTATATTTGACACTTATTATGCATTGTTTAGCGTCTGCTATGTAAGTCGAACACTTTTTGGAATATTTTGATGATACTTGGTAGTAATGAAGAACAGGACCAGACGACATGTCACATACAAGAATGATAACTTCGGCTTTTTTTTACTTTTGGAGTTATCTCCCCTTCTTGTGTTTGATTTTGATATCTTGTCTCTGCTCTGTTAAACGAATACCCTTCGGAATCTTTGATGATGCTTGGTACAAATGTAGAACAGGACGAGATGACGTGTTGCGTTCAAGAATGACAACTGTGGCGGGATCGCGGGGCGAGGGGGTGGGGGGCATTCGTTTGTTTTTTGTTTGTTTGTTTTTTGTTGTTGTTGTTGTTGTTGTTTGTTTTTTTTGTTGTTGTTGTTTTTTTGTTTTTTTGTTTTTTGTTTTGTTTTGTTTTGTTTTGTTTTTTTTTCCTAAAAAACTATTCTAGTTCTTATTTCTACTCAAAACATAGATTTCGGGTATTCGTGAGAACCGCTCGCCGATGCGGTTCTAACGAGTACCCACAATCTATGTTTTGAGCAGAAATTTGAAAAGAGTTTTTATGTAAAGATTTTCTGTCTTGGGGGTGAAATTTTCTATATATTTGAATAGGCGTGTTTTCGTAATGTATATTATGTGGCTTCACTGGTTGACCTGGATCTTAAGGGGCGGATCCAGAGGGGATTTGAGTGACCCCGTTAGACCCAAAATTACATTTTCAGGAAGTTCGAACTTGGGTAAAAGATTTAATAACGTACTGATCCAAATAAATATTTACTCACCTTACTCTTTACCTTATATATCTAAAATTTCAACAAGTCCATTTTATTATCTGTGAACGTATCTAAGTTGCAGTATTAGTGGCAAACAGTATAGACCCTGATCAGACGCCGCATTTGTTCTGGGTCTAAACTACTTCCTCAGGCTTGTCTGTCCGAATACAAAGGCTCCATATTCCTCAAAAATAGACATTTTATTATCCAAGAAAGGTTTAATAAATTGATATATGGTATTAATACAATCACAAAATGTGGCACCTGACAGCCTGTAAAATTTCAATTAGTCTTTCGTTCTTGAACTGGATAAAACAAGAAATGTTTTGTTGTTTTTTTTTTTGTTTTTTTTTTTTTTTTTTTTTTTTTTTTTGTTTTGTTTTTTTTTTTATCGTATCTCTGAATTAATGTTGCCAACATTAAGTCAGAGATACGATAAAAAAAAAATCATTTTATTTCAAGAACGAGAGACAAACTGAAAATTTACAGGCTGTCAAGTGCCACATTTTATTATTGTGTTAATACCATATATCAATTTATTAAACCTTTCTTGAATAATAAAATGTCTATTTTGAGGAATATGGCGCCTTTAATATGATGGTAATTTGATCAACTCAACACCCCACAGAAATTTTGAACCCCATATTAACCCTTGTCCTCCTAAACCCGGATATACCCTGCCTTTGCAAACAGGGTAGATGCAGATCAGTTGGCTTCCGCGCAGTTTGATCAGACCTTTCGCTGTCCTGGTCTGACTTTGTAACCTATTTGTAAAATGGTCCTTATATGTTAACCCCTGCCATGCTGCATAAATTAAAATGCCACGCCCACTTCTAATTTGATTACTTTCGATTACTTGATCCAGGTTAATGACAGTGTAGATCAAGATCTTTAGAAGCCAACTGATCTGGATCTAAACTGTTTGCAAAGGCAGGGCATATCTGGATTCAGCAGGACCGGGTGAAAATCGGATAGATAGATAGATAGATAGATAGATAGATAGATCAGGCCCGGATCCAGGGGTGGGCAAAAGGGGCACATGCTCCCCCTCCCCCCCCCCCCCCGACACCCCCACCCACGGTCATACCTTACCCCCGGTATTTTTCGATATTACACTCTTATGCATAAGCTACCCAGATATCTGTGATTTCCAGAAAACTGGGAGTTCATTAATGATAATCAAAGAGCCATTTAGTAAATGGCATGCTGTGATTTGTCAAGGACTTGTTAATATTGCCCTGCTGATAGGTAGCATATGGTCAGTCACACAGGCTTCTGTCTTATAAATACATGATCTCACATTTTACATCTTCTTTTTATCTAGATAATGTACATGTATGAGTAGAAACGGTTTTATTTTGTTGTTCGAAGCGTTCTATTAATTTGTTTTCGAGGATATTTTAATCCTAACCACTCTCTCTGCTAATTCAGCAGTCGACAAATTGGTGACATTTGTCTTATTTTGCCTTTAAACAGGATTTGTCTCAGTTAAAAACCTGTTTTCTGAGAAATATAAGAAAAATATTTCAAAATGTTGTCTGCTAAAAAAGTTACCCATAGAGCTAAGTGTTAATGTATTTATTTAGCCTCATCACGAGAAACCCTGTCTTTAGAGCTACAACCAGGTATGAAATAGATGAGACTGCACAGCTGCAGAGAAAAACTAGAGTCTTGAAAAACTGGATACGTTATACCATCTAAGCAGTGAACAGGAAATGAAGGCGCTGATCAGACTATGCAGATGCAACAGGCAGATCTGTGCCTTTGATGTTCGCAAAGGTATAAAACAGGTTTTCTTATGGCCAGGCTCTATTTATTTTTTATTACTTCCAGTGGTGGGCAAAAGGGGCACATGCTCCCCCGCCTTCCCCCCCCCCCACCCCCACCTCGGCATTGCAGAATAATGAATGACTTTTTTGGGGGGTGGCGTTCGGTGTTTTTTTTTGGGGGGGGGGGGGGGCATTGGAATTTGCCAACCCCTTTTACCCCTACCCCACCCAATCCATATATATTTGTGTGGGTGTGGTGGCTGAAAGGGCAGACAGGAAGGTTTTATTTGTTTTGGAATATTACGGCACAGTCAACACTATTTAGGTTATTTTTGAGCCGGTCAATTTACATATAACTGCACTTCCTGGGCAGGCTTATACATAAGTGGTTAACCAGTACAGTGCACATTCTTTTGCCAGAAACTGACCACGGCCCTTCTTGAATCAGTGGGAGGGAGAGAATGATCCCACAAAAGAATATTGCCCCAGCAGTTTTCGAACCCGCGCCCTCCTGAAATTGACAGAAAAAACTAAAATCAGCCCGCAAGATTAATGAAAATGGCTTGAAAATAGCATGGAAATGCACTCTCAGGCAATCCAATTTTAAAAATTTCCCGGCGGGGGCCCGCACCCCCTTATAAGAGAGGAAACCCCCTCTCATACTCTCCCCCTCTCGCGGCTTACGCCGCTCCTTCGGCAGTCAATGCCCCCCGCCCCGCCCCCCCACCCCGATCTTCAGACCTTCTGGGTCTAGCCCTGGTAGATAGATAGATAGATCCTTGTCCAGTGACCTGAGGCTTCTGGTTCCCAGCTGTATTGCACCAAATTGAAACCAGAAGTCACAGGTCACCGGACAAAAGTATATTTATTCTTACGTATATCCAAAAACAAACGCAACACTACTGTTAAGTGTCAAAAGAAATTAAAACATACTTTACCGTTTTGGAAAACGTGCATGTGCATTAACAATTGAGAGCATATTTGATTTTTTTTATTCCTTCATATATGCAAGAAAGTGTGGGCTAACACGTGTAGATAGTTTTTTTTTTTGTTGTTGTTGTTGTTGTTGTTTTTTTAATGCCACAGGTCATAAGGTATTCCTCCGACATTTAATTGCATTTCAGAAGAGTTGCATTTTTAGTCAGTATTTGATAGGACATGATACCAATTCCATCAACAATACCTCTCAGTTTATTTATTTATCTATTTATTTATTTATTTATTTATTTATCTATCTATCTATCTATCTATCTATTATCGTATTTACCCTAAGTATTCGTCTCATAAATGGGACATTGGCAAACAGTGTAGATCAGACGCAGCGCACGGCGTCTGATCAGGATCTACACTTTTTGCATTGGATACCGGAATTCTATAAAACATGGTACAAATTGAAATAACCAGACACCCCTACTATTGGAAATGAAACGGTTCAAAGATTTAAGATAGAAGAGTCCACTCGGCATAAATGGGCTAATATGGCCGAATACTTCATCACGAAAACATGCCTATATAATTCTGACCCCCTTAAACCCCACTTTTATACAGTAAAACAGGGGTTTAAAGGGGTATACATTATTTTCCTTATTTTGCTCAAAAACATAGATTGTGGGGACTCGTTAGAAACGCCTTGCCAAGGCGGTTCTCACGAGTACCCACAATCTATGTTTTAAGCAAAAATATGAACAATATCAGAGGTTTTTGTCTGAACATTTTCAGTCTTTGGAGGTGAAATTTTCTATGTATTTGAATAGGCGTGTTTTCGTAATGTGTAGTCCTTTCAACAGCTTTCGGAAAGTCGGTTTTTCCGGCGCTTTACATAGAAGAAATTAATTTGCAAACCTTTGTTATGATTTAATGTAAAACCATTTGTCGTAATTACCTGTACACAAAAAGCTTTATTCTAGTCATTGGTTTTAGGGGACACAAAATCGAAATTTTTCATATTCCGTAGTTAAAATGGTTGCAAATTATGCAGAAATCGGTAGGGCAGGTAAGCTTGATGGAAGTTTTCAACAAAATCCTATAGTTCAAATTTTCTGAAATTTTTATAATATTGTCATGGAATACAAAATATTAAAAATTCCGAAAGAAAGCTAAAAAATTTTTATTAGAAAAAAAGTTCAAACTATTACTTAACTCTAGAAATTGTATGCATCAGACCAATTTTTCGCAGTAAATAAAAATTAAGATACGTATTTGATAAAAGACAACAGAAACAGATAAGACAAATGGTTTCTGATAAGATATGGTTAATTAGAATAAAATATTTTCTTTTAAAATAAAACGTCAAGCGAAAAGCATCGTTCCGAGTGATGTTAAAAGGATAGCAGAGTAAATACAATCATCACGAAAACAGGCCTGTATAATTTTGACCCCCTTAACCCAACTTTTATATAGTAAACTGTGGTTTACAGGGGTATACATTATTTTTCTTATTTCTGCTCAAAAACATAGATTGTGGTATTCATTAGAACTGCCTCGCCAAGGCGGTTCTAACGAGTACCCACAATCTATGTTTTGAGGAAAAATATGAAAAATATCAGAGTTTTTATCTGAAAATTTTCAGTTTTTGGAGGTGAAATTTTCAGTATATTTGAATAGGCATGTTTTCGTAATGACTTTTCAAGCATTCCCAGCGGGCACACAACATTGAAACAACGTCGATTCATCGTTGATTCAACGTCCTGACGTTGAATCGACGCTGTTTTAACGTTGTATGCCTGCTGGGTCCCCTCATGAGTTTTACAGAAACAATGTAAGGACATAGTGATCAAAATGTTATTTAACCTTTACCACTCTCTCGGCTAATTCTGCAGACGACAAATGGGCCGTATGTTCTCATTTTTTTTTTTTCAGAAAATAGGATTTGACGTTTAATGCAAATGTCTCCATTGGATACAGTTAGCATGAAATGTCGAAACCTGTTTTCTGGGGAAAAAAATAAGAAATATATTTCAACATCTTGTCTGCTGAAATTACTTACTTGAAGTGCTATGTGTTAAACCAGCTATTGCAGTAGTGCACAACCTGTTTTCTTTGGTATGCAGTTCTAGGATACTGTACAGTACTTTGATGGCAGATGAAACAATAAAATTGCCCCACACCCGGTAACCTTCTTTGACGTTTAACTATGCATCACGATTACTGAAGGTTGAGATTAACCTATAGTTATATTAATCCTGCTTATGTATCTGACGTTGGAGTTCAAGATACATATGCCTAGATATAGACTGGCTCCAGTGACTAAATATTTATTCTGTTTGATAATCCACTCTTGTGACCAGCCTTTATAATGGTGATATTATTTTGGTTTTATTTTTAGTGGATTATTAAACAGGATTATAAGAATAAATATTTAGTCACTGGAGACTGGAGACTGGAGCCAGTCTACTCCAGATAAGGCACTTTTTAAAACTAAAAAAGTACTATTATTTTTCTTATTTCTCCATGAAAACATAGGTTGTGGGTTCTCATTAGAAGCGCCTCGAGGCGCTTCTAATGAGTACCCAGAACCAATGTTTTCGTTGAGAAAAAAGAAGGATATTATGTGAATACCCCCTTTATCTGGATCTGTGTAATATAGAAACAACGTTACCAGCGAAGGCACTGATCAGACTAAGTGTTAACTCTTCGACTAAAGTCTAATTTACTGTTTTGTGGGTATTGTTTCAGACGTGTTCCCAAAAATAATATATGGCAGGCCTATCATTGGTCATCGTACAACTTCAACTTGACGTGTCCTTTAGCTGGTCATCTGATTGGGCGCTGACAAATGCTGTATTTTACGTGATAACAAAATATCCAATCAAAATCTGTATACAGGAAACGCAACAAGAACGGAATGGAAAATAATGCAGTCCCGTAATTCGGATCGTTCAATAGAAAAATAGTTCATATTTTGTTCTCTTGCTTCTGAACAGTTTCCTAAAATGGCAGTATTTGCTTTTTTTCCTCGTGGAAAACTCTGCTACGTCATGTCAATTTGACAAGTTAAACTGTCTTACCATATTGACTAACCAACACTGACCAATGAAAATCTCTGTTCACACCACTGACCTTCCAAAATCTGTCGGTTAAGAAAATAATGCACACGCCAAAATCGGCCGATACGACCAATGTTCGACGGGCCGTGCGATTTTTTTTTTCAGATATGGGTACATAGGTTGGCCAACCAGAAAAATATTTATACGTGTATATATATCAGTTAAAATTACGTTAATACGATATAGCGCCTTTAACCTTTACCACTCTCAGCAGACGACAAATCGATGAATTGTGTCTCATTTTTCAAAAAGGAAAACAAAAACAACAGGATTTGACAGTTCATGCTAATTGTCTATGGAGGAGAATTTGCATGAAGTGTCAGAATAAAAACCTGATTTCTAGGAAAAATAAGACAAATAGCTCAATATGTCGTGTACAGAAAATTTTACCCAGGGTGCTGAGCGTTAACGTACACTTAGACTGCAGATTGTGTCTGATAAAGTAGTCAAATCACCGTATCTATCTTAATAAGTTTTGGACAGATAAGCCTGAGTAAACAGTGCAGACCCGAACCAAACCCGCATTCTGCGGCGTCTGATCTTGGTTTACACCGTCTGCCACTTATCCGACAACTTTAGACACATCAGCTGATAGTAATATAAACTTTTTTCCATAATTTTAGAACAGGTCTGGCAATGAGTAAAGGTGTCCCAATATTTAGGGTACGTGTGTTAGTGTGTTATGTAACTTCCATTCACCTTCCGAAGAATGGTCTTATTCGCTTTGGGCCTGAAAGGTGTTTAATATTATGTGTTTTTACTTTTGAGCAGATGTCATATCTGTCCGCTTGTGGGTAAATCATGGCACAAATATCCAAAGACTTAGCGCGCGTGAGCAACATAATGGAACTATAACGCGTTTTTGTCTCTTCTTCGCCAGAAGCTGATATGGTGTTGGACATTACACCAATTATCTTCGGTCCGTCACGAGCATTCTCGGAAAACACCGCGGCGCCTGAATTTCCGGTCGCCGAATCACACTCCGCTAAAACAATGTTTCCGCGCATGAGAACGAGGCTGTCGTCTGTTGAACACGTGGACTTCCACATTCCATTGGAGGCATCAGAAAAGAATCCGAGGAAATGCATATCTGATCCTAGTTTGTGCAGATTCGGTATTTCCAGTTGCATAAATTTTTCACGGCCTTTAACCGGAAGATTTAATTCCAAGATAGCGTAATCATAGGCGCCTTGGGCGGCATCGGGTAATTTCTGGTTTTTTATCCATTTTACAGAAACCTTTATTTTAGTAATATAATGAAGTCTGTATCCAATTTTGTCTGGAACTTCTACTTTCAGCATTTCGATGTTTTGTTTAAAGTCTTTTCCATTGTGAACACAGTGTGCAGCTGATAGAACATGTGTTGCAGTGATTAACGTCCCAGTACAGCCAGACGACAAACGCACCACGTTAGAATACGGAAATTGTCTACGGTGATAGCCAGTTACAGGATACTTTTCGTCTTGGTGATGTATATAGAGTCTTTTAGATCTACGCAGACTTCTTTTATCAGGATTGCGTCCGAATTCGCTAAGTATATCCATCGGAGCAGATCCTGAAAAATCCGTTTCTCTGGCATTCTCAAAAGAGACTGTGCTTACAGTATCGAAATTATCTGCGTGTTCCGATGTTTCTAAATCATCAGCACGTTCTGATGTTTCGAAATCGTCTACATGTTCTGATGTATCTAAATAATCTGCATGTTCCGCTGTTTCTAAATCGTCTGCATATTCCGATGTTTCTAAATCATCTGAATGTTCCGATGTTTCTAAATCATCTGCATTTTCCGATGTTTCCATATAGTATGGGTTGATATTGTAAGATATAATGCCGGATTGTGTTTTCAGCATTGTTTCATTGACTTCATCCTTTAAACCCGCGTCAGCTTTAATGTCATTCTCACGGACCTTATTGTCTTTCAAGAAATGGGTTGTTCTGTCCTCTAGTGTGACAGCGCTTCGTCCTTTTGCTCTCTTGGTGTGACACAGCTGGGCTGCTGTTACAAAGACTAGCAGAAATACCATTCGCAGCATTGTAGTAGATTACAAGAAATCTCTGGACCAATTTCTAAGTAGCTGCAAAATATTAATTAAGGGGAATGTATACACTTCAGGGAGGTAACTATGTCAAAAATTGTTATGTCCCCTTCCGAGAAATGGTCTAATCTATATAGAAAGAATTTGCTCCCTCTGGGAGCTAATTCTTTCCTTATAGAGTAGACCGCTTTTCAGACGGGGACTGATGTACAGGGAAGCAAACAAAAATCACAAAAGTTGTCTCCCTTGTAAAATGGTGAAAAAAAATACAGGGTGTTTATAGTCCTCTTACAGGAAAACACACGGTAAATAATAAACAATTAGAAAATAAACAGCCTGTTAAGCTGAACAGTTTGGTGAACAAAGGTTGTGAAATTTGTTTGAGAAATAAGGAAGTAAGTGGACTTGGAAGATCTAGAAAATGATGTCATAGATGCGGCCATTTTTGCGTGTTAGTGACATCCTAACGACCAAATTAACATGCAAAAATTAAATAAATCACATATAAAGTAATATTTTGTTGTTTTGTACCTCTATATGTGTTCATTTGCTTATAAACTATCACCTTGCTAACATATGCAGTATTTTCCAGTCGACAGGTTGTTTTTATTCGTGTCTTTAAAATATTCAGTATCTAATTATTAAATATTCAAAATGGCAGCGCCCATGCTTATCGTTATTAAAAAAATCTACGATATGTTTCTTACTGCTCGACCGATTTTGATGGTGCTTGTTTTCTAAAGCTGAATATCTCTTCCCTTTAAAGTAGACTGGATACACTTACAGTAGTAGGTTTTCCGCCATTTTCTCAAAGCGATACATCTTTTGTGACTTTCTGAACATCAATTTATTTCAGAAAAAGATGTCTGCTCTTAAAAACATCTTTTCCCGAGGGAAGCAAATTCTTTCCTATTACAGTAGACC
The DNA here is from genome assembly GCA_964016985.1 of Anodontia alba. Classification (NCBI taxonomy): domain Eukaryota; kingdom Metazoa; phylum Mollusca; class Bivalvia; order Lucinida; family Lucinidae; genus Anodontia; species Anodontia alba. Next base: position 13,536,663 of record OZ024828.1, read on the forward strand.
TCCTTTTCCTAAGTTAGATAAACCAATTTGCGAAAGCTTGTCTTCGGACATATGCGAACTGCGAAGACCCAGATCAGCCTGCGCATCCGCTTACAGATTTTGGGCACAAAAGAATGGGTCAATGAGATGAATCTGAAGCTGTGCATTTTGCGCATGCTCGTAGACACGTTTTCGCTTGGCGCGGCCCATAACATAAGGCCGATTTTCGGAATTCCGCAGCTTTTAAACTAGCCTTTCAATTAGACTGACACTTAAAACTTTTCTTACTGCTTAGATATTTCTTCAAGCGTATCATAACCAACGTTTTATCCTCATTTCTCATATTATATGGTGAAAATGCCATAGTTACATTGCTCTAAATAAGAGCTGTTTTAAGATAAATATTTTTTTCTTATTCACAAAACATACATATCCTCTGCGAGGCGCTTCTAATGAATACCAATGATATATGTTTTTTTTTTTTTTTTTTTGTTTTTTGTTTTTTTGTTTTTTTTTGTTTTTTTTGTTTTTTTTGTTTTTTTTTTTTTCATTTCTGGAGAAATGGGGATAATATCAACATTTTGGTAAAAAAAAAAGCATTAACTAGAGCTTTAACCAAAAAGTACACATTTAAACATTGATGTGTTAACGTAATGGTTATTAATGAGACTCAGTGAACTTGTTGTACCTTTGGTTCCCCGTGTGGGTGTGTGGGGGGTGGGGGGGGGGGGCTTTTACTACCGGTATCAAAAAGGGTAGGGCTGTGCTGTCAGGAGTCCGGTACCCCTACCCCTTTACAGACACGATTGAGATCCCTTTCCAGATAAAAGCAAGACGAACATATACCCCATTGTAGACAAACAATATATGCCCATTTGCTTAGTTAACTTAACAAGGCTTTACTTGCATATTATCAATAACAAGTACAACAAGAATCACACAATATCAAATTTAACTAAGGTATTTTCAAACAACAGTTTCCTTTATGGGAAGTCATTTAAATATGCCCCGAATTTGCCTCATAGGAGGCCTTTAACTGTTTTGTAAGTCCATTTGCATGGCTTTTGTCTCATTAACAGAGCCATCTTTCCGTCCTGTTCTCTTTATTTAAAAAAAAAAAAGTTTTTTTTTTTTCTTTGTTTATGGGGCCATTTTTAGACACACTACATATCATCGGAAGTAAAACTCCAGGCTGAGGTAGTTTACCATCCCCTTTGCAGACAGACATGAACCCCTTTCCAGAAAGGTATATTTGAATCCCTTCACAGATTTTCTTTTTACAATGAAACACACCCCGTTCCAGACAGACTCTGAAAATAAGACCCCTTTTGCCAGCACATCCCTACCCATGCTTATATAGTGAGTCCCCGCCCCGGGCTTCGGATATATGCGCCAAGCCATGACTCAGATCAACCTGCACATTCGCTGCGCATTGGCTAATGAAAAATATACATCACTTGTTCCGTCTCATTACGTTAACCTTCATGTTACTCCATAATATATAGTGAGAATGGGGATACATATGGGTCTACATCATTTTTCTAAAAAATTGGGGTTTTAACTTGCTTTACAACAACCTTGTTTGTTACTTCTAGCAATCTCTTTTACAGCATAAATGTATCTTAATGAGCTTAATAACCTAATTGTTCCTTATTTTACAAGTTACAGTTGAATTTCAATGGCTCGAACATGAACATTTCGAGCCACTGAAGTGTAATCAAAGCATCCAGGTCAAGAGGGAAATGAGGATAATTTACAGATGTGTGTGTTGAGGTTTTACGGCCCAGTCAACCCAATGGGATCATGTCGAGCGCGGTCAGTTTACCTAACCACACGTTTACTGGGCAGGCTTAGTCCTCTAAGCGGTTAACAAGTATTGTGCACATTCTTTCGCCAGAAACTGACAACTGTCTTCGACCCTCCATAAATAATGATATGTTGAGTGTAATCATTAGAATCGCCTCGATGAGGCGATTCTAATGAATACACACAACATACATGACAAAATAAAAAAAATCCCTAAAATATCCCAAAATACTTGTTTTCTTGAGCTATTTGATTAATTTCCTAGGGACTCTAAAGCGAGTTCGAATTAGCCACGGTAAAAGAGTTGTATTGGTGTTCGAATCATTGAAAGTTTTCTGTAAAATTTTCTGTAAAATGTTCTCGGTAACAAGGTTATCAAAATAATATTTTTTCCTACATTTTGAAACACTGACTATGGTTTTGTGGGAATGAGAGAAAAGTGTAGTTTCTACAAATTAATTTGTTATTATACTGAAGAAGGCAGTAAATACCGACGCGTTTAAACCAGGATTGACTTTTAACATAAACATATTTTTTTTATTTCTCCGCAAAACCATACGTTGTGGGTACACATTAGAAGTGCCTCGCAGAGGCGCTTCTAATGAGTATCCACGACAGATGATTTTGTGGAGAAATTAGGAAGTTATCTCGAGCTGTGACGAAAAAGTATACATTTTACTTAGATGTGTTAACATAATGTCATATACACGCATATATTTAACGTCAGTACTCTAAAGACGCAATCATCTGATGAAATTAAATGATTTTTATTATTATTTTTCTGCGGAAAATAAGAGCTGACATTTCATTCAATATGTCTCCGGAAGACAGTTTGAATAAAATACCAAGTCTTTATCTTCTATGAAAAAAAATATATATTTTGAAATGCTGTCTGTTTTTATTTATAATCAGCAGCTTTAATTTTAAGCTTTCAGTTTCGGGGCCGCTCTAATGTGCTTGCGCTAAATTAGGTTCAATCCTTTTTTGGCGGGCAGTTAAGTAAACAGGAAAGTTTTTATGATTATTTTTTAGGCTTTCAACACAAACATAAAAAGAAATGTCACCATATGATATGGGAAATGAGGACAAATAATACCGTTTATTAAGACAAGTTTTTGCAGTAAAACAGTTAGTAAAACAAGCAAATGAAACTGCTTATTGAAAAAAGCTTTAAAATTCTGAAATTATTCCTTATAATGTAGATCCCTTCATAACCCTGTTTTCACTATATATCACGGGAGAATATGGAGATACACATTACATAGAATTGTTAACAGTGAAATGCCTCTTACTTACTTGCCATTTACATCCAAGTAAAATATATAACAGGGATTGCACACTAAACGCATTAGAGATCCTTAAATTGTGTGGTGTACCTACGCTAGACTGTGAACAAGAAATATTGACAAGTCATTACATTACCTTATATAGCACTTCAGTTCGGATAATATTGTGATTATCAATTACTTTTTGCCTAATTTCGTAAAAAGGAGTCGTAGTCATTGAAATGAATATATTCTGAATGTCAGACGCCTGATTCATTGGCAGCGATTGTCAGTCATGCACCCTGTAAGAGACTGTACGCGTAATGTACGGTACAGGGCTCTAGATAGGAGGATACGTGACACAGAAATATCATTACGAAAACACGCCTATTCAAATATATAGAAAATTTCACCTCCAAAAATTGAAAATTTTCAGACAAAACACTCTGATATTTTTCATACTTTTGCTCAAAACATAGATTGTGGGTACTCGTTAGAACCGCCTCGCCGAGGCGGTTCTAACGAGTACCCACAATCTATGTTTTGAGCAAAACTAAGAAAAATAATGTATAGCCCTGTAAACCCCAGTTTTACTATATAAAAGTGGGGTTTAAGGGGGTCAAAAATATATAGGCATGTTTTCGTGATGTGAGCCGGGGAACAGCATTTCTACAAGGCTGCAGAAGACCAGGGCACTTTGTGTGTAGCCAAGAAACCAGAGCTTCTTAAGGCAGACAGCGAAGACTCCTTGTAGGCTAGTCTACGTCTTAGAAGGGCGCACATGCAATCTTGAAGGCAATACTGCGCCAACTTGTGGCTATGCCCGACTGTACGCGAAATGTACGGTGGAGGGCTATAGATAGGAGGGCATCCAGACCTTTGAGCCGGAGCACATCATTCCCTACAAGGTTGCATGTGTGCCCAGCGAAGACTCAGATCAGCCTGCGCATCCGGTAGCCAAGGATCCGAAGCGCCCTCAGGCGGACAGCGAAGTCTGATAAGCCTGGGCGCCCATACAATCTTGTAGGTAATGCTATGTCTCGGCCGACTCGTATGTCTTTCTTATTGCTCCAGGGCCCAGTTGTTCAAAGCTAACGATGTCGTTAGTCAACGATTCGTTAAAATTTACATCGAGTGATACGCAAATATGCTGAAATTTTTTGCTGAAAAAATGTGAGTAGCTTTTAGCACTGCACATTTTTTCAGCAAAAAATATCAGGATATTGTATATTGAATCCGCTAAAACAGTTAACGAAATGACCCTTAACGAGCTCGTTAAGCTAACGACGCGTTTAACAACTGGGCCCAGGAAAATATGTTGGGTACTCATTAGAAGCATCTCAACTCAACATATATTTTCGTTGAGAATAAGAAAATACCAATACATTGTGGACGAAAAAGCTCCTTATCTGAAAGCTATCGTACACTGACATGAGCAAAAGTGTATTTCAAGGGAGATAACCGTCAAAATGGTTTTGAAAAGAGGTATTCTCTAAAAGGAGAGAATTTGCTCCCCATTGAGAGATATTATGGTGGCGAATACACAGGACCTGTACAAATATGCGCGCGCTGCTCTGAGACCCCACTTAACCCCATTCCATCCCACTTGCAGACTCCATTTCTCATGGAGATGTTGATCGTTTGGGCCGGAACGTGACAACGAATCTTTGGACATATGCGCCCAGCGAAGACTCAGATCAGCCTGCGCATCCGCGCAGTCTGATCAGTCTTCTCTGGCCCCAGAGGACCTTGGCCCCTTGGCTATGTAAAAGCACCTTGTAGAGACTGGTCAAACTGCACTGATGCGCAGACTGATCCGAGTCTTCTCTGGGAGCACATGTCTGAAGGGGTCTTCAGTAATAGAGTATACATATCTGTGAATACTGTCTATTTACTGTGTGTTGAGACCACCATGCTTATTGGCAGCATTCGGTGAACCTGGTCACAGCAAAACACAAACGCGTCCATTGTGAACGGCTACATCGGCTAAATGGGCCTTTTGCATCCGCAAAATCGCACTGGGGTCCTCACTATTTCGTTTCGCATGAACAATCGACGGATCATGAGAAATCTATAGCGTGAACAGCGAAGGACCTATGAGCGAATCACAGAACGTGCTGACTGCTGAATCAGCATTGTTCGCACATGTCACCGTATTGGTTTTATCGTGATCCAGCTCGAGTCGTGAATGAAATATGAAAGCTTCACCTATCCTAGAGTTCCACTCCTCTGTCATTTACAGATTCTTTAATGGCGATACTTAGAGATACTCTAAACAACATAATAACACCAATTATTCTCAGAACTGGTTCCACTCATAAAGTTGAGTTCTTCCTGTATTGTATGGATTGTCTTGCCTTTCCCAGGCTAAGTAAAGCAAAAATCAAAGGACTGAAAAGCTTTGAAATGATAAACTACAAGAATACGAAAAATTCAAGGCTTCCCGAAGAGGAGTCAACCGTAGGAAATGCGCCATATTTTGACTATACCAAAAGGAAACCCGTCCCTGAAAGACGACAGCAAATCTATTTCTTGACCCTTTTCAGTGTCGAAATTGTCTTCGGTACCAAAAATCCTTTTCGGTAATTCGCACTCAACACGTTATAGGCAAATTGAATAGACAAATTGAAAGTGGTCGAACATTTTATTAAAACTTTCTTGGATAATGAAATGTCCATTTTTGAGAAATATGGAGCCTTTAAAAGCTAACCTTGTACATGTATATAAACAATCTGTATTGTGCGACACGTACAGCAAGCACTATTGTATAATACAGTGGCATATTATTTGGTTTCAGAGAGCTAAAACAAGCTCTTGCAATCCACCTCTGTTAAACGTAAATATTCGGAATGAAGTCGATGGCATTGTAAATTGTCGAAAAATGTCTTTGGGTGCATTGGGTTGTTTAGACGTACCATAATTTGGACATTCCGTGTTACCTTATCTAAGTCCCAGAGGCAGAAACGCTCCCTTCTAAGTCGCACAGGCGTCCAGGAAAAGCACTCCATGTCCCAGCGGGAACGCAAATTTAAGACAATGTCGCATCAACGTCGATATAACGTCAATGCGACGTTGTATAAATGTCATGTGCCCGCTGGATATATCGTAATCAAGTCGTCGTTGAGAGGGCTAAAGAGCAGTGGTGTCATAATTGTAACATTCTCAGATGAAGTGATTTTATTAGCGCCCTTTATTTTTTCACAATACATTTTTTTTTTCATCTATGCTTTCAAGGGCAACCACTAAGGTCATAAACATCACGAAAACACGCCTATATAATTTTGACCCGCTTAAACCCCACTTTTATATAGTAAAACTGGGGTTTACAGGGGTATACATCATTTTTCTTATTTCTGCTCAAAAACATAGATTGTGGTACTCGTTAGAACCGCCTCGCCGAGGCGGTTCTAACGAGTACCCACAATCTACGTTTTGAGCAAAAATAAAAAAAATATCAGAGTTTTTATCTGAAAATTTTCAGTTTTTGGACGTGAAATTTTCTATATACTTGAATAGGCGTGTTTTCGTAATGCATTGTGATATGCACATAACTTCGACACTAGCATGTGTTCGGATTTATGCTAAAATCAAGAAGAGTGCAAAATGCATCGAAAAATCATTTAGTGCAAAAAATGTCCATTTTAATATTATCTTTTATCACAAATACAATCTCAAAGCGAAAACGTGCATTCGAATATGTGCAAAATGCGCATATTCACTTATCTTGCGCATCCGGGCCTTGCTCTCCATTTTTGCATTCTGTGACTGTTAGCGAGCGGACGCACAGGCTGATCTGGACCTTCGCTGTCCGCATATGCCCGATAACACGTTTTCGCACGGCGCGGCCTAATTGTCGAAGCGTGGATGCCCAGTGCGTACCAGAAGCCCGATTTGTAAAACGACAGACAATCCATTAAATAGTAAATTTGATGCTGTACATGCAAGTGTATATTCAGAATTACGTAAAATCTTAGTTGGTTGCAATGAAGCAAGATTCCGAAAAAACAGTTACTGACGAAGAAAAGTAGGCAGAGGCTATTTACAGTCATCTGTCAACAGCTGAAAACGTTAAATTGACTATTTACAAGCAACTGTCAAAAACTGTAAAAATGCTAATATGCCAATCCGTATTTATACGTATTCATCGATATTTGAAAACAATTCATCAATTATTTTTATTTATTCACTAAGTTTGTATCAACTATGCCTAAATTCAAACTTGTTCTAGAACAAGTTTGTAACTCATATGACTGTAAACAGCCATTTTAACGTTTTTTTGGCTAATCACAAATAATTCTAAACAGCTATTTTACTTTAACTTTTATTTTTGGCTAATGACAATTGACCTTATATAGGCAATTTAAACGATTTTTTTTTTTTTTTCTTTTTTTTTTTTTTTTTGTTTTGTTTTGTTTGTTTGTTCGTTTATTTGTTTTTGGTTTGTTTGTTTTGGTTTGTTTGTTTGTTTTTTGTTTGTTTGTTTGTTTTTGTGTTGTTGTTTTTTGTGTGTTTTTTGTTTTGTTTTGTTATTGGCTATTTACAATTAACTGTAAATACACATTCCCTAAAAAAGTATATTCATCATTGTTATTATGTAGGTTGTAGGAGTCGGAGATGTAGGCCCACTTTATTTCAGGAAAAACTATTATAAAAAATAAAATAATAGAGTCAAGATGGCATTCTATTGTTGAACCTTTGTACTTGACAAGTTTTGAGTCATATGATCTTTCAGTTCAGGAGAAGTTCAAAATATAGTTTCAAGATGACGGTTGTTGTGGCCATTTTGGGTTTCTGACTGAAACGATTTTTTGCTATTTTGGATTTACAAGTCACCCAGATACTTCCTACCAAGTTTCCAGTCAATTTCAATTAACCTTTCGGCTCAGGAGAAGCAGTTCAAAATTGATTTGCAAGATGGCAGCCGTTTTGGATTTTCGATCAAACCGATTTTACATATTTTTATTATTATTTACATGTCGTCCCGATACTTCCTGCTACGTTTCGAGTCACTCGGCCTTTCCATCCTTGGCCGCCATGGCCGGCATATTGGATTTCAATTTTTTACAAAACACATCGATACTTCCTACTAAATTTTTGTCAACTGACCGTTTGTTTCAGGAGAAAAACTAAAACTTCAAAACAGAGTTTCAATACGGCCATCTTGGATTTCTGACCTGAACTATTTTAGCTACATTGTATACTGAAAGGAAAAAGAAACGCAGGGTAAAGTTTTTTCCTTCTTATTTTAACATTTTTTACGGTGTTTACTATAGCCATACACTTTTACAGATTGTCCTGTGAATGTGAACCGCGGGTATACAAGTTTTTAGTCAATGTGCTATCTACCCAGTGTGTGAAATCATTCAACCGTGCACTACACAGTGCATTGCACGGACAATACGGAAAGCCAAAATTTAGTGCAAAACAAGCATGTTTAAACCTTCAGCACAAGATTTCCTCACACCATTTGGTACACTTCAACGATACACAACGCTCTTCGATTCTTTTACCGATTTTTCTTTTCATTTTTACGCTACTTTGAACTTTTCTTCAATCATGGTACGATTGACTGATGTACAGAGGGGTTCAGAGGGGTAGAGCAATTGCGTTGCTGATGCAGGGTCAGAGGCAACAGCAAGTTGCCAATCATTTTGGGGTTAACGTCTCAACAATTGAACGTCTTGTTAGACGTTTAAGGGAGACAGGGCATTTAGCAGACCTACCGCGGTCTGGGCGTCCACGCGTGACGTCGCGACGTCAAGACAGGACAATCCGTCTGGCACATTTGCGGAATCGTCATCTCACTGCTACCGAAACTGCCCTTAATACGGTAGGTGCGCATAATCGACAAATTTCTCCGAAGACTGTTGGAAGTCGATTGCGTGAGATTGGTCTTCAAGCTCGTCGTCCATACGTTGTCTGCCTCTGACCCAGGCACGTGGGTTGCGTCGTATGGCTGGTTGACGGCGCATGCGCCCAGACTATTTCCGATGAGGCAATGGAGACGAGTTCTTTTTACGGACGAGTCTAGGTTCACTCTCTATCGCGCAGATGGTCGACGTCGTGTGCACCGACGTCGCGGAGAACGCTTTGCCGACGCCTGTGTTGTCGAACGGGATCGGTTTGGGTGGTGGCTCCGTTATGGTCTGGGGAGGCATTGCTCACGGGATAAAATCACAGTTGATTATTGTTGCGGGCAATATGACCGCAGTAAGGTATAGGGATGAGATATTCTTGTTGCAGTCCCGCTTGTGCAACAACGTAATCTGATTCTGCAGCAGGACAATGCCCGACCACATGTTGCCCGAGTTTGTCAGGATTTCCTGGCAAACAATAACATCGCACCACTAGCATGGCCACCGTACAGTCCAGATTTGACCCCAATAGACCACTTGTGGGATGAGCTGGACAGAAGGGTTAGGAAGCGCCGAAATCCCCCCGCAACTCTCGCACAACTAAGGAATGCGTTGATCGATAAATGGAATAACATCCCGATGCGAACTGTCAATGCTTTGGTTAACTCTATCCAAAGGAGAATTAGAGCAGCAGCGGCAGCAAGAGGGGGGCACACCCGATATTGATTTTCAGTTTGATTTTGATTTCAAGATTTGGGGGGTAGCTACCAATGAACTTCAATAACTCGAGACTTGTTGATCACAAACCAATGAAATTTGGAACTTTTGTTCCATACATGTACCGTTTTGTCGTCATAGTAAAATATTTAACAAACTTTTTCAAACTTGAATGAAATTTAGGAATAAAATTTACCCTGCGTTTCTTTTTCCTTTCAGTATACATTTGATCGATAAGTCACCTCGATACTTCTTACCCAGTTTCGAGTCAATTGGCCTATCTGTTCAGAAGAAGAAGTTCAAAATATATTTTCAATATGGTTACACAGCCCTATTAATTTCTCCATAGGCTATAATGCTAAGAAATAAAAAGAGTCTCACCGGTTACAGTTCCAAGGGCCCAAGTCAGATCTAGGTTTCGGTGGGATATGACAGCCACTTGAGTCAGCAACATCTGTTTCTAGTCAAGTGGCATTTCGGTTCAGGAGAAGCAGTTCAAAATAGATTTTTAAAATGGCAGAGGTGGCGGCCATCTTGGACTTTCGATCGGAATGCTTTTTGGTATTTTTATCTACAAGTAACCCTACACTTCCTACCAAATTTCTAGTCAACTGGCCAATCGGTTTAGTTCAAAATAAATTTGCCAGATGGCTGTGATCTTGGAATACTAACTAAAATGATTTTCGTTTTTTTTTTTTTTTTTTTTTTTTTTGTTTTTGTTTTTTTTTTTTTTTTTTTTTTTTTTTTGGTTTTTTTGTTTGTTTGTTGTTTTTTTTTTGTTTTTTTTTTTTTTTGTTTTTTTTTTGTTTTTTTTTTTATTTACAAGCCGCTCTGAAACTTCCTACCAAGTTTCGAGTCAGTTTGCCTTTCCATTCAGGAGCAGAAAATCAAAATAGAGGAGCCGTGGCGGCCATCTTGGATTTATGATCGAAACGGTTTTAGCTATTTTTGATCTACAGGTAACCTCGATACTTCCTACCAGTTCGAGTCAATTTCAAGTCAATTCCAAAACAGATTTTCATAATGACGACCATGGTGGCCATCTTGGATTTCCGATCTGAACAATTTAGCTGTTTTCTATCTTAAAGTCACCCTGATACTTCCTTTTAAGTTTCGAGTAAAATGACCTTTGGGTTCAGGAGAAGAAATTCAAAACAGATTTTCAAGATGGCGGCCATTTACGATCGAACAATTTTAGCTACTTTCGATCTACAAGTCACTCTGATACTTCTTACCAAGTTTCGAGTCAACTGACATTTCGGTTCAGGAGAAGTTCACATTTGATTTTCAAGATGGTGGTCATCTGTAGTGGAGCGGGTTAGACCCAGTTTTCAGGAGAATCATGAACTTCCGAAAACAAGCATGGCATTTACAGGATTCACCTTCAGACCTCTAGTCAACACTTTCTCGTAAGCCATCGAAAATTCCTATTTTCAAGATGGCTACTCACAATTTCGAGATGGTCGCAAAATTGACTGAATTATACAATTTTTATTGATATACATAGTAAATTAATCATATCTCAGCTTGTGTTTAACATAGAATGATAAAATTTGTACCAAAGCCTTTTTATCTAATATTCAAATATGCAAATTAGCTTATTTGCATATCTATGATTATTAATTATACATATTTTTGTCCCAAAAAAAAGTCCGCAAAAATACGATATATCTCCGTGTGTTCAAAATAGGGTGCTAAATTGGTAGCAAATTAAAGCTTATTCATTGGTCATTCAACTTGTATTCTAATATGCAATTTTGCTTTTTTGCATATTTATGAATATTTTGCAAATCTATGAATTTAAATGATACTTGTTTTATTGCCAAAAAAAAATGGTCTGCAAAAGCATTATAAACTGCTCATATCTCAGTCTGTGTTCAACATGGTGTGATAAAGTTAGTACCAAATTAAACCTGATCTGTTGCCATTCCATCTAATATTCAAATATGCAAATTAGCTTATTTGCATATTGTGAATATTAATGATACCGTTTTATTGTGAAAATGTCTGCAAAAACATTGTAAACGGTTCATATCTCCGCCTTGTTCAACATACAACGATTTCAAACATGTAATTAAGCTATTTCTCATATCACACCTTGTGGTCAACATCGATTGACAAAAGTAACATCAAACACAAAATAATTACGGAGTCTTCATATAGGGCATTCTGTAGAAAGCCAAGAGTCCAGAGCGTCTGCAGGTTCATATAATATAAAATGAAAAGCGAATGCTCCGACCAGACTGCGTCAATAATGTGAACAGGCGCACAGCATTTCCTACAAGATTGCAGGTGTTTCCAGCGAGGAACTAGTTATTTTCGATCTACAAGTCACCCCGATGATTCTTACCAAGCTTTGAGTCAATTGTCCTTTCGGTTCAGGAGCTAAGTTCAAAAAACAGTTTTAAGACCGTGGCGGCCATTTTGGATTTCCGATCGGATCGAATTTAGCTATTTTTGATCTACAGGTCACCCCGATACTTCCTACTAAGTTTCGAGTCAATTTTCCCAGGGGTGCAGAAGGAGGTGACATTAAAAGCAAATTGTTGAAGCCGCACAACGGATAGACATAGACCGATCACAATAGCCCACTTGAGCACTTCGTGAATGAAACAGTCTAGCTGCATCTGGAATGGCGAGACAAGAAAACTGGGCCCAGTTGTTCAAAGCATCGTTAGATTAACGAGCTTGTTAGTGGTCAAAATGTTAGCTGTTCTAGTGAGTACAATATTTAATTCAAAGGTCTTCTTGCTGAAAAAAAATGTGAGTAGCTTTTGCAAATGCATAAACTACTCACATTTTTTTTTCAGCAAAAATATTAGCGTATGCTATATTTAATGATCAAAGTCTTAACGATACGTTAACTTTGAACAACTGGGCCCAGATCTATTCATTCTTTTTTTTTTTTTTTTTTTTTTTGTTAGAATCCAGGCTAAGACACATTATCTGAACGAACTAATTGCAAACTAATTTTGTTCTATTTCTTGCAATTAAGCCACACCGACTGTCAACCACCGCATAAGAAAATGCCGTATTTACCATATGTATTCGGACAGACAGGCCTGAGCAAACAGTATAGACCCAGATGAGACGCCGCAGAACGCGGCGTCTCATCTGGGTCTACACTGATTGCCACTCATTCAGCAATTTTTAGACACAACATCGGGTAGTGAATTGTACTGGTTCAAATTTTAGAACATATATGGTAAGGAGTTGAGATGTCCGAATACTTAGGGTAAATACGGTGGGTCGCAACGCGAGTAAATGACATGTGCGCCGAACGAAGACTCAAATCAGTCTGCGTATCCGCGAAGTCTGTTGAGAGTATTCATTGTCCGCACGAAGAAATTTCGCATCCTTGGCTATCCAAAGTGCGCCCAGTGAAGATTCCGATCGGACTGCATGAATGCACAGGCTGATCAGAATCTTTACCGGGTGTACATATCCGAATGTATATTTCCTCGTATTACGACTTAAACGTTTCCAGAACATAGCAGCTAACTTGTCCCAGCAGGCACACGGCGTTTAATCAACGTTGAATCCGCGTTGCAAATGACGTAGAAACGACGTCGATTTAACGTTGATTCAACGTCAAGGACGTTGAATCAAAGTTAAATCCACGTTGTTTCAACGTGGTGTGCCCGCTTGGAATTGCAACACCATGTTTAGACTGTGCATCGGAGCATTCTGATACGATTCTTACAGTGTCAATAGATATGAACCGGCGCACAACATTTTCTATAACACTGCATGTGCGCTCAGCGAACTCAGATTAGCCTGCACATCCGCGCAGTCTGATCAGTCTTCGCAGCGCACTCTGTACAAAGCCAAGGATCGAAAGTGTCTGCAGGTTCATATAATATAAACTGAAAAGTGCATGCTCTGATCAGCCTGACTATAGGCTGTTCCAGAAACACCGAAGACAGTTTTCTTGTGGCTAGACCAATAATAACGTCAACGCTCAAACTATAGTTTGAACTACTCCCATATACAATTAACTATCTGATAATAAAAGTAAATACATGAGTTTTAATGTGAGAAAATGGTTCTATGCCATAAACGAACAGTGAATAGATTTTAAAAGGAATGACCCTTGGTTGCAATGAGCACACACACACAGAATTGAAAAATTTCTGTGTTGCCCATATTTCTGGGCCAGACTAGCTAGTTTCGACCAATTAGGTCCCATCAGTGACCCTTATGTAAAAACAACAATCCCGGAATGGGTTCATTGATCACAAAGGATCCGAAAATATAAACTACCTAATACAGTCGAACCTCAATGGCTCGAACATCTTTGGGACCATAGAAATTCGTTCGAGACACGGGTAGTTCGAGCCACTGAGGGTTAATCATAGCACCAGTTCAGGAAACAAATTGCGATAATTTAGGGAAATATTTTCGATTTTCAACACAATGATTCTATGTTGAGTGTACTCATTAGAATCGCCTCGATGAGGCGATTCTAATGAGTACATTCAACATACAATTCCATGATAAAATAAGAAAAAATACCTAAATATTTGTTTTCTTGAGCTATTCGAAGAATTTTGTAGGGACTGAAAAAAAAGAGTTCGAATCATCCATGGTAAACGAGCCATCCGTGTTCGAGCCATTGAGGATATACTGTAGTGAAGTATCGGGAGACGTTTTACGGCCGCCACACTGCACTAACACCAGCTAACAGCACGCGGTACAATACGAACAGTAGTAAATATACATAATGCGTAACGTGGGAAAAAGGCCCTTACGCCACATGTGAACTTCGAAGGTCCAGATGAGCGTACGCAGCCGTGCAGTCTGATCTGGACATTCTCTGTTCGTCGACATATTTTACAGTAACCATTGACTCTGTGAGCGGACAACGAAGGCCCAGATCAGCCTGCACGATGGCGCAGGCTGATCAGGGCCTGCGTTGTCCGCAAATTGCATAAGGGCCATTTTCATGCGTTGCGTATCACATGTAAACAATAATAATAATAATAATCTTTATTTCCTCCAATTGTTGAAGAGCATACAAGACACATTCGATACATACAAAACATTGAAAGAATGAAGAGAGAATCAAGGAAATGCAATACGAGTAAAAAAAAAAAAAAAAAAAGAAAAGAAAGAAAAATGATATATACATAATATATAAATGTATAAACATATGTTAATTATGCTTAAGAGAGAGAGTTCAAATACGACTATGACATTAAATAGCATTATGCTTCATGTGTCATGAATGAATACGCGTCATCTTAATACACTTGTCTTACTTATACATATATTGGATGCATTTCGTAGTTACCATAACAAAAGAAAAAGTCTAAAAGACGCTGGATCGACATTGATTCAACATCATGACGTTGAGTAAATGCTACTTCAGCATTGCAACAAGACTGTTCTTTAGCAAACTTTTGATCTGACATTCGTTAAAATCGAATTAATTCCATTAGCTCCACCAGAAAATATATACAGTATTACTAATTTTACACCCATCGATATCGTGAAGCATCTAGAAGTCACATTCTCACACGATCCAGTCAAATTTCATGGTCCTCGTTGCTGATAAGAGTCCTTTATACACATTGCGTATCTCATAGTTTTTATGCCAATGACAGATGCGCCCATATGGCCCTCTTTCTGCAGTAAGCGAGTGGAATGAATTTCTTTTGACAATGAAGCTGACATAAACCGGGAGTTCTCCTTTCACAAACCTTTAACTTCTACATTAGAGTTGAATACATATAGGCCCATCAGTTTAGGTTTAATCACAATACAGTCCATTTTTATCGTATTTTTTCTAATTACTCAGAGAGACTAGCCTGGCCAACCAGTGTAGACCCAGATCGGACGCCGCAATATGCGGCGTCTGATCAGGGTCTACACTGGTTGCCACTTACAGTGAAGTTTTAACAACACTTCAAAAGGTAGTAAAGTGGACTTGGTCAAAGGAGAACGCAATATAAGTTGTAAGCATATATTGGAGTAAAGTGCTTAACAAGCCATTTATTTTGATGCAAGACTTTTCAAAATCGGCCCATACCACCAATGTTAAAATATGATATTCAATTGTCTATAACTTAATTTTCCGCCGATTTTGATCAGATTTGTGTCAACATTCATTGTTTGTCAAGTTCTCTACTTTAAAGAACAATATCCGTTAAGGTTGCGTTCCCCTTTAACATGTTTAAGCAAAGTACGGAAAGGAGTTCGTGTGTCCGAGTATCAAGTACATCACCTGCTGATGATAAATCAAAGCACTGAAAGTACTGATGAAAGAACATAGCATTTTTTTTTTTTTTTTTTCATTTTCAAATACAGTTGACTCTCGTTTTCTCGACCTCGCTTATCTCGAGTAACCGCTTATCTCGAAGAGAAAATCTGGTCCCTGCCTAACCATGAAAATCTAACAAAAGGTTAAAAAATAAAAAAATATTGTGGAAAAGAGGAGAAATTGCTCCTAATCCTAAGGAGCAATTTCTCTTCTTTTCCACAATATTTTCATTATATCTCTAACTTCAATAGTCCAATTCCATATATATTTGTTAAATGTGGTTGTTAGAATTATTTTTTCCTCAATTCTGCAAATCTGATATGTCGAGGTACGGATATCTCGAAGTATTTCATAGAGTCCCTTGGAATTCGAGATAACGAGAGTCGACTGTATTTAAGAATATTGCAATATGCATTCTTTTTAGACTGGTTTTATTTGGTTTTTGCTGAATTCTAAATATAACATTTTTCCTTATTCGAGTCTCTGCGCGAGAAATGGACATGTCATATATGACTAGCGACTGTCCTGTTCTGCATCGAGGATTGTCGAGTGTGGCGAAGGTGTCGTGTATCTTACCTCACCGGGGCGTCCAACTGATATTGGCGGCTTACTATCCTTGTAGCAGGTAAGGGTAGAGGGTAATTTCTTCTATTTCTTCCCTTTCATTCCTGTTCCTTTTTCTTTCCTGTCCCTCTCTTTAATCTCCTCTACTATCTCCTATCTCTTTTCTCCCTTTCTCTGGGAGACGATACGAAATGACCCACAAGGGTTGACGTGTCGTTAAACCCCAACACAATCAATCAAACCAGCTCTGCATATGCAGCTATACAATGTGATCAGACCTTTTTCTGGTCCTCGCTATGTATTAAAAGACATTTCGTGTTTGTTTTATTTGATTTTTTTTTTACTGAATTCTAAGTCTGATAGTTTGCATATTTTTGCATATTTGAGTCCCGGCATGAGTCATGTCACACTATGAGGAGCAAACGTCTAGATCAGCATGTATAGTACTCAATATGATCAGAGCCTTTTCTGGTCCCCAGTATATATTACAGAATTATTCAATGTTTGTAAGACGATATGTAGGCTTTGAACAAACTGCGCGGATGCACAGGTAATCTGGGTTTTTGGGGTCCGCAGATGCAAGAATGATATTTTTCTCTAACACGGCTCTTTGGTGTTTTTGTTCCTTTTCAAAAAAGTTTTTTTTTCCTCTTCTGAATTCTCGAAGAAGTAAAATATTTTACAAAAAATAAATTATCAGCCTTGCGGCAATGCCTGAAAGATAGTGCTGCGACTTGGTGTGTTAATTTAGTATCCATATCGCACCAACGAGGCTCGAACCAAATAAGGCTGGCTAATCGGAGCTGAAAAGATAATCGATTATCAGTCCTGCCATTGTGATCGATAATCGATTAGTAATCGCTGAATATTTGGTCATAATATTACCTGTCTGAGCATGACTCTTACCATATGTTATACTTTATTGCATCTAGTCGGTCAGACGGGCCTGAGCAAACAGTGTAGACCCTGTTGAGACGCCGCAAATGCGGCGTCTCATCAGGGTCTACACTGTTTGCCACCCATCCAGTTATTTTTAGACACAACAATGGGTAGTAAATTGTACTTGTTCAAAATAGATTATGTATGGTAAGGAGTTGAGGTGTCTGAATACTAAGGGTAAATACGGTAAAGTAACAAACACAGAAATCAAATGATCGATTATTAGCAAATCAGTAATGATACTCATTTTTGTGGAATTTATCGCAATTAATCGATTATCCGATTAATCGTGCCAGCCTTAGAACCAAAGTAGTGGAACATAGTCAACACATCGGTCTGGGCCCTCCGTGGTACACCTGTAATAAAAGCATGTTGCATTGCACCAGCAAAAAAGAAATAGCCAGTATTTGGCGCCAATCACGTGCAGCAGACGACTTTCTGATTTTTTTGGATTTTTTTTTTTTCAGAGAAATTAAAGCTTAATATATCATGTAAATCGTCTGCCACATGAAATGTCGAGCTTTATCTTCTCTGAAAATAATAATTAAAACAATAGGAATGTCTGTCGTCTGCTACAATTTTGCTTGGCACTTTAACTCTTTCACTGCCATAAGCGATAATAGCAGGCTTTTGCAAACAGTGTAGATCCAGACGAGACGACTTAAAATGAGCCTTCCCATCAGGATCTATGCTGTTTGACATCCAGTCTTTCAACTTTACATATAAACCAATCCTATCGATAGAAAGCAGACGACAAATGTAGTCTGAATTTTTGGCGCTGGAAGAGTCAAGGATTAAGTATTTCGTATGATGTATCGTTTCATCACGAAAACATGCCTGTATAATTCTGACCCCCTCAAACCCCACTTGTATATAGTAAAACGGGTTTATAGGGGTATACATTATTTTTCTTATTTCTGCTCAAAAACATAGATTGAGGGTTCTCGTTAGAACCGCCTCGCCGAGGCGGTTCTAACGAGTACCCACAATCTATGTTTTGAGCAGAAATATTAAAAGTATTGGGGGTTTATCTGAATTTTTTGAGCTTTTGAAGGTTAAATCTTCTATATATTTGAATAGGCGTGTTTTCGTAATGATTTTGGCTATTATATGCGGGGGAGTCGGATGATTGATCGTTCACCGAGGGTCCGAGACCCTGCGGTCGGCTCACTTTGATGGCAATGATTTTTAATGCGTGATCTTGTATCTGAAAATGTCCAACATGGAATACGTGAAAACAGTGAAATCTCACACCAGCGTGCGCATGCGCACAGTTTGGCCTGGTTTCGCTCTTTGTGGCGTTGTAGACTGTGACAGCACATAAAGAGACCATAACCGGGCTGCGAGACTGCGTTGACTGATTGGGGCTTCGCTATGAGTAAATGTCAATATTGGGCCTTTCTTTCCTGCCCTGTGCATTGTTTGATGTTTGCCTCATCAAAAACTGTCTAATTAGCTTCATAATAACAACATATATTCTCCCTCTGCAGCCGTCATTAAATTGCTAGCGTCGACCCAAGATACCACAGATTTAAGCATTATTGTCTGTTTTGGAAGCTAGCGATATAATTAATTTGATTGGTCATTGTCAGACAAGCATTCGTTGGAAAAGGTCAGATATGATTGCGAATGGATTGCGATTGTGCGGTTCAGCGAGCAGCACGTTTCAAAATTGTCAATTACTCCTTTTGGGGGATACGAATACGCCCGCTAGATTATCCGCCATTTTACCAAGAAGACATTTTTGTAACTTCCTCTCTGCTCTCCTGCACAGCATGGCTGTTCTGAAAAGGGTCTACTCTAAAAGGAAAGAATGTAACGGGAGCACATTCTTCCCTTTCAGAGTAGATCCTTTTCAGAAGGGAGACAAAAAAAGTTTAAGTTGCCTCCCCTTATTTATTTATTTATTCAAATGGTTATAGAATTTTGGTAGGATTGTTTTATTTTACTGAGATAAACACAATTTGCAAAATTAACCTGTTTAATGTGAAATAGGGTTAAATGTAGTAAAATTGTAGACTGGCACCAGTCTTTCAAATTAAATTTTGTCTGAATAAAACTCCAGTAAACCATTTATACCGAGTGGACTCTGCTACTTCAACTCTTTGTACAGGTCCTTTTGCAACAGAAGGGTTGTTTTGTTGGTTTTTATTACTACCATGTTTTACAGAAATTCCTCTATTTAATGCAAACAGTGTAGACCCTGATGAGATGTGGCAGAATGCGGCATCTGATCTGGGTCTACACTGTTTACTGCTGTCCTTTTTACGGGACACTAGGAGTAAATTGGTTGACTGTATCTAAAGAATCAAACAAAACTTAACATTTTTCTTCTGATTTCTCTTCTGATAGTGAATCGCAACGTGAGAAAATGCACCTTGTGCGAAGACTAAGATCAGCTTGCGCACATGCGCATTCTGATCCGAGTTTTCGTTGCCAGCATGAAGAAGTCGTTTAGTTACTTAGCTATTAACAGAACGCTAAGAGAAAGAGTCTGATCAGACAGTGTGGGTGCGCAGGCTGATTGCTTGACATACATGTCAGTCGGGCGTCATAACGCAATCAGTAGCGCGTCTGACAGCAGATCCGGCCTCGGTGGCTCAGTTGGATGCGCCGTCCGACTGGAGGTCGCGGGTTCAACCCCCGCCGAGGTCGGCAACATTCTTTCGTGGAGATTGATCATGAAATATTTTCTATGGTCATTCTCTCCTTTCCGCTGATTCAAGAAGGGCAGTTGTCAGTTTCTGGCGAAAGAATGTGCACAATACTGGTTAACCGCTTAGAGGACTAAGCCTGCCCAGTAAACCTGTGGTTAGGTAAACTGACCGCGTTCGACATGACCCCATTGGGTTGACTGGGCCGTAAAACATCAACACAAACAAACAAGACAGCAGATCCAGGGGTAATAAAAAAATCGAATTTTAGCTCGCAACAGAACTTTCGTGGAGATTGACCATGAAATATACAGTGATTATTCTCTCCCTTCCGCTGATTCAAGAAGGGCAGTTGCCAGTTACTGGCAAAAGTATGTACCCAAACTATTTACAGTCGAACTGCAATGGCTCGAACATCTTTTGGACCATGGAAATTTCTTCGACATATGGGTTGTTCGAGTCACTGAGAGATAATCATGGCACCAGATCAGGAAGCAAATAGCGATAATTTAGGTAAATCTTTTCGATCTTCTGTACAATAATGGTAGGCTGTGGGTACTCATTAGAATCGCCTCATCGAGGCGATTCTAATGAGTACACACAACATACAATTTCATGATAAAATAAGAAAAAATCCCTAAATATTTGTTTTCTTGAACTAAAGGAAGAATTTCGTAGGGACTCAAAAAACATGTTCGAATTAGCCATGGTAAACGAGCCATCGCTGTTCGAGCTGTTGAGGTTCGACTGTATAACTTTTTAGAAAAAAAAATAAGAACAAAAATAAGAAACACTGGATATTGATTGAAATGAGCTCAACAGTCGCAAGGAAAATAAAAGTAGTGGAAAGAATAAACATACCAGTAATGCTCTTTCAAATTTCCGTTTGAATACTCAAAAGTCTGAGAGATAGCTCCTTTTAATGAGCCGTTTTCAACAGCGAGATTTCTTATCTCATAAGTAGATGATGTAAGGAAAGGAGACAAAAACCATCTGCATTACCCTTGTATTTGTGTTGTTGTTGTTGTTATTTTTTGTTGTTGTCTCAGATTCCCATACGTTATTACCATCTACTCAAGTGATCATAGTATAGCACTACCATAGTCTCAGATCAGCCCATCCAAGGTCTTTTGCTCTTACTGGAAGCCTGGAGGTAGTGAGGATGTCATAGAATTCACTGGCAAAAATGTCCCGACCACGTGTTCCAGTCTTAGAATCTCCGCAGTCTGAGGTCTGAGCTGCGTTAATCGTACATGTACATGAATATGCGCTAAGGTCCATTGTGTGCGTAAATCAGCCTTTGTATCATTAGTTAACACTTATATGCATTATATGCAAATATATATATATATATAGACGAGACATATTTTCAACCAAAATTTTAATAATTTGTTTTATTTCTACAACCAAAAATCTGGACATTTGTTTTATTTCCTTACAAAAAAGCCTTTGTTATGGGCGAACGCAGAGGTGCTTCTAATATGTCCCCTTAAAGAGTGCTTCTGTGGAGAAACGATGATGTAAAGAAACATTTATTCAGAGCTATGTAGGTCATATCATTTTCGATCTAAAGTACGGGAAATAAGCAAATTAAGATAGATTTATACAGCAAAAATGGTTACTAGACGTATAAAGTAATAAACTGAACATCCGGCCCGAGGTTATAAAACTTTTCATGCTCAACTCAGCTGAGCTTGAAATTTGTCCTGCTAGTAAATCTCAAATTACTAACAAATGCAAATTCTTCCTTGCTAAACATAGCTGAGCATGAAAATTTCTCTGCTAATGAATATGAAAATGCCAACTATTATTGGCATTTTTCATTTTTATTAACAGAGAAAATTTCATGCTCAGCTGAGTTTAGCATGAAAAAAAAAGTTTTATAACCCCGGGGCCTGGTTTAAAAATTGCCAAAATTCTGAAAATCCGCCTAATAATGTAAAGCTCTACAAACATGCACCCTTGTTTTCATTATATATGATCGTGGAACATGAGGGTACACAATACGTATACTTGTAAGCGTAATAATTGATTCTCCGGTTGACAAAAAGACCCTTAGGGCATATACGAATGGCGAAGTCCCAGACCAGTTTGCAAGCATCGGGTCAAGATCTTCGCTTTAAGTCCTAAATCTTCAACAAGGTTCCTATATTGTGTAGGCGAACAGCGAAGGTCCTGACTAGACTGCGCGGATGCGCAGTCTGGTCTGGATCTTCGCTGTTCGCATATGTTCTAAGGTCCCTTTTCTCAGCCGCCATTAGACCTCAACGTCCCTGCGAATCCGTTAACGTCATTCTTTCGCGCAATTATATCAACGTCAAAAGTGACGTCAGCTATTTCAAAATGGCGAATACATGCGAAATTTAGCATGGATTCTCGCCAAATTTTCAGAAAAGTATTCAGAAAGAATGACATTTCAAAAGATCTTTTGGGTGACGTAAATAACGGAACGTAAATAAAATATGATTGTCAGAAATTATGAGCAGCAGTAGCGATACGCAACAAATACTACCAGCTGATGAGAACCGAAGAGGAGATGATATAGAAGAGAGCGATGAAAATTATATTACACTCATGAATATGGTAAGAAATGAAATTTCTTATTGTATTTTCTGCCAAGAAAAGACCAAATCGTGGTTTTAGTTCCACTAAACAAGAAGAAAATGAAACAGCCCTAAGGGTATTTGAAAGGAGAATTTGAAGACAAGAAAATTTATTAGCTTGGAACCTACAAGCGGCGTCTGACGTTTCATACAAGCCATAAATTGGCAGAAAAGTTACTGTCCTTTCGAAATCACTTGGAAAGATGGTTTGTGTGTTGTTGTTGTTTTTTTTTTTGTTGTTGTTGTTGTTGTTTTTGGGGGTTTTTTTTTGTTTTTTGTTTTTTGTTGTTTTTTTGTTGTTTTTTTTTTTTTTTGGGGGGGGGGGGGGGGTTTGTTGTTGTTGTTTTTTTTTTTTTTTTGCTTGATGTTTTATTTTGAATGAAAATATTTTGTTCTGATTAACCACATCTTATCAGAAACCATTTTTCTGTTTCTGTGTTTTATTCTCAAATATTTACCCTACTGTGCTTTCGACATCTTTCAGAAGGAGGTCGTTTTTTGCTTGGCGCTTTACACTGAAGGAGAAAATTTGCAAACTTTTGACATGAATAAATGCAAAACCATATGTCGTAACTACCTATGCACGAAAAAATTAATTCTAGTCATTGGTCAAATATTTTCACTTTTTCCCATAGTGAAAATAAAAACGTTAAAATATAATGCCCCGCCATTATCATGTCGCGGGCAGATAAATTTTGTCAAACATTGACGAAATTTGCCCATTAGCAATCCCAAACCAGGTCTCCTTAATATCAATGCATGTACCAAGTTTGTTTAAAATCCCTTGACATTTACTCAAGTTATCGTCCGGAAACGAAAATTTGGGCGTGTCTCGGGCAGATAACACCGTCAAAATTTGAAGAAATTTGCCCATTAGCAATCCCAAACCAGATCTCCACAATATCAATGCACATACCAAGTTTGGTAAAAATCCATTGATGTTTACTCAAGTTATCATCCGGAAACGAAATACGGACGGACGTACGACTACTGTCCTTTCGAAATCTCTTGGAAAGACGTTTTTTGCTTGGCGTTTTATTTTAAATGAAAATATTTTGTTCTGGTTGACCATATCTTGTCAGAAACCATTTGTCTTTTATGTTTCTGTGTTTTGTTCTCAAGTATTTACACACAAATTAAAGTTACGGCCAAAAGTTGGTCTGACCTATGCTATTTCTATAGTAAAGTGATTTTTTGGAATTTTTGTCTAAGAAAATACTTTTTACTTCTCTTTGCTGAATTTGAATTATTGACATTTTACAACAATATTGTGAAAATTTCAGAAAAATTGAACAAGTTGAAAATTTGGCTCCAAGTTACCTACCCTACAGATTTCTGCATGATTTGGCTTCATTTTTACTATGGGAAAAAGTGAAAATATTTGATTTTTTAAAAACCAATAACTAGAATAAAACGTTTTGCATATAGGTAGTTACGACAAATGGTTTTGCATTAAATCATGACAAAAATTTGCAAAATTACTTCTACTGTGTAAAGCGTCACGCAAAAAACGACTTTCTGAAAGATGTCGAAAACACAGTAACGGACGGACAGACACATGTACGTCCAACGTGGAACCCTAATAGCCCGCCACTATCATGTGGCGGGGTATAATGAATGCAAAATTATTGCATAAAAAGCAGTGCCGCACGTTAACACCCGTGCATTAACCGGCGAAAAGCCGTGTATTAACAAGGCAATTCACGCGCTGTTAATGCACGGCTACGCAACTTTCAATATGATCGTGCCGGGGCTACAGATTTGCTCCGTTACGAGATTTGTACTGCCCGGCCCTAGAACGAGCACAGTCCGTGGAAATTCCGATCGCGAGACATCTGTAAAAAGGCGAAACAAAATAGTGCAAGAAATAACTCGAAATGTAGCAAATGTTTTTAGTTTTATGCAATAATAGCGATCAAACATGGTTTTTGAATGCATTAACGTTCGGCCTCGGTTTACAACAGCTCCCACGGGACCCGACGAATGTTAATGCATGAAAAATCATGTTTGATCCCTATATTATGCAAATATCTGTAAGGTGGGTACTTTGGGGGCAGATTTTCAACAAGTTCCACTTATTCTACTTTTCTGAAATTTTCACAGTATTGTTGAGAAACATTAATAATTCAAATTCAATAAGAAAAGTAGAAAATATTTTCTTAGACAAAACATAAAAAAAAAAAAAAAAAAAAAAAAAAAAAAAAAAACACTTTACAATAGAAATTGCATAGGTCAGAGTAAGTTTTTGTCGTAAATTTAATTTTAGGGTAAATATTTGGGAACAAAACACAGAAACAGAAAAGACATGGATTCTGATAAGATATGGTCAATAAGAACAAAATATTACAATTTAAAATAAAACACCAAGCAAGTGATGGCAAAAGGACAGTAAAATTAAATTTACAGCCAAAAATTGGTCTGACCTATGCAATTTTTATAGTAAAGTGATTTGGGTTCTTTTGTCTGAGAAAATAATTTTTACTTTTCTTTGTTGAGTTTAAATTATTGATGTTTCACAACAATATTGTGAAAATTTCAGAAAAATAGAAAAGTGGAGCTTGCTGGAAAGTTGCCTCTACCCTACAGATTTGCTGGAAAGCTGCCTACCCTACAGATTTCTTCATAATTTGCATTCCTTTTCACTACATGGGAAAAAGTGAAAATATTTGATTTTTTTTTTTTTAAACAATCACTAGAATAAATCTTTTCATACATAGGTAATTACGACAAATGGTTTTACAAATCATGGCAAAAGTTTGCAAATTTACCTCTGTGGTGCATATAGTGAGCTACTATGCTCGCTACGCTCTAGGAAATGCGTATTTAGAGATTTTAGTGACTTTTTAAACAAATTTAGGGATTCTAATTAAACCTCAGAGACCCGTAAACCTACCGCCCTTTTAAAATCTTTCGGAAAGTTGTTTGTTTGTTGTTGTTGTTTTTTTGTTGTTGTTTTTTGTTGTTGTTGTTGTTGTTTTTGGTTTTTTTTTGCTTTTTTTTGTTGTTGTTGTTGTTTGGGTTTTTTGTTGTTGTTGTTGTTTTTTTTTTGTTGTTTTTTTGCCTGCTGTTTTACACAGAAGACGTAAATTTGCAAACTTTAGTTATGATTAATGAAAAACCATAACTAAGTATACACAAAACGTTTGACTCTATTCATTTGTTTTAAAAAGATCAAATAATTTCATTTTTCCCATCATAAGAATGGCTGCAAAATATATAGGAATTGGTACAGCAGATAAAATTTGTGGCAGGTTTTCAACAAGTTTCCTTTATTCAAAATTTCAGAAATTTTCACAATATTGTTATGGAACATCAATAATTTAAAATACATAAATAAAAGCAAAATATGTTTTCTAATAAAAAATCCAAAAATCCAGTTTACTGTAGAAATTGCATAGGTCAGACCCATTATTTTGCCCATAAACTTAAGTTTACTGTGAATATTTGAAAACAAAGCAGAGAAACAAAGACAATTGGTTCCTAATAAGGTATTGTCAATCAGAAATCAATGCTTTCATTTAGAATATAACGTCTTTCCGAGGGATGTCGAAAGAACAATATACTAACTTTCTATTTCTGACAGTAAACTTACTGTCATTTTTTTGTAAAATCTATGCGAGAATTTACATTTTTATGTAAGAATGTGTTTCACAAAATGTGTTTTTTGAGTGAACTTGTTGTTCAGCAGTGAATGAACTGGATTGGCGAGCTCTTGAGGACGAGACAATTATTGTCTGGCTTATAAAATCATGTTCTACAAGATTGGCCATCGAGATACCATAATACTTGAAAAGAAAAACAAGGAAATATACACGCCAAATTCCGCACCCTCTTGCTTTCAGACAAATACATGGAACTCCCAGTTATCCCTTGTCATGCTGAATAAATTAAGATGTCACGCCCATTTCTAATTGTCAGCCAGTCAGATTACTTGATCCATGTTGTTGATACAAATTTACATAATGATTGACAAACTGAGCAGATCCAGATCGGTGGCTTCTTAGAAACCAACTGATCTGGATCTGCACTGTTTGCAAAGGCAGGGTATATCCGGGTTCAGCAGGACAAGTGATAATTATTATCAATAGTTTTTTTACCAGCATAAACTGGGTCGCGCCAGGCGAAAACGTGTCATCGGGCATCTGCGGAAAGATAAAGCCCAGATCAGCCTGCGCATCCGTGCAGTCTAATCAGGGCACTTACTGCCCGCTAACAGAATCATTGGATACTACATAATGTATGAATGGAGAGCAAAGGCCCGGATGATACTTTGCGAATGCGCAGATGATCAGAATCTGCTCATTTTACGTATGTTCAAAGGCAGTTTTTCGCTTGGAGTGAACCAATTGCTCTTTGAAATAGATTGCCATCTGAGATTGTGCTCCTGGCTGATCTTGCATTTTTCAGGAGTGGAGTCTGTAAGATCAGTCATTAATCTCCTAAGTTCAAAACAGGTTTTAATCTGTTTTAACCCTTGTCCTGCAGTATAAATTAAGATGCCACACCCACTTCTAATTTTCAGCCAGTCAGATTACTTGATACAGGTTGTTGATACAAATTCACATTCTTAATGACAAACAGTGCAGATCCAGATCAGTTGGCTTCTTCAGAAGCCAGCTGATCTGGTCTGCACTGTTTGCAAAGGCAGGGCATATCCGGGTTCAGCAGGACAATAGTTAAATCCTATACTTCCTGCACTAACACTACTGTGCTTTCGACATCTTTCAGAAATTCGTTTGTTTTGTTTTTTTTTTTTTGCCTGGCGCTTTACACGGAAGAAGTAAAATTGCAAATTTTTGTCATGATTTAATGCAAAACCTTTTGTCGTATCTGTATATGCACAAAACTTTTTATTCTATTTATTGGTGTTAAAAATCGAATATTTTAATTTTTCACTCGTAGTAAAAAATGACTGCAACTTATAAAGAAATCGGTTAAGTAGGTAAATTGGAGGCAGGTTTTTGACAAGTTCAAATTTCAAATTTGAGGTTTTTGACAAGTTCAAATTTCAAATTTGACATGTTCAAATTTTCTGAATTTTTCACAATATTGTCATGAAAGACCAATCATTTAAAATCAGCAAATGAATGTAACAATATATTTTCCTAGATAAAAAATGCAAACAAAATCACTTTACTATAGAAATTGCAAAGGTTAGGCCAATATTAGGCCATAAATTTAAATTTAAATATTTGAGAACATAACACAGAAGCAGAAAAGACAAATTGTTTCTGATAAGATATGGTCAATCAGAACCAAGCATCTCAAATATTTTCATTTAAGATAAAACGCAAAGCAAAAAAACTTCCTACCAAGTGATGTGGAAAGGATGGTAGATTTCTTTTTTTTTTTTTTTTTTTTTTTTTTTTTATTTATTTTTTTTATCATTCCTCACGTTTGCATCTTTTGTACCATCTGAAATCTTACCGTTATCTTTGCACTGACAGCGCAGCTGCACAAAAAAGGGGTGCTGCGGTATAAAAAGATGAATAGAATATTAAGTTTACACGAAAGACAAATCGGCCAAAATACTGCCAGAACAAGAAACGCTCCCCTGACAATATGATTTGTATGAAATATCTAATCAAATTTTTTTGGAGAAACCTTTTGTCGACTTCTGAATTTACCCAGGGAGTGCTAAGCATCATTTTTACTACATATGTAACGTCGTGTTTTAGCCGTCCTAACGATATTGCCGAGTAAAACTTCAAGCGTCTGTGAACTTTAAATTCAAACCAAATTTTTATAGTCTCTCAGATACCGTCTTTTTATGAATAGTCTCTCTCTCTCTCTCTCTCTCTCTCTCTCTCTCTCTCTCTCTCTCTCTCTCTCTCTCTCTCTCTCTCTTCTTCTTCTTCTTCTTCTTCTTCTTCTTCTTCTTCTTCTTTTTTTTTCTCTCTCTCTCTCTCTCTCGCTTTCGTCATTGACCATGTATTTATAGATATTCTGGCGGGGAAATGGAACTTAAATCCCCTTGGCAGTATCTCTATTTTCGTATTTAGGTAAAAAGCCTACCCGAGGGAAGCAGTTGTTCTAACACCGACAACAATGGACCAGAACCCAACAACAGTGGTGCTGAAGATGAGATTATCACTTGCAAGCTCAGTTCAAGCTCCTCGTGTTGCAGAATTTGTCAAAATGGAGAGAGTTCGGGTAATTGTCGGTACCAAATGCCCACAGTCATACATGTGGTAATGATGAGTTAAAATGCTGTGCAAATAGTGAAGATCAGGGCGGACCCGGGATTATTTTAAGGGGAAATTGATACGCTTTCAGGGGAGGCAATTATGACAAAATTGTTTGTCTCCCTTCGGAAATGCGGTCTACTCTAAAAGAAAATATTTTGATCTCCTTGAGAGAGAAGTCTTTTCTTTTAGGATAGACCCCTTTTCAGAAGGGACTTGGTGTGCAGAAAAACAAACAGGAAGACATTTTAAGTTTTCTCCCTTGTAAAGTATGGTATATCCACCAGGTATATCCAGTTCCCTTAAAAGAGGTTTCAAAAATTCTCGGGATGGGGCGGGACTGTTTGATCAATAGACCCTATTAAAGTACCAAACGTCGTCTCCTGTTTTGTTTTTACCAAGCATTCAAGGCGTTAAATTCTACAATATTTCAAACTTTGCGCAGATGAAAAAATATACGAACAGACCAAGTAGATGGAAGTCTGTTGATGTTTTTTGTTTGAGAAGTAGATTCCTCTATCTTTTAATAGCTACATGATATGATAATATAACTTGGGCTTGATTTGTGAAGAAAAGTAATTTTAGAACAATAAAAAAAAACACACACACTTTGTATATTTTCATATTTATCCCTCGAGTAAACATCACGAAAACACGCCTATATAGTTTTGACCCCTCTCTCCCGCCCCGCCCCCCCCCCCTCCCCCACTCCACTTAAACCCCACTTTTATACAGTAAAAGTGGGGTTTACAGGGGTATCCATTAATTTTCTTATTTCTACTCAAAAACATAGATTGTGGGTACTCGTTAGAACGGTTCTAATGAGTACCCATAATCTGTGTTTAGAGCAGAAATATGAAAACAACCAGAATTTTTCATCTGAAAGTTTTCTTTTTTTTTTTTTTTTTTTTCTTTTGGTGGTAAAATTCTTAATATATTTGAATGGGCGTGTTTTCGTAATGCATGGCGAAAGAGCCACCAAGTGTACATAGTCACCTTAAGTTTCTATTAGGTATATTAATCTTTTTTCCACTCTCTGGGCAAATTCAGCAGACGAAAAAGTTGTGATACTTTTCTTGTTTTTTTTTTTTTTTTGTTTTTTTTTGTTTTTTGTTTTTTTTTCCAGAAAATAGGCCTAGATACTTCATGCAAATTGTAATTTGCATTGAAGTGTCAAAGCCTATTTTCTGAAAAAAAAAAAAATGAAAAAAAAAAAAAAAAAAAAATTGCAAAATGTCGTCTACTGAAATTTGTAGACAGAGTGCTAAGCGTGAACTCAGGTGAACACCTTTCATGAATGGATCTAAACGCAGTTAATGGTCTAAAGCGTTCCAAAATTAAACAATTATTTATAAATTGTGTATAATAATGCTTAATAGCAAATTTGAGTGGTATATAACATCAAAATACAATTATCAGACCGGACATTTTCTTTGTCAGGTCAAGCGAAAAGGTCTTTTCGCGCATATAAGAAATGCATACATACCTGTAAAGACATCACGAAAACATGCCTATATAATTTTGACTCCCTTAAACCCCACTTTTATATAGTAAAATTGGGGTTTACGGGGGAATACATTATTTTTCCTATTTCTGCTTAAAAACATAGATTGTGGGTACTCGGTAGAACCGCCTCGCCGAGGCTGTTCTAACGAGTACCCTCAATCTATATTTTGAGCAGAAATGTGAAACATATCAGAATTTTTACCTGAAAATTTTCTATTTTTGGAGGTAAAATTTTCTACATATTTGAATAGTGCATGCTCATCAGGACATTGCTATCTCGTCATATATTCCGTCTTATATACAGTGCATTTTATGCTTTTGCCCTCTGTAGTTATTTTTTTAGTTATTTTATTTATTTATTTTTTTTTTTTTTTTTTTTTTTCACAGAAAAGACGGCTAGATATTTCATTGAAATTGTCTTATTTTCTTTGGAAAAAAAAAAGAAAAAAGAAAAAGACAAATATTTTAAAATTAGATTGAAGTTTAAGTTTTCATCTTCGGAATCTCTCTAAGGTATTTGCGCAAAGTTAGGCCAAGCCCCTGTTCAGTGGACGGATTAACTCTAAGACTCAATGCAAAATTGTTTAAAACCACAAGAATAAATTTAGGCCGCCCACTATACAGGGGAAGAACTTAACTTACCGTTAAGACGTTCAAAGCCGAAAGCCGCTGGTCTGTTAGCTTGTTGAGAATAAATAATAGCAGAGATTTGAAAAAAAAAATCGCAAAAAAAATTCTGGACAATTTGCATTGAAGACATTTTGCATGAAATACCAAATCCTATTATGTGGAAAAAGAAAAAAAATATTTCAAAATGTCGTCTGCAGACAATTTTACCCAGAATGCTAAGCGTTAAAGAAAAAAATGTTCTCGGAGGGGAAAATTAAATTCTTTCCTAAGGAATATCCTGCAGTGAGAAGGGAAGAAAATATCTCCATTACGAAAACACGCCTATTCATAGAAAAATTCAATTCCAAAAACTGAAAATTTTCAGATAAAAAACTCTGATAATTTTCATTTTTCTGCTCAAAACATAGATTGTGGTACTCGTTAGAACCGCCTCGGCGAGGCAGTTCTAACGAGTGCCCACAATCTATGTTTTTGAGCAGAAATAAGAAAAATAATGTATACCCCTGTAAACCCCAGTTTTACCATATAAAAGTGGGATTTAAGGGGGTCAAAATTATATAGGCATGTTTTCGTGATGCCATATCAAAGCGAATGCCCATGAAGTGTACCAATACCACATGAATCCAGCAGGTTAAAACTTAAAGCGCTAAGCATATTTGTACCAGACGACTTTATAAAATTGATTGTTATTTTTCAGGGAAAACAGGTTCCAGGCAGACGATTTTATATGAAATGTCAAGCCTTCTTTTCTTTGAAAAAAAATAAAAAAATATCTTTGCTTTTTAGCGTATAAGATTTTCTCATGGGCCTTATTTTTCCTATATAATTTCTCTTTATAGAGGAACTTCTTGACAACAGCCCGTGTAACTGCAAAGGTCATCTTGGAAAAGCGCATAAAAGCTGCCTGGTTCAATGGGTGAGATACAAAGGCTCAAACCGGTGTGAAATATGTGGAGTGACATTTCGCAATATTACCCCACCCTCTCAACTTGGAGTGAACCAGATCGAGGTAAGAGAAACATGTGCCGAAAACGTTACGAGCAGACCTACACTAGCATTCTTATGGGTGTAATCTGTTCAGGGTCAACTAATGTCAAGCGTTGTATTTACGGATTACGGGTTCTCATTTCATGCGTTGTGTTTACGGGTTACTTTTGCACATGTTCGAAGGTCCAGAACAGATCGCACGGGATCAGCAGTCTGGTCTGGACTTGCTTCAAATATGATGTCCGGAATATGACTTAACCCTGGTCTTGTTGAACCCGGATATGCCCTGTCTTTGCAAACAGTGTACAGTTGACTCTCGCTATCTCGAACTCGCTTATTTCGAATAACCGCATATCTCGAAGTGAAAATCTGGTCCCTGCCTAAACATGAAAATCTAAAAACAAAAAAAGACATTGTGGAAAAGAGGAGAAATTGCTCCTAAGGAGCAATTTCTCCTTGTTTCCACAATATTTTCAATATATCTCTAACTTCAGGAGTCAAATTACACATATGTTTGTGGTTAATCGAATTAGTTTTTGCTCAAGTCTGCAAATCTGATATGTCGAAGTACGGATATCTCGAAGTATTTCAGACAGTTCCTTGGAATTCGAGATAACGAGTCGACTGTAGATCCAGATCAGTTGGCTCTGGATCTACACTGGTTTCAGAAGCCAACTGATCTGGATCTACACTGGCTGCTAATAAGAATGTGAATTTGTATCAACAACTTGGATCAAGCAATCTGATTGGCTGAAAATTAAAAGTGGGCATGGTATCTTAATTTATTCAGCATGGCAAGAGTTAATTAAGGGGACTTGATATATTTGATCGATCTTCTGTCATTGTTTACAAGGTGAGACAACTTTTGTGACTTCCTGTTGGTTTGTTTCCCGGCATATCCTTTCTGAAAAGGGATCTGCTCTAAGAAAAAAAAAAGCCTTCGCTCCCAAGCAAAACCAAATCTTCCATTTTAGAGTATATCCATTTTCAGAAGGGATGCAAAACAATTTTGACAGTTACCTTCCCTAAAATTATATCCATTCCACTTATATCGAAGTGATAAACTTGAAAATGTTAACCGCCATCTTGAAGAAGGAACGCTTTTTGCAGACAAGATATTGCTTCACCCTTAAAACGCCTCTGAAAATGTCGTCTGTTTATGTCGTCTGCTGAATATTCTTGCAAACTTTTAAAACCTATTTTTGCATACCGGCAAACAGTGTGGACCCAAATCTGACTGCTCCTAGAGGAGCAATCTGATCTGGGTCAACATTGTTTGCAGAAATGACTTTTAAAATCACAAGCAGATGACAAAGCAGACGACAATTGTTATGGTTGGCAGTTTAAGGGTTAACTTGTACTTGAAACCCTTTTAAACAATAGGGGCTCCAGATTTAGCAAAGTCCTTCCTTAAAGGGTTGCTTGCCTCCAATGATAAGGTAGACGACATTTGCACGACGGAGTCGCTGCCTGTAAAAGCGTATCTAGTCTCCGAACATTTTCAGCATCACAAAACGCGGGAATTTATATCACTAACAACATAGATGAAAGTGAGACGGCTCAAAATGGGCGGTCTCATCAATATTGTATGTTATTTGCCTTTCAGTGTTCGTGTTTTCGATATAAATATATTTCCAGTGAACAATTTGTTCAGAATATGCAGAAAAAAAATATTGTTTAATGAACTTCGGGCGCATTTTCGGTACAGTTGCATCCTTATAGGGAGCTCGCTGCCGCATGTGGCCGAAGGCCGGAGGCCTGCGAGAGTAAGCTGTATGGTACAGGCAGCAGTTGCCGGAAATAAACATTTTGTTCCAGTTTGTCGGGTTCTCAATTAATCTGGCAGATCTATTTGTATTCGCCGGGACCAACCGGAAAAATCCGTGCTAGAATCCGGTACCAAAATTTTAACGGTATAGCTTGGGTCTTATACTTTGATTGTTTGAACGGTTTTTGGCTTTAATATTAACCAATTGTACTGTAACTGCAATTGGTGATTTTTCAAAGCACATTGCATTGCGAGCTCGCCTATAGGCATTACCTATGTTCATATTATTTATAAATGCCTTAAGAAAAGCAAACAGTTCTCTGTCAAGTCACGGAGATAACTGAATGGTAACGGAGACAACAGAAGAATAAGTGAGACCATATGTACCATTAGTAAACTATCTACGTTAGCAAAATCAGTTAGCTCTGTATTTAAACTTTAGCGTTCTGTAGGCTAATTCAGCAGACGGCAAATTAATCGTATTTTTTATTTTTCCAAGAAATATATAGCTTAAGATGTTCAGCTCATCTCCTTCTTAAGATGACTTAAATAAAATGTCGCGATCTATTTTGTAAAAATAAATAAATAAATAAATAAAATAAAAAAAAAATATTTTATCTAATACATGTATTTTGTAAAAAAGAAATAATAATTTATCTAAATAATTCGTTATTGAAATTTTGAATTCGATGCAGTAGGTTAAAGTTTTTTTTTTCCATTTTAAGGAGAACAAAATACATGTAATATAACAACGAAACAGGCTGTATGTATTTCAAAATTAAACCTATATTTTTTTCTGTATTTTCATAGCCTGAAGTCGAACCACCAACAGAAAATTTTTATTTAGAGGTGAGCTGTTTACATTTCGATCAGAACTTTTCTTCAAAACATTATACATGTACGTTATTTTTTTTAATAACAAAAACTTGAAGCTACCATATCAGACTATCCAGGTTTAAGACAATTTCGTTGAAACCTTCTGTGTGTTGGCGGTAATGTTTTGGTCTGAATTCGATATAAACATGCAAAATGAGTGCAAAGTATTTCTTAACACTTCAGTAAGTTACAGTATACATGTTACTACATGTTTACATGTGTATCTTCTCTGCCCACCTAGAGTTGAGTTTAACGGTCCAGTCAACACTGTTAAGGCCATAATTAGTCGGTTAGCTGGCTTACTCTTGCTTTTCTTGGGTATGCTTAGTCCTCTAATCAGTACTTGTGCGCAACGATCGCCAGTAACTGACAACTGCACATTTTCAATCCGCGAAAGAGGAAGGAGAGCCCGTAGAAATGATTTCATAATCAATCTCCACGAGCTGGGATTCAAACCTGCGACCCCTGTATCTGCAGTCAGACGCGCTACCGACTGCGCCATAGAGCCCGACTTCTCTTCTCTCGGCTGAGCTGTTGTATCCGATGCTTTGCATTTGAGCACTTAAACATAACCGCAAAGTGAGAAAACTTACCTTCTGACATGTGCGCCCAACAAAGACTCATATCAGTTTTCGCATCCGCGCAGTCTGATCAGAATCTTCCTTGTCCGCATGAAGAAACTTTTCATCCTTGGCTATCCCAAATGTGCCCAGTTAAAATTCTGGGCCCACTTGTTCAAAGCATCGTTAGCTTAACGAGCTCGCTAGTGGCCAAAACTGTTAACTGTTCTAGTAAGTACAAAATCTAATTCCAAGGTATTTTTGCTGAAAAGAAATGTGAGTAGCTACTCACATTTTTTTCAGCAAAAATATTAGCGTATAAACCATATTTAATGACCAAAGTTTTAACGATACGTCAACTAACGACGTCGTTAGTTTTGAACAACTGGGTCCTGATCAGACGCGTGAATGCGCAGGCTGATCTGAATCTTCGCTGGGCGTACATGACCATCTGGGTACGCTTTCTGGCGTTGCGGCTCGTAATCTTTTCTGCATTTTCTTTGTTCTTTTGCGCACTTTTGCGCATATTATGTGCGCAGTAGAACAATTTTCTTGTTAAAGGAGTTAAATATTCAAACACAGCTGATTTGAGGGAGGAAACATTTTCAAAAGGGGGTTGGGGCAGTAATTCTTTTACATCACGAAAACATGCCTATATAACTTTGACCCCCTTAAACCCCACTTTTATATAGTAAAACTGGGGTTTATAGGGGTATACATTATTTTTCTTATTTCTGCTCAAAAACATAGATTGTGGGTACTCGTTAGAACCGCCTCGCCGAGGCGGTTCTAACGAGTACCCACAATCTATGTTTTGAGCAGAAATATGAAAAATATCAGAGTTTTTTATCTGAAAATTTTCAGTTTTTGGAGTTGAAATTTTCTAAATATTTGAATAGGCGTATTTTCGTAATGAAATTTGAAGTGGCCTCCTTTGCAAGAGAGCAAATAGGAAGTCGCAAAAGTTGTCTCCCTTGTTAATCAAATGGCGGGAAATCTTCCAAACGTAACCAGTCCCCTCAGTTACTAATGATCACTATACACCGTGATTGAAATTTCCTCTTTGTTAGTCATTACGAAAACACACCTATTCAAATATATTGAAAATTTCACTATCAAAAACTGAAAGTTTTCGGATAAAATTTCTGATAGTTTTCATATTTCTGCTCAAAGTGGGTACTCGTTAGAACCGCCTCGACGAGGCGGTTCTAACGAGTACCCACAATCTATGTTTTTTGAGCAGAAATAAGATAAATAATTTATATCCTTGTAAACCCCAGTTTTATTATATAAAAGTGGGGTTTAAGGGGGTCAAAATTATAGAGGTATGTTTTCGTGATGGTTTATATCGAATTGTGCACACCAGCCCAAGACTTTGGAAACACTTCCCCCCTTCTTGTCTTTATCCAGGGGCGGATTCAGAGGGGGCTCGTGGGGTTCATTCGAACCCCCTCTTACTAAAAATTTCATTTTCATGGGAAATGTTGGATAAATTTGATAAATTTGCGATCCATATTTAGTATTATTTACCCTTAATATTCACACCCCTTACTTGTTACCTTACACTTTTCTTCAACATGACAATTTTACTTTCTATGACTGTATGTAAAATTGCTGGATGAGTGGCAAACAATGCAGACCCTGCTCGGACGCCCTGTTCTGCCTCTGATATAGTTATGACTTTTCATCACGAAAACATGCCTATATAATTTTGACCCCATTAAACCCCACTTTTATATAGTAAAACTGGGGTTTATAGGGGTATACATTATTTTTCTTATTTCTGCTCAAAACATAGATTGCGGGTACTCGTTAGAACCGCCTCGTCGAGGCGGTTCTAACGAGTACCCACAATCTATGTTTTGAGTAGAAATATGAAAAATATCAGAGTTTTTTATCTGAAAACTTTCTGATTTAGGAGGTAAAAATTTTCTGTATATTTGAATAGGCGTGTTTTCGTAATGTAAAGTATCAAGCTTGAGGAGTAGTATAGGCTGACACCCATAAGGTGTCCCCATAGTGTCAGCCTATACTACTTTGAGGGTTTTGCCATGATATCTTCTTCTGCTTAACGTTCCATTTTACAATGACCCTAAGGCGTTGCCTCTCAGCTTTTATCAGTGATCACTTCCACCCGTCTTCCCTCATGCATTTATGCCCTCGGCCAGTTTTCGAACGAATTGCTTTCCTGGAAGAAGATCAGTGGTTGATTTAAGTCAAAGAATCAAGTGCATCTAAACTATAGTTGTTAGTATATTTTTTTTTCATGCATTCTTTAGACTATGACTAGGCATTTATTTGCTCTGTTACACCATCAAAAGGGTCTAGAAATGTCTAAAATAGTATAGATGTCTAGGAAGAGCCACAATAGACCCCACTGGGTTGACTGGGCCGTAAAATCTCAACACAAACAAACCAAGGACACCAAGAGCTTTATTGTCTCTGAAACAATGCCATAATAAACTGCTGCTGTTGTCACTTGCGCTATACGTAAGTTATTTTTAAGTGTACAACATTACTAACCCATTGTAGTCTGGAGACCCCTAAAAGGGTAATTGGCAAACAATGCAAACCCAGATCAGAAATCGAAATTAGAATCTTCCAATATATAGTGTGGGGAGTTCATTCAGTCCACAGTGGGCTAACCTTATGCGATCAAATCACGTGATCACGTCTGTTGGATGTTCCCCCACCTCTGCTTGCATCTAGTGTGATCCGGAGATGGGGACCATCAACTGGGCGTGATACAGCGCTCCCGACTTCGGATCACAAATTCTAGGGTTCGAATCCCGCTAGAGGCGGAACTCAGCTCATGACTGTAAACGGCATTCATTGCAGAGCCTTCCATCATTATGCTTCTAGCGTCTCGTTATGACAAAATGCTGTAAGTGATCATTATCGTCATCATCATCATCATCTCTTGATACAGTCTATTTTCATCTTGCAGGCACTGGAAGCTCTTCGATGGCAACTTGCTCGATGGCGGCCATTATCGCGCCGGAAGAAGAGCGCGATGGCGGGAGTAATCATTTTTCTGACACTGCTTACCGTCGTGACAGCGATATTAACAGTAGGCGCTGACAGAGACTTCCAGAGAGTAAACAGCAATCCCTGGGCGACCGAAAGTGAGCAAGAAAAAGCTCACATGGTCTTCTCAGTGTGCATATCCTTTCTGTTTTTCACTGGAACTTTATCTATTGGGCTGTCCATGCTTTGGCTGGTCCTAGAATGTTACTATGCTACTCAGCGCAGACGTATTCTTCAGGATGCAGCCGAGAGAATGGTCGCCGAGACCCGGCGTGAGAGGATGGTGAATGAAATCCGTACACGTGAGAGAATACTCGCCGAAGCTTTACGAGCTAGATTGCTTGCCGACAGCATGGATGCGGGAGTCAGTAATGAAACTTTGGAACCTGATGAAGAATCATAGACTAACACATTTTACCCCAAATCCAGAAATGGCTTGGACCATTGCAAACAGTGTAGACCCAGATCAGATGCCGCAGAATGCGGCATCTGATGAGGGTGTGCACTGTTTGCCGTGGAATCCTTCATTTGCATTCGCAGAGCCAGTGACGGCAGTTTCTGTAGAACGCCCTCCTTTTAGTTAGACAGTTGACCCTTCCGCCTTGGATGATGGAAGAGTTAGTGACGGTGACAGGATACTAAATGGGTTAAATAGTCTTAAAGTTCGATCAGTGGGAAAAGAGTACTGGTTTATGAATCAAGTACCTAAATTAGCAAATGTAAGGAAGGAAACATTTTTTGCAAAACGGAGACAATTAAGCTTAACTAGGGTTCGAGTTTGTACAATGTTGCAAATTTGGTTATATTCCTTCCTTGCGTTGGTAAAGTAATCATCTTTTATATGTATCCTTATTTATTGGTATACTGACCCAGAAAAAAAAATTGCAACACTACTAAGTGGCAAAAGAAACGAAGACAAATGCCACGTGGTTATAAAACTGATTTACTGTGGAAACATGCGTGTAACTCAACAATTGAGGATATATTTTATTTTTATTCCTCAATATGAAACATACATGCAAGAAATAGTGGCCCAAAATATTTATTGCAACAGAAAAAAAAATAATGTATATTACTAACCATACTTTTCTTTGCAGTCCAGAAGTGTTGCGTTTCTGTCGGATCAGTATATTAAGCCTTAAAGCGCCAAGAAAAACTGCATCTGAAAATGTCGTCTGTTTATGTCATCTGCTGAATATTCTTGCAGACTTTTCAAACCTATTTTTGCATACAGGCAAACAGTGTGGACCCTGATCAGACTGCCCCTAAAGGAGCAGTCTGATCTGGGTCCACACTGTTTGCAAAAATGACTTTTAAATCACAGGCAGATGACAAAGCAGACGACAATAGTTGTGACTGGCGCTTTAAGGGTTAACATTTAGCCCACTCATAGTGTACCGTACATATCCTGTTAAAAGCAGGCTTTACACACTCTCGGTTAAACGCAATGTGAGACCCGTGACGGGTTTAGGCTTTTTGCATGCACTTTGTTGAATAATTGATAAATTATTTGAAGTAAAGCTCCATTGACAATAATAATAATAATAACATTCCCTCCAGTATCCAGAATATTGTCTTGTCATAATTATGCGTTTGTCTATTTACTTCTCATATGAAATCAAGGGCACAGACTATGGAATATTTATATTAAATTTAACCAAAGTCATGTCTACTTTTTCATTTGCATTCATTCATTCAGTGTGTCATAGATAGACCGGACTGACCTGTCCAGTTGACCTTTCAGAGGTCTTGTTAAGGAGGCATATTGGCTGATGACTCTGGGATGTTTTTTTTTTTTTTTTTTTTTTTTTTTTTTTTCTGATTTCTTCATACGCTTATTATGAGTACCCACAATATATGTTTTTGTAGAGAACTGGAGAGAATGGTCCCAGAATTATTACTTAATGCCCCTCCTTAACAAGACCTCTGCCATTACATTTGAGCCATCGCACGGCAAAACCTACAAAAAGAC
The DNA here is from genome assembly GCA_964016985.1 of Anodontia alba. Lineage (NCBI taxonomy): Eukaryota > Metazoa > Mollusca > Bivalvia > Lucinida > Lucinidae > Anodontia > Anodontia alba. The sequence goes on from OZ024828.1 coordinate 13,576,818, forward strand.
CTGTATGACCAACAAAGACTTGGATCAGTCTGTACATCCATGGATAGGCTGAAGACTGTAGAAGGCACATGCGACCAACAAAGACTCTGATCAGACTGAGCGGATGCGCAGGCTGATCTGAGTCTTCGCTGGTCGCACAAGTCTCATTGTAGGGTTTGTCGTGCAATGGCTCATTAGTATAGATATGGATGCATGCACACGTCTGTACACTGCATACTTTAGGAATGACATTCAAAAAACAGTCATCATAGCAGTGCACGGCCCGTTTACTTAGATCTATTTATCTGTATATTTTCAAACACCCTCTCGCGAGTATTATGTGGAATAATGTATGACTGCGCTGGTTCAGAGTAAAAGAAAAAAGATAGACGAAAGAAAGCGATGTTAGTAAGGCGCGATTTGAAAACAGGATAAAAACAGTATTTCTATTTTATGGGAATGAGTGTATGATCTGCTGACTTCCTGTTTGAAGGAGTCAAGATCAGAAAAAAAGGTTGACCTTATCAGACCATTTATACCACAATACGATGGGCAAAGGAAAGAAAGAGAACATATAACAACTTGTGGCAATGTGAATGAGAATTTGTGTGGCGAGTGGATTTCTTGGTACACTTGAAATATGATGGTACTGGGATGGCTATCAGACCATAAACAGTCTTGTAGAACATGAACAAGCGAGCATCGTATGAGCTCTGCTCAAGAGAACGCCAACCCAGGTCATCAAGCCTTTAATTCAGACAAACTTTCGTATGTGGAGTAAGTGGATTTCACCCAGCGTCTTTGTATCATTTCAACTTTATCATTGTTTACTTTTGTTGACGGACCACAAAGCGCATGTCTGTTCAAACTGTGGGCGGACAAGCGTCTTGTAGGCTAACTCTCTAACTGACTAATTTGTGCGTTGACATTTCTCTTAACAAAGCCAAAAGTATTCCGGTTAAGGTCTTTGCTTAAATGAGCACCTAAGTACTTAGCGTTGCCTACGGACTCCAGTACTTAGTCGTGCATAGAATATTGTGAAAGGATAGGTCGTCTCAATTTACTGATGCTGAGTGCCTGACATTTATTAGGGTTAAACTCAATGTTCCAGGTCCTTTACCATAAATCCCAGCCTGTCTAAATCAGTCTGGAGTATATTACTTTTCGGAAACCAAAGAGCTTCCTCTGCGATTGGATATCTTCAGGCAGGTCATTGATATCCACCTTTGAATACCAGTATTGACATCGGCTATCGCCTCGGTCAATATTGGTATTCTCTGGTGGATATAAGATCATATCCAATACGTACCTCAATAGCCAATAATTGTATAAGATCTTCAGATATCTAATTTCACTCCCCTTCTAACTATACATCAATGACCTGTCTGAAGATACCCAATCGCAGACGAGGCTCTTTGCTGACGACGTACAGTGGTTTACCTTACTGTCCGAAATGGCAATCGTAGTAATATACTCCAGGCTGATTTAGACAGGTTGGAATTTAGGGACATGGAGTTTAACGGTATTTAATGGTGAATCTTAACGTTATCTCTAAAACCTCAATAGTCAACAGTCGGCGTCTCTAAAAGTTGATACCTAATTTTATAAACTAATATATACTGGACCGCGCGCGCAAGCACACTGTATATCACGATATTTGGACTGGGCTGAAGGCGGCTCTGAGCCAATGAAAATCAATATATTTATAACTTATATAGTAATCCCTAGTAAATGCCAAAATCACAGCCTTCCCGAGGTACCGATAGAAGAAATGAGGAACAAACAAGGACAAAAGAAACGCCACATATGAAACCATCGGACATACGACAAAGAAGAACGACAACCGAACAAAGAAGGCCTGCAAGAGAAAACACATTTCATATAAGTTATTCGTTTTCTTATTCTGAAAATGTTAGGAAAACCTCAAAGACACGGTCTGTTTTATATTCAAATACCGTTACTTATGTACAGTTGCAAGGTTGACGGTAGTCCAAACAGGTGTTTGCTGTTACATAACGTATCTGTTAATTCCCATGTGATAAACAGGCCAAATATGACCAAAATATGTGTGTTCTTTTTAAAGTATTTTAAAGTATTGTTTTATTTCCGATTTTATTCATTTGCAAAATGTCTGTCATGTTTTCTGCTCATTGTTAGGTACTATTTTAAGCTCGCCTTTGCGAAGCAAAGAAAAGCTTAAGCAATACTCTTTATGTGCATCCGCATGAGCGTGGGTGTAGGATGTGATGAAAAAAAAGTTTCATCTACTGCATCTTTTAGTAACGACATGGGACATACTCATAGTACTTAGCACCCACTTGGGCTGGGAAAAATATTTTCATATATATGGAAAATGTGTGTCCTATTTTTGGAAATTAGTAAAAAAAAAAATAAGGCAGTGGCTATTAGTACGGCCCCGTACGAATAGCCTATATAGGCTAATCGTACGGCCCCGTACGATTAGCCTATATTGGCTAATCGTACGGTCCCATACGATTAGCCTGTATAGCCTATATTGGTTAATCGTACGGCTGTTTTAGTTTGGTACCAATGAATATATATCATATTTTGCGAATATTAAGTGTGTATTGGGCAGTATGGAACAGAATTATATTATCTCATCTATTTGTATAAAAAACATTTTCTTCCTATAAAAAGTTATTTATATAACATTCAAAATATAGCCCAGCAGATGAGGTTATAGAAATTATCACAAATGCGACCGGTGAAGGATCAATCTAGCCTGCGATACGCGCATTTTTTAAATTATTGAATGAGAAAAATAATAATTGGTGGTTTGGGGACTAAGTCAAGGGGATTTAGGTTAATTTTCATTTTTTTCATCTCATTCCCCGAATAGCATCGCATTAGACTTAATGATGGAATTTTCTTGTCTCACTCTCAACATCATCAAAGATTCTATTTATACAGACAACTATGAATTTGACAAGGATTACGAAGACATAATTATTCAAATATATTGAAAAAAAAAAAAAAATAATAATAATAAAAATAAATAATACCACCAAAAAATGAAAAATTTCCGATAAAAATTCTGATATTGTTTATTATTATTATTTCTGCCCAAAACACAGATTGTCGGCAAGGCGGTTGTATCGAGTACCGCAATATATTTGAGCAGAAATAAGAAAAGTAATGTGTACCCTGTGTACCCATTACTACTATATAAAATTTGGGGTTTAAGGGGGGTCAAAATTATATGGGCTTGTTTTCGTGATGTTATGCGGATGCGCAGGCTGATCTGCGCCACAATCGCTTTTATATGGATGGAGCAGTTCAAATTATAATATCATTATAAAATTATGCATTTAGCCTGTATCAATACAAAACTGTCTTCATAGTGAACAACAAATATATTGATAAGACTGGGTGGATGCACAGGCTGATCTGTGCCATCAGTGTTTCCACATGGTATGAACATATCAAAATTCTTGATTTAGTCTGTATAAATGCTAAACTAGTCAATATAGCTGAAGTACTTGCTTGTTGCTCTTTGAATAGAAGGCTCACACGAGCAGGGAAGATTCTGATCAGAAATAAAAAAAAATCAGATTTTTTTATAGGATTTTTTTTTTTTTTTTTTTTTTTTTTTTTTCATTTTTTTTTTATAGTAAATTTCTTTTAATATATTTGAATAGTCATGTCTTCGTAATGCTTGTCAAATTCGTAGTTGGCCGTATAAATGGAATGTTTGATGGAGTTGAGACTGAGACAAGAAAAAATCATCATAAAGTCTAACTCGAGGCTATCCGTAGAATGAGCTGTAAAAATATGAAAATTAGCCTGAAATTCCCTCGACCCAGTCTCCAAACCACCAATGATTATTTTTCTCACTCAATAATATCAAAAATGCGCATATGCGCAGACTATATTGATCCTTCACCGGTCGCATATGTGATAAGTTCTGTAACCTCATCTGCTGGATCATATTTTGAATGTTTTATAAATAACATTTATATGAAGAAAATGTTTATATATAAAAAGCTGAGATAATATAATTCTGTTCCATACTGCCCAATTCACATTTAATATTCGCAAAATTTAGTTTAATATATATATTCATTGGTACCAAAGTAAAATAGCCGTACGATTAGCCAGAACAGGCTTTATAGACTAATCGTACGGGGCCGTACGATTAGCCTATATAGGCTAATCATACGGGCCCGTACGAATAGCCACTGTCAAAAAATAAATGGAGGTATCGTGTCAAAGAACTGAAGCCACAATCACGCGCCACAACCCTCGATGCTCCCAGCTAGGCGGCATCAGATAAGACTTTTGAGACATGTAATGACAACATAAAAGAAGATCTTTACCAACTCGAAACGGAATCGAAATACTGCCTTACTTTAATTCCAGACGAAAACTATCTAAAAGGAGACGACTTTCTCATCTTTTTTTTTTTTTTTTTTTTTTTTGTCAGCCATTGAGTCCGTATAGAAGATTCCTGGTCTTTTTTCTAGGATAACGAAGGCAAACACTCGATTCAATTCATTTTCAGAAAATCGACAAATTGCCTTTGTCAAAGAATGTGAGTGTTTCATATCTTCTTCACGTCTGGTGTCATTTTGAATAGCACACTACGTGAAAATCGTCTGATTTTCACCTTCCTCCAGAAAGTTGAATATTGACCAACACATATGTGTGCGTGTGTATTTTTTTATTATTATTATCATCATTATTTTATTATTCGGAATTTAGGAACTTGCACTGTGTTAGACACGTGACACAGTATGAGCTTGTGGAAGTCCGTTCTCTTAAAATAGACCCATATGCGAAAGACATAGAGCTGAAGGGTGAGAAAACCAAGCCAAGTATGAGCATGCACGGCAACCGGGTGACTAGACCCTCCGCACCGGACGACACATTTGGATTATCATGTCAGAGGGAACGATAAGTTGTATATTCTTTAGTGAATTCCATCCAATAGCAGGACCAAAGATTACTTATCAGGTATGACATATATCTATTTGAATGCACTTTATATGAACAGGGGGTCTTTTAGAATGACATGCAAATCAGGAATATATATGAAAAGAAACCACGTCAGTGACACCTATATTCGTACAGATTATAGATTCAAACATGATCATCTGGGTCGTCTATTTAGTTTGCCATCCAACTTTCAAGATACAACAAAAAGGTAGTCAAATGTATTTATTCAAATTTAGACCTTGTTTAGGCGCCTGAAAGTGTATGGTAAACAGTAATTTACTGTACTATTCGCCAGAAAAACATTGTACCATAGCCAAATTTGCGGGCTGGATGCAGTATACTCCCTCATTATCCTTATCTTCATTAATTGCCTCCCTCAATACTTGAGTATTCTGGCAATGTAGTTGGAGTGGCCCATGCGCCCCTTTATGTATTTTTGCGTTAAATTCAATATTGTGTTAAACTGATTTCTCAATGAAAATAAATTGCAGCACCACCTACCTGCTGGATGTTTTAGACACAAAGTCACGCTTTAGTGGGCAAGGTTTGTTTTCAGATATACACTTGTTTTTTGATTTACGCTTAGAAAAGAAATATAATTGACTAAAGTGATAACCATCCTTAATGACATTTACACCTCTTTCTATTAAATCGACTTTTACAGATCAATGCGAAGTCACATAACTTTTGGGTTCAAAATGGCGGTAATATGGTTGGCTTGTTTACACAAATGCTTTCACAAAACAAATTGTTGTTGTTGTTGTTGATTAATACACACCAATACAACACTGGCTTTATCCTCTAGGTGCTTTAAAGATTTTTTTCTGCTGACACTATGTACTTTTCACTTTGTGAGTAGGTCTTGGAGGGAGTTCAAGAAAAAAAAAAAAACATTTCTGATTTTTCAAATTTATATTATTGATATTAAAAAAAAATAAAAATTGACACGTCCCAGCTTCCTCAGGCCTGAGTGACATCAGTCTTCCAGAGCTCCAGATAAGAAGAGTATCCATAAAATTATGTGCATTGTCTGATTGTGGGTACTCATTAGAATTGCTCTGCTTTACGAAAACACTCCTATTCAAATACATTGAAAATTTCACCACCAAAAACTGAAAGTTTTCAGATAAGAATTCTAATATGTTTTCATAGTTTTGCTCAAAACATAGATTGTGGATACTTCTTAGAACAACCTCGCCAAGGCAGTTCTAACAAGTACCCAAAATCTATGTTTTTGAGCAGAAATAAGAAAAATTTTGTATACCTAGGGCTGTAAACCCCAGTTTTACTATATAAAAGTGGGGTTTAAGGGGGTAAAAATTATATAAGTATGTTTTTGTGCTTGGTGAGGTGCTTTTAATGAGTATCTACAAAATGTTTTTTGAGGGGAGAAAATGGTTGAAAAACGATTTATCTGCAGCTTTGTTGTTGCTGTTTGTTTGTTGTTGTTTTTTTTTTTTTTAATGCATGGATTGCATCACTTAACACCACACATACATGTAAAAACTAGGTCCCTGTGATAACTTTAGAAGAAATTAACACTCTGGTCAGTTTTCATCATCTGACTTGCATCTTACCTTTTCAAGTCACATCAAAGTTCATCACTATCTCTACAAACAGGTACCTGAGGATTATATATCTAAGGAGGTATTTGATGCTCTTCACACGTACATCATAACCAAGCCAGAGCTACAGTCCAGACTTATAACAGTGTAGGTATCAATCATAAGTAGCTCCAGATGAGAGGGGAATCAAGTAACTATTTTTCTTATTTTTCCACAAAAACATACATGTAATTATGTTGTTCATGTTGTGGAGAAATAAGAAAAGTATCAATGTATCAATGGTTTTTGTTGAAAAAAAAAACAAGTAAAAAGGCACCTTATCTGGGGCTATGTATCATAGTCATAAGAGCGCCGCTGCATAGAAAATAATGTGTAGACACTAGTGTACACCAGTTGCTAACATAAAGCATGGTCCTTAAACATTCTATATGCAGTTGCACATGTTGATCTGGGTATGTGCCATATATGTTGTGAAGTTATTTTCTATTTGGCAGGGCTTACAAGTGCACTGTAAGCTGTGTGACCAGAAAAGGCCCTTTATGCCCTGGTCCCTACTGAGATTGAATGTGATACATTGTAGTGGTCAATGGCATATAATATTGGGATTTTCAGTTTGTTGCCCAGTTTAAATAGTGTCTGACAGGATGTTTTTAATCATTTGCCATTTGGTATATAAATGTGTTTTTCTTATTTTCTCATGTTGTGGGCACCCAATAAAAGTGCTTCTGTAAGGCGCTTCTAATGAGTACTCACATTGTGGAGAAATAAGAAAAAATATAAGTACTTTTTAGATGAAAAAAACAAGCACCTTATTGGAGCTTAGCCATGGAATGGCATAGCATTGTAAGTGAAAAGCATTATAATGAGACTAAATTTTCTAAGCTCTCCATCAAAAAAAAAAAAAAAAAATATGATGCTGGTGTGATGCCATCACTGCATCAATATATTGTGATATTTTTCAGATGATACTGTATCATGATACTGATGTACATGATACATGCCTATAAACTGCAATAATTCTTAATTATTTTTATGTTGTCATGTAGATTTTCTGCATCTAAATTGTAAAGAGTTCTCTGTTTCAAAAGAGCTATGGCCTAATGTGTTAGATTTTACACAACACAAAAACAGTATTATAGTAATGTTTCTTCTATGAAGATACATGTTTTTATATTATATATATATATATATCTATTTTGTCTGAAATCTGCTGGATGAATAGCAAACAGTGTAGATCCTGATCAGATGCCATGTTTTGTAGCATCTGATCTGTGTCTGCACCTTTTATTCAGGCCTATTTGATCCAGTACTTAACCTTAACCACTCTCTTGACAAATCTAGCAGACAACAAGTTGATGGTATTATTATTATTTTTTATAGAAAGCAAGATTTGCATCAGTTTGTGTGAAATGTCAAATTTTGTCAAATAAGAAAAAAATATTTCAATATGCTGTCTGCTGAAAATTTTACCAAGATGATAAGAGTTAAGGTATATATGGCAGGATATCAGACCCTCTTTCTCATGGCAAGAGTTACCGTAACAACCCTAAATATTGGGACAGATAGGCCTAAGCAACAGTGTAAACCCAGATGCGACGTCTGATCAGGGTCTACACTGTTTGCCACTCATCTAGTACTATTTTAGACACATCAACAGGTAGTAAAATAGACTTTTTTATACCCCGCCACACGATAGTGGCGGGGTATTATGGTTACACGTTGGACGTCCATGTGTGTCTGTCCGTCCGTCAGTTGTACGTCCGTCCATCTGTTTTTCATTTCCGGATGATAACTTGAGTAAACATCAATGGATTTTCACCAAACTTGGTATCTGCATTGATATTATAGAGATCTGGTTTGGGATTGCTAATGGGCAAATTTCGTCAAATTTTTACGGAGTTATCTGTCGCAACACGATAATGGCAAGGTATTATAGTTTAACGTTTTTATTTAATTTTAGGACAAGTATGGTAAGGAGTTGAGTTGTCCCAATATTTAGGGTAAATGAGGTAGATCTTTTAATGTGTGACATTTTATTCCAGAAATGCTTTAGGTCATAAAATTGTTGGTTGCCCAGTGTGTATTGAAGACAAGAAGTATGAGAGAAATGCATTGATGTTCAATGTGTGTTTTGTTTTCAACTCAGCAGTAAGACTGACCCATATATATGGACCGGCTGTGAAGAAGTTAGCAACGTACTTAACTCAGCTTGAGGTATCCCTTTAGACTTTTCTGTGGAGGGCAGTATGAAATATTTTTCCCAAACAATAGGATTTGACATTTCATGCAAATTGTCTCTTATTTTCCCTAGAAAATAGGATTTGACATTTCATGGAAATTGTCTCCCGAGGAGACAATTTGTATGATATGCCAAATCCTTTTTTCAGAGGAAAATATTAATAAAGAAAATATTGACATGTCATCTGCTGAACTTTCTCATAGAGTGCTAAGTGTTCAAATACATGTATTATAATAATCCATAACCCTATATGTTGTCATTTTTATACCCCACCACACAATAGTGGTTAGGTATTATGGTTTCACGTTGGATGTCCACGTGAATTATTCTTACAACAGTATTTTCTGTAGGTTCATATATTTGACTATTGAGATGAGTACTGTATTCTAGTTGTCTTTCTTATTTCTCCACGAAAACATATGTAGTGGGTACTCATTAGAAGCAAAAGCTACTCATATTTTTTCAGCAAAAATAATAGTGTAACAGTGTTCTCACTAGGATTTTAAAAGTAGGAGTCCGGGACTCCCTTTTTATAAAAAGTAGGAGTCCCAGCCAAAACGTAGGAGTCCCACTCTCCCAAAATAGAGTCCCATTTTTTTTTTTTTTTTTTTTTTTCATGACTCTCCTTTGATAGTGAGCATGTCCCCGGTAACTTCATTCTATAAATACCTGATGGAGAATCAGTTTCCTTATTTTCACATACTTTTTTATGGTGCTTTGCATTATGTATTATTCCGAGCAATGCGTGTAGACCAACTGGTAGTCATTATCACACATCCTAATGTTGTTATTTAATTCAATGGAGTTGGCCCATAAATTAGGATGACGTCATATCTCCCCCATGAGGAAATAGAGGCATCTTTGCAGATCAGGGAGACATGACAATCCTAACCTATTTTACAATGTACCTGCATGGTAAAGATAGTCGCACTTAAATTCTTTTAATACCCCAACGTTCGTCGCTGTCTGTTAAGTGATCTCGAGTGTTCTGGATACTAAGTGAAAAATATTTTAATCAAAACCAATTAAAGCTCCGTTATATGCTATCGCAAACTTCTATACGCAATCTATCCACACATTCTGATCATGGACACCTCTGTTGAGCTTCCCGCAAAACGTCATTTCAATGTTTACATTTGCACCGTGCTGCGATCAATACACATTACGAAAAAAATGTCCGGGACTTCTTCACTAGCTGAAATTTCAATCTACTGCTTTGATTTGCCGTAAAAATGTTGATAATTTAGTTCTGTTTTTAAATATGTGTCTGGTTCATATGCATTTCTGACAAGAAAATGCTCTGCAACGCAACATGGAAATAGTTCGTTTTTCTCCCAAAACGGTTTCCCGCCACGCTGTCAATGACGTTACGAGCACGTGCTACGGTAACAAGCACGCGCTTTCTTCATGCGGGAGCAATGGAAAGTGTAACTTATACTAGAACAGTCCTGAATTGTATACCGTCGTCCGGGGTGCATCCAAGCAGTCCTATTAGACTCTTCACAGGGCTTACGGGATAGATTTGATGGGACTTTGAAACATTTTTTTAGTGACAAGCAGGAATAACCATTTACAGTAAATGCTATATTAAATGATCAAAATTTTAACGATACATTAACTAACGACATAGTTAGTTTTGAACAACTGGGCCCTGGACATTATTGGTCTGGATCCTAGTGTTTTATTTATTTATTTTTTATTTCATATTTTTTTAAGATTTAGATATAAAAGAAAAAATATGTTAAGAAAGAAAATGTAATTTGCAATTATCGATTATGGAACAGATTTAAAATAGTTAAAAAAGACAGGACGTAAATCAAGTCTACTTAAACTTTTAGTTTGAATGATTTCCATGTGCTGACAGTCCATCATCATCATCATCATCATAATCAGATTTTTGATTAACATGCAGGTACAGAGGCAACATCCACATCAGTGGGCCCCCTTCCAGATAGCTGGCTTGCTGCACGCATGGCAGATCTTACACCAGATCTCCATACATGCCATAAGCTTTGGACTAAAATCTGTGAGATACGGCAAAATTTTAAGGGAGATTTGACAAAATTCTGTGACATTTTCTTATACATCACTTTGGAGCTCCCCTTATTTTGTCTAAAGTCCTTTTTCTTCATGTAAGAAGCTTGTGAAAACCACAACAGTGTGTGATTTATGTTTATTTCTTCATAAAATCTGTTGTAAAATGATCTGAAAATTCTGTGAGATTTGAATTTTTTATGGAAATTGCCTTCCAGATGGGCCAAATTCTGTGAGATTTTATCTCACTGTGTGAGATATGGCATGTATAGATCTCCACATATTTCTATCATGAGGGTTGATAGCCGAGAGCTTCCACTCTCAGCAATCCCTCCCTGTCAGCTGCTTCCATGTCATCTTGGGCCTCCCAGGCCCATGCTTTTCCTCAACCTGTATATCAAAGGCTGTCTTGACTGCACCATTGGAGCGTTCCACATGTCCATACCAGCAGAGCCTTCTCTCCTTCAGAATGAGGTCCAGATCCTCAATGTCAAACCGCGCAAGTTGTTCATTGGACCTGGTGGTGACAACGTCTTGCGGCCTGACATTGCAGATCTGTCGGATCATTGCCCTGTGATTCCGCTGCAGATGTTGGAGGTTTGGTTTTGTCAATGGCCAAGTCTCGCTCGCATGGAGCATCGCGCTCTGCACACAAGAGCTGTACACATGGCCGCATGTCTTGAAAGAGAGGTGGCATGAAGAGAGAACTGATAGCAGCTCCTTGAACTTCTTCCAGGCGGTTTTCACACGTGTTGTGGTTGAAAGTTCACAGCCACCTGCTGCTGAGAGCATGTCTCCTAGGTAGCAAAAGGAAGCTACCACCTCCAGCTTGTCATTTCCGACTTGGACTTTCCTGTGTGGTCTGCCGTCCAAGGGGCATGCAGTTCCCTGGCACCGTGTACATCTGTAGTCAGGGTCCTTTGTCAAGCGCTTGAGCCCACTGCATTTCTTGTGCACCCAGTGCTTGCATCCGTTGCAGAAGCTGCTGTTGCTGCCCACTCCAGTGTGACAGATGGCGCATGGAAACTCGCCTGAACTCTGCAGGAGGTCCAGGCCCCTACCGCAGATCATGATCTTTGTCTTTCCTGCATTTACTCTCAGTCCTTTCTTTTCCATTACTTCATTCCAAGTCAAGAGCCTTCTGACACATTCCTAGAGCGATTCAGCGATGATAACAAGGTCATCAGCATAGAGGTCCTACCAGGGAACCCCAGAGAGGAACTCTCATGATAAAGCTTCAAGCACAGTGATGAAGAGAAGCAGGCTGAGTACTGAGCCTTGGTGAACACCGACCTTCACTTCAAACTCTTCACTGTACCCCTCACCAACACAGACACAGCTCCGCGCATTTACATACATCCCCTGCACCAGTCGTACAATCCACTCCTCCACACCAAGTTTTCTCAGCGCCCACCAGATGACCTTCCGAGGTACTCAATCAAAAGCCTTCTCAAAATTCATGCACATGTATATGGAGACAAGAACGCTGGAAGCATGTTCTTTGTGTAAAAATGTCAACAATGCCAATGTCCAATAATATATATATTTACAAAATAATATATGTAACATACAAGGTTCATAAGCGAAGTGATTATAAAAAAAAAAAATGAGGGAGGTACTGCTAGTCTTCGTTCACTAAGCAACCACTCTGCCAACTGCGCTATTGCAACATATTAAATTAGAACACACTTATTTAAGATTGTATGCTATATAAAATTATTTGTATAGTTTTCCTGATAATTAATGCAAAACCTGCTTTACCCGGGTAGAGTAGAAGCTGGTGTGACGTCACTGTCAAATTATCTTCCGAGCACTATAAGAAAAAAAATATCAATACCTTTTGGTTCGAAACAATACCTTATCTGGAGTTATTTGAGTTTTAAAAGGTATCCAGATTTTTCCAATAATTATGGTGTTTTTTTTTTTCAGTTAGAGAATTCATTTCTCTCAGATGAGAAGAAGAAAGAGAAAATTCCCCAATTTCTCCGGGAGGTGCTTATGGGTTTAACCAACAAAGGGAGTTGTAGATTGTTCATGGGTAAGCTTCAAATATTATTTGTGAATAAGTCTATGTCATGTGTTCCCTATGTTTCCCTGTATTGCAAAGTAAACAAATAAGAAATGTAAGTTCCAGGGTTCAAATTTAACTTTTTTGACAGCTTGCTAAAATTAGCAATTGGCATTATATTTTACTTGCTAAACCTTTCAGCCAATTTGCTTTTTCACACTTGTAAACACTATTAAATGTGGCTTCACACCTTAGCACTCTGGGTAAAAATTTCAGCAGACATTTTAAAATATTTTTCTTATTTTTCCCAGAAAACAGGTTTTGACATTACATGCAAATTGTCTCCATAGGAGACAATTTGCATGTAATGTCAAAACCTGTTTTCTGGGAAAAATAAGAAAAATATTGTCATTGCTTTTGGAGAAGAAATTGCAGAACTTCAACAATGCCTCAGGTTCCACCAATTAAAGAGAATCTTTCCAACTTGCTAGAATTAGCAAGTGTTGGAAATTGCAGCTTGCTTTTTGAGGAAATTAACTAGCATTTAGCAAGTTAGCAAGTGCTAAAATTGATCCCTGAATTCTACATTATTAGGTACATTTTCAGCATTTTACCACCCCCCTAACACACCCATACACTGGCAGGGTATTGTGTCCTTGTGACCTGTCATCCATCGGTATTTCATTTCCTGATGATAACTTGAGTAAATATAAATGAATTTTCACTAAACTTAAAAAACAAACAAACATGGTACATGTATGTGCATTATTATTGTGGAGATTGGTTTGGGATTGCTAATGGCCAAATTTCGTCAATTTTTGACAGTTATTTGCCTGCCACACATCTGTGTTTTCAGATGATAACTTGAGTAAATATCAGTGGATTTTTACCAAACTTGGTGTGTGCATTGATGTTGTGGAGATCTGATTTGGGATTGCTAATGTGTAAATTTTGTCAACTTTTGATTGAGTTATCTGCCCAACACACGTCCGTATTTTCGTTTCTAGATGATAACGAATAAATATCAATCAGTTTTCACCAAACTAGGTATGTGCATTGATATTGTGAACATCTGGTTTGGGAATGCTAATGGCAAATTTTGTCAGTTTTTGATATTTCTCTGACTGCCACACGATAGTGGCAGGGTATTATGGTTTCAAGGTTTGATTAAACCAGCTAAGCAGTTTTTTGGTTGCTTTAAGCAACCTTTTTACTACATAAGTATGTCTTAATGTGCTCAATTCCTTTATTACATAGACTATCTTGATGAAGCTTCATAGAGGACTCAAGGCTGCATAATATGTACAAAAACTGCTACTCAGTCTGTTCTAGTTCTTGCAATATCTGCCCTTGAATTATCTGAAAGGGTGTTTTGGCTTATAGTTCTCCTGTACGCATAGCAACAGATAAGGCTCTTTTTTCATCTGAAAAGTGCTGATATCTTTCTTATTTCTCCATAAAAACATATGTTGTGGGTACTCATTAGAAGCGCCTCGGCGAGGCACTTCTAATGAGTACCCACAACATATGTTTTTGTAGAGAAATAAGAAAAATATTATGTGGATACACCCTCTTATGTGTAGCTATGTGTATTGTTTACAATATCTGGTTGAAACTTCACAGACATACAGCAGAATAAAGATTACATACTTGTTGCTCGCAGGGGGTGGGGGGGTGGTGGGGGGTGGGGAGGGTTGTGGTGTCATGCATTGTCATTGATGCTTCTACAGAGGACTTGTTATGGCAAAGTATTGGGTGATATTTCTGGTATAATTTTCTCCTGTCCTCCATAAAAACATGTGGTGGGTACTCATTAGAAGCACCTCACTGAGGTGCCTCTAATGTGTACCCACAACATATGTTTTTATATGAAGAAGTAAGAAAAATATCTCAGAATTATCACCAAATAATCCTCCTTAATAAGTCCTCTTCTTATGTTTTGCTATTTTAGATGAGTCTTGTACAATTCATTTGAAAGTCTCCCCAGTTATAGAAGATCCCCATCCCGTTCAAGATCATGATGTCCCCATCTTTCGTGGTGAGAAGACGAAATTCAGCAGTAACTCCTGGGATCTCACTACACAGCAGGTAATAAGAGCAGCTTCAGCTGAGCTCTTTAAGGATTGACTGAACTCCAGGAATTACATTTTCAAAAAAACTATTTATATGCTTTTTTTTTTTTTTTGCTTTATTACTACAAAAAAACATGTCTTGTACAGCTCTAGGTGGGTATCCTAATAATATTACCGGTAATTACGAAGTTTGTCCAAAAAGTGCGTGGACATGCTTGAAAACATACGATATTGGTTGTATCAATTTACAATCGTACAGTTAATGAAAAAATCAACATCCACTGGCTTTACAGTGAAAATTTCATGAGAATTGATTGACTAGTTTTTGCACTACCTTGGGCTGAAATAAAGTAGGGTAAACACCACTGATCACTTTGACGCACTTTGTGGCATCACTGTTCTGATGAGTTTGGAATCACTAATGAAAATCTATTGAAAGATCAACAATTTCTTTTGTCTTACATACACAACTTCTAAACTACTGCGTTTTTTAAATGTTTTGGAGAATTTTTATTCACACTGAAAATATTTGATAGTTTTATGTGATTTCCAGGCCGATATGTATTCCTATGTGTTAAAATTACCAGTAACACAGCTTTGATCATCTAACCATATTTGAAGTATACTAGAAATCTAGTTTCCATTTTGATAAAAAGAAAAAAAAAAATTTTTATTGTTGCCTGATCTCAAAATAATTTCACCAAACTGTTTCAGTTATGTCCCCATACCAAAATTGCTCAAATGGTTCTACTCTGCTGAACAAGATGGTCGCCAGAGCTAAAAATAGAAAAATCTTTAAATGACACCTCCTCCGAGGCCAGTTACCCAGTTTCAAAATAATTTCACAGAAGTGTTCCTCTTATGCACATTTACCATACTTTTTGAAAAAAAGTTCCACACCAGTGAACAAGATAGCTACCAGAGCTGAAAGTAGAAAAAAGATCTTTAGTCCACATCTCTTAAACCAGTAACCCCACCACTTCGACAAGCTATGTAACATCTTGAGCTTAGGTGAGCGACCCAGGGCTATCATGGCCCTCTTGTTTTCAAATAATTTCTAGAGGTTTCAGATTTTTTTGTCAAGAATGGTCTCATGTCTATTTCTGCTAAAACAAAACTGTATTTTTTTGTTTTTATCATAATCTCAAACTTTGGCCTCCATCTTTCAGGTGCTACCTCATATAGATGGCTTCAACCACGTTGCGAAGATAGCTGCAGAGGCTGATATAGAGATTAACCTAGTCAAAGCATGCCTTCAGAATTTACTGTATGTTTTTACAATAGTTTGCATATTTGGGAAAAAAATGTCTTTGAGGCATATGTGGAAAGCAAAAAGCCCTGATAAGTCTGAATATCCATGCAGTCTGATCAGGGCCCATAGCTCCAGATGGGAGGGGGTATCCACTTAATAATTTGTTTATTCATCATGAAAACATATCTTGTTGGTACTCATTAGAAGCACCTGTAAAAGGTGCTTCTAATTAGTACCCACAACATGTGTTTTTGTGGAAAAATAAAAAAGATATTAGCATTTTTCTAGTGAAAAAAAAAAAAGCACCTTATCTGTTGCTATGCAGGGCACAAAATCTTAGCTCAGTCTATGTACTCATCACATCATTTCAAGGCCTTTTTTGTCTGCATACAGAAACATTGGATACTGAAGATTACATTGAAGGAACCGATCAGACAGGGTAGATATGCAGGCTGATCTGTGCCTTTTGAAGATCCCTTTTCACATGGTGTGGTCTATAACTTTTAGTAGAACTTTGAAAGAAAGTCAATTGTTCAGATAGACACCTACATGTAGCTTTACCAATTTGGGGTTACACTAAAACTCTGCAGTATCACTCCTTTAGCCCATTGAAGTGTGGAGACCCCTTAAAGTTTATTTGGCAAACAGTGCAGACCCAGACCAGATGTGGCAGAGTACAGTGTCTGATCAGGGCTGCCACTGTTTGCATATTGTTAAATCATTTTTCTCTAGGAATACCTAAATCACATAGCCTGACATACCTAAAATCTTAATTAATCTTCCAATGTATAGTGTGGGGGAGTTCATTCAATTTACAATGGGTTAGAAAGCATAATATTGGCTGTCATAATGAGGTGGTTGTTGCAGAGATATTTTTGGGAATGGATACACTTTCAAGGGAGAAAACTGTGTCAAAACTGTTTTTGCTCCCTTCTGGAAAGTGGTCTGCTCTAGTTCTGATATTATGTATTATTTCACTTATGAATACTTTAAAAAATAGTAGGGAAGATTAGTAATGATGCATCATGAAAACATGCCTATATAATTTTGACCCCCTTAAACCCAGCTTTTATTTAGTAAAACTGGGGTTTACTTTGGTATACATTATTTTTCTTATTTATGCTCAAAAACATAGATTGTGGGTACTCGTTAGGCGGTTCTAACGCGTACTCACAATCTCTGTCTTGGGCAGAAGTATGAAAAATATCGAAATCTTTTAACTGAAAATTTTCAGTTTTTGAAGGTGAAATTTTCTATATATTTGATTAGGCGTGTTTTCGTAATGATGAATATGGTTAACTTCTTGTCTACGCCCACTGGTGTAAATGTTTGCCATTGCTATTGAAGCTTTAACCCTTAAACTGCCAATCACAACAATGGTCGTCTGCTTTGTCATCTGCATGTGATTTAAAAAGTCATTTTTGCAAACAGTGTGGACGCAGATCAGACTGCAGCTTTAGGAGCAGTCTGATCTGGGTCCACACTGTTTGCCTGTATGCAAAAATAGGTCTGAAAAGTTTGCAAGAATATTCAGCAGACGACATAAACAGACAACATTTTCAGATGCAGGTTTTCTTGGCGTTTCAAGGGTTAATCGCTAATAAGATATACGATAGAAACAAGTTGTAGTTTTTCTGTTGTTTCTGCAAATTCAAATCCTGAAAATGAAATGAAGAAAACTTTGATGTGGGTGGGTAAACTGGGGTCTTTGGAGAAAAATTGGAGAGGCAAGACATCCCTGAGGGGACATGGACTGGTCCAGTGCTATTTTCCATAGACTGCTAAACATTACTATAACCAAGTATTAGCATTACTAAAAAAGCTTGGTCTATGGTTAGCACACATTGTAAGAGAAGCATAGACCACAAAGTAGTGATATTTGCAAAACAGCAGTATCAGAGAAACAAAAATATAATAAAAATGTTAGAATAATACGGTACATATATTTTTATATTTTTGTCTGATATCCTTAGAACAGACTTTGAAAGTATAATGCTTAACTTAGAAAAAAAAAAGAACATACTGTTGTTATACAAATGTTATGCCCCTAACTTTTAAGAAGTTGGAGGGGCATATTGCTTTTGGGGCCTTTGTCGTGGCGGGGAGTGGGGTGGAGGTGGGGGGTGCAGGGAGGGCGCAACAATGTTTTGGATTATGTAGAACAAGGTATACAGGACAAAAACATGTATATATGGCTTATATATTGACAAGGTTTCCAACATGGAAATAGGCCAATTTCAACATTTTTCCAGTTGATCTGCTTTCAGAAATGACAAATCATGGTGATGTTCTGGTAACATTGGCCCCAACACACTGAGCATCATCCAAAAACTTGTGCCATCTCCCAGTACTTGAAACTTGGTTAATTTAATGGAGCTGAGGAGTATTTCATCTGATTGTGTGAAAAAAATTGGACTAATTTTGTCAAAGTTATGCCCCTTTCTAACTTTTGCATTTTGTATGGACATGCATATAATTAGAGGTGGGGAGTGTGGGGGGCATAGTGTTTTACAAACACATTTCTAGTTACCTGTTTTATTATGTGTTCTTAATTATAGTAGGACTAATTAGTGATTTGTTTTAATGTTTTTTGTCTCTTTCAGACATTTTAACGTTATCACTATCATTTCAATTTTTCAGGTAAGTGCTACATTTTAGAGCTGAAAATTACACAAGTACCACATAAAAATTTAGTTAAGCATATCAACTTAATAAGTTCTTTTATTACACAAGACGTGGTGATAGTTTTGATAAGATGCTTCTAATGTATCCCACAATGTTTTATTAACAAATTTTCATCTTTCTTCCATAGCTAAAAATAGATACACAGAAAGTAATTTATGTGGTATACATCAGTCACATTCCACTGTGTTTTGTTGATAGAGTTACGAAAATTGTCCTAAATTAACACAGGTTTTCTTATATGGAGCTGTGCCTACAATGATTATTTAAGTAGTGGTCAAGAACTACTAAAGGAAAGACAGAAAAAAAAACAGAGGTGAAAGTAAGCAGCCACTGAAGAAGATGAGCACAAAGCTTTAGCCCTTAAACTGCCAATCACAACAATTGTCGTCTGCTTTGTCATCTGCTTGTGATTTAAAAAGTCATTTTGCAAACAGTGTGGCCCTAGATCAGACTGCTCCTAAAGGAGCAGTCTGATCTAGCTAGGTCCACACTGTTTGCTTGTATGCAAAAGTAGGTCAGAAAAGTTTGCAAGAATATTCAGCAGATGAGATAAACAGACGACATTTTCAGATGCAGGTTTTCTTGGCATTTTAAGGGTTAATCGTTATAAGATATGCAATAGAAACAAGTTGTAGTTTGTCTGTTGTTTCTGCAAATTCAAATCCTGAAAATGAAATGAAGAAAATTTCGATGTTGGTGGGGAAACTGGGGTCTTTGGAGAAAAATTTGAGAGGCAAGACATCCCTGTGTTATAACTATCCAGGGAGTAAAGCAGGGTGTTATTACGAGGTTGACCTGTATTGTAAAATCCACTGAAAACTTGGATATAGTGCCAATGAAATAAAAGCAGCCTTGCATAAAGTTTTTGAAGGCCCTGATCAGACTCCGCAGATATACAGGCTGATCTGGGCCTTCATGTTTGCGTGAAGACACATTTTCACAGGGCACAGCCCAGTTGCATGTGAGGCAATTCTAATACAAATGTAGTACCTGCAGCATATGTTTTTGTGAAGAAATAAGAAAGAGCTACATTTTTTGGACAGTTACGATGCTGGTTCCATGCCTAAATCATACCTCTAGTTAATAAGGGGTATCCAGATAATAGTTTTCTTATTTCTCCACGAAAATATATGTTGTGGGTACTCATGTTTATTTTGAAAAATAAGAAAAATATCAATAATTTTTTGGTTGAAAAATGCCTTATCTGGAGCATTTGCTGAACACTTACAATGCTAATATTATGCCTAAATGTTTATTTTTTCAGTATTCTAATTTGTACACAACAGCAAGCAATATTCAAAGATTGGCAGATGACATACAGCTGCAGGATGAATGCCTGCAGTTTGTTGCATTGAAAGGTTTGTAAAATCCTAAAAAAAGAACAAGCAGGCTTGAGCTGCAGCATGAGGAAACATACCGTAGGAAGTGCGTCCAGTGAAGACTCAGATCAGCCTGCACATCCCTGAAGTTTGATCAGAAGCTTTTTGTCTGAAAAAAGAAACTTTGCATCCTTGGTTATCCAGAATGCAGCCAGTGACCATTCTGATAAGACTGCACAAATGCACAGACTGTCAGATGTGAACCATCACTGGATGCACATGTTCGAAGGTTCATTTTCTAATGTTGCCGCTCTTGAACTTGTAGGTGGATTTTTTATCAAACTTGCAGGAATACATAATTGGGACAAGCTTTATAACTGTTTAGATTTTGGTGAACTTGACTTCTTTTACAAGGTCACTGAGTTGGGGGACATCAATTTAAGAACAAAACTTTTTTAGCTTTGACTATTGCATGAAAACATACCGTTAGGATGCTAATTGGAATTCATGCTTTGCATGCTGGGTAAAAAATTCAGCAGATGACATTTTTTCTTGTTTCTTGTTTTCTCCAGGAAACAGGTTTTGACATTTCATGCAAATTGTCTTCTTAGGAGTCAACTTGCTTGAAATGTCAAATCCTCAATTCTGGGAAAAATAATAAAAAATATCAGTTTGTTGTCTGCTAAATTTGCCCCTAGCATGGTAAGTGTTTAGGTGTTTCCAGAGCGCAGAGAATAACAATTACCATAAATTATAATATTAGTTGTCACCTTATCTGACTTCAGTGGTTTTGTCAAGAAATTGATTTTAAGGTGAAGCATTTGGGTGGCACAGTGGTTAGCGATCCCGAGTTCAGATCCTGCTGGAGGCTGATTGCAGCTCATGATTGTATTCCCACTATTCATGTAAAGTACTTTTTCTATTGCAGCTATAGGTATGATAATAATATAAGAGCTACAACATCAGAAATCATACATTTGGACATGTCTGCTTAGCGAAGATTCACTGTGCGCATTTTGGATAGCCAAGGATGCAAAGTTTTTTCATACAGACAACAGAGACTGATAAGACTGGGGATGTGAAGGCTGATTTGAGTCTTCGTTGGGCGCACATGTCCCAGGTACTTTTTCTCACATGCCGCTCATAAATTTGGGGACAAATTGTTTTCTGCATTATCATGAGTGTTATTTGACATCACGAAAACATACCTATATAATTTTGACCCCCTTAAACCCCACTTTTATACAGTAAAACTGGGGTTAACAGGGGTATACATTATTTTTCTTATTTCTGCTCAAAAACATAGATTGTGGGTACTCGTTAGAACCGCCTCGGAGAGGGGGTTCTAACGAGTACCCACAGTCTATGGGCGAGGCGGTTCTAACGAGTACCCACAATCTATGTTTTGAGCAGAAATAAGAAAAATATTAGAATTTTTTATCTGAAAATTTTTCATTTTTGTTGGTAAAATTTTCAGTATATTTGAATAGGCATGTTTTTATAATGAATTGCATCAGTGAGCAATTTTAACAAGCACACACAGCATTAATTACAAATCTAACTTTGAAGAAGTTGGAGGGATATATTGCTTTTGGGTCATTTGTCTGTCTGTCAATTTGTCTTGCTTTTCTTGTGAGCAAGATATCTTGATAACTGTTTAAGCTAAGGCCTCCAAACATAGTGAGCTTATTTTGGTTAAGGAGTAGATTACCTTATGAACTTTTGAAAAAAAAAATCAAATTAATTTTTATCAGAGTTATGCCCCTTTTCAGCTCTGGCATTTTATATATGGTTGGGGGCATAGTGTTTTACAAACACATATCTAGTTTTTATAGTAATTTATCCTGCAAGTAATCCATATCTAATGTAGAACTTAATGTAGAATTTGTTGCCCGTAATGATTCATGGATGAGTTAGAAGACCTCCACACAGACCAAATAAATATATGTTTTTACCACTATGGAAGTTGAGGACGAAGGTTGGGATCCCATGAAGCTAGTTAAGCCCCCCCAGTAATTTATTACTGACTGTTCCAAGGCGGTACTTTTGTTGTGGTACTTTTTGTTTATTGTTTCAAATTGTTTCACTTGCAGATGTTTTTCTTTTAACAATTATGTAAAGATATTTTCAGGTAAGTTTGGATAACAGGGTTGCCACCTTTGTGGGAAAGGGTTGCCAATTCTGCTTGCCATCTGTTCTTTTTGTGGCTGTTTTAATTGTATTTGTCTTTCACTTTGATGTTGAGAACTTTATGTGGATCTGATTGTATCAGTTCCTGAGTTCACTTATTTGCTTTACATGATTTCAGGTCGGGTGAAGCCAAAGTTCCGTGATGTTTTCATCTTATACTCTAGTCTAACACCAGGTCTGACAGTGAAGGACTTATGTATGAGACACAATTTACCTTTGCTCAAAATAGATGAAAAGTAAGTTCTGTCATAACAACAGAAAGTTGGTTGGTTGGTTTGGAGTTTAATGGCCCAGTCAACACTATTAAGGTCATGACAAGCAGTCAATTTACCTAACCACAATTTTCCTGGGTATGCTTAGTCCTCTTAGCAGTTTACCAGTATGTGTGCACATTCTTTTGCCAGAAATTGACTACTGCCCTTCATGAATCAGTGGAAGGGAGAGAATGACCGTAGAAAATATTTCATGATAGATCTCCACGAAAGAATGTTGCCGGACTCGGTGGGGATCAAACCCATGACATCTTGATCACTAGTCAGACATGCATCCAATAAAGCCAACCAGGTCAGCTACAACAGAAATTACAGTCCACTCTCATTATCTAGACTTGCTTATCTTGAATAGCCACTTATCTCAAAGTGAAAATCTGGTCCCTGTTTTAATATGGAAATCCAACAATGGGTAACAAAATATTGTTGAAAAGAGCAGAAATTGCTCAGCAATTGCTCCTCTTTTCCACAATATTTTCATTATGTCTTTAACTTCAGGAGTCAAATTACATATTCATTTGTGAAATGTGGTTGTTCGATTTATTTTTTCTTCAATTCTGCAAATCTGATGTCGATGTATGGATAGCTCAAAGTATTTCATAGAGTCCCTTGGACTTTGAGATAACAAGAGTCGACTGTAATTAATCTGTACTATGCAAAGATGTGTCTTCTAGGCATGTGTGGCTAGGAAGGCCTAGATCAACCTGCACATTCATGCAGTCAGGTTAGGACCTTTGCTGACTGCTCACAGAATTGCTGGATGTGGAAGGAAATATGGTGTAACAAAGACTCTGAAGAGAATGTGTGGATCTCGGGATGTTCTTGGGCATTCACTATGGCCCAAAGACAAGTTTTTGTATGAGAAGGCTCAAGGGGACTCAATACACATGCTAGATTTTCTGCTATTATGAGTTAGACCTCCAGAGTGTATTGAAGCATCCAGGTGTCCAAGTGGTTAACACTCTGGATTTTGGATCACAAGGTCCCAGTTTTGAACCCCGCCAGAGGCAGAATTCAGCTCATAACTTATGGCACTTCATTACACGGAACCTTTCATTATCACCCTGTCATCATCTTGATTGACTCAGTAATGATGAAAGGGACTTAACGCCCAAACATTGTCATCATCATCCAGAGTGTATTTTTTTCAGAATTGGATAAATTCCATATTACATGTATCTTCTTTAAATGAACAATATATCTGGAGCTCTGCTCATGATATGACTTCTCATTATTGCTATATTCTTTCAGGCGTCTAATTCAGTTTGGCTTGAAGACGAAAATAATAAGACGATTACAGGGTTACCCACTCAAGCTCCCAGGTGATACAGAGTCCCATCATAAACTACAGTCCATCTCGAAGTGGTTGAATGGCATGCACTGTTATGATGAAATATGCTGCAAGTCTGGTAAGTGGAATACACCTGCAGAGAACTTATTAACCCTTAAAGCGCCAAGTACAACTGCAGCAGACGACATTTTGATTATTTTTATTTTTTATTTTTGTTTTTCAGAGAAAGTAAGACTTGGCATTTTATGTGAATTGTCTGCAAGGCAGAAAATTCACATGAAATTCGAAGTCTTATTTTCTCTGAAAAATAATGAAAAAAATTTAGAATGTCGTCTGCTGCAATCCTGCATAGTGCCTAAAGGGTTAAGGAGGAGTATTTGCTGATAACTGAGATAATTTGTACTTGCAGCAGGTAAAGGAAGGGGGCATGTTGGTATTTCTTCTGTTTCCGTATTGTCATTCACATTTTTTCCTTTCTTTCCCCTTCTTTACTAGCTTTTCTGTCCCTTTCTCTGGGAGATGACACAAAATGACCCACAAGGGTTGATGTGCCATTAAAGAAGAACTCAAACAAATTCTGAGCTAATTTCCTGACAAGTTTTCTATAAAAAATATTACAGTTATTTTTCTGTTGTGGGTACTCATTGAGGCATCTTGTGGAGAAACTTCTAATGAGTACCCACAATGTGCATCTTTATGGAGAAATAAAAAGAAAATAATCCAGAATTACCTCAAAGTGCTCCTCCTTAACATACCAGGTTTTTCAAAAATCAGTCTTTTAAAATAGCGATGTTCAGCCGGGCAGGCGGGCATCGGGCATTGGGCATCATCTGAGGTTTACATTTTAGTTAACCTTTTTAAAAAATCCTTCCATAGGCATTTTTCTTGATTTTTATTTTTCCAAGAAAAAGTTTCACATCACATGTGAATCAACTGCATTTTTCATGACAATATATATCTGGATATGATGCTTTTATTTTCGATGAAAAGGTATTGATATTCTTATTTCTCCATGTAGAGACAATTCTAATGCATTACGAAAACATGCCTATTCAAATATACTGAAAATTGAGGCGGTTCTAACGAGTACCCACAATCTAAGTTTTTGAGCAGAAATAAGAAAAATAATGTATACCCCTGTAAACCCCAGTTTTACTATATAAAAGTGGGGTGTAAGGGGGGTCAAAATTATATAGGCATGTTTTCGTGATGGAGAGCCACATTGTATGTTTTTGTGGAGAAACATGAAAAATATTTATCTTGGTACAACTCTTATCATGAGCTGTGCCGGTTTTGAATTACAAGACTTGAACATACATGATGTAGAACAAGTTTTCCAATATATAATACCATGAATTCCATATTTACCCTAAATATTGGACACCCTAACTCCTTACCGTACTTGTCTTAAAATTTGAACAAGTCTATTTTACTACCTGTTGATGTGTCTAAAATAGTGATGGATGTGTGGCAAACAGTGTAGACCCTGATCAGATACTGCATTCTACAGTGTCTGATCTGGGTCTACACTGCTCTGTCTGTCTGTCCCAATAGTTAGGGTTATTACAGTATTTGGATACAGAAACACTTTACCTAAAAATTGCACAAATCTATTTCACTACCTAGTGATGTGTTTTCAAAATGCTGGATGAATGGCAAAGGGTGCAGACCCTGATCAGCCAGGCTCTGTAGCACTGTTAGTAGCCTGTCTGTCTGCAGATATGGGGTCGCAGGTTTGAATCCCTGCTTGTCTATTTACATTTCATGGAAATTGGTCATGAAATCATTTTGATGATCATTCTTCCCCTTCCGCTGATTCAAGAAGGGTAGTTGTCAGTTACTAGTGGATGTATGTGCACAAGTGCTGTTTAACAACTTAGAGGCATAAGCCAGCCCAGAAACTGACTGGGTCATAAAACTTCAACTCAAACAATAAGAAACCTTGGGAGAGGGGCAGGGGGTTGGGTGTTTAAAAAGCATTTTGCAGTGTCTTATCTGTTATTATATTGTTTTTCTGAGGCATAACTCCAAATATTTTTTGGTATACATGTATATAGTATGCTTGTCTTGCTGAACAAACAGACGTTACCAGTGACAGAGATACCAGAATGAGACTTTGTTGTAGGTCTTTACCTATAATAGGTCATGCTGGTAGACATACCTCCAGATAAGGCACTTTTTTTTCATCCGAAAAGTACTGGGCCCAGTTGTTCAAAAGTAACGATGTCATTAGTTAACGAATCGTTAAAAACTTTAATCATTAAATATGGCATATATGCAAATATTTTTGCTGAAAAAATGTGAGTAGCTTTTGCATTTGCAAAAGCTACTCACATTTTTTCAGCAAAAATAACCGTGAATTAGATATTGTTCTTACTAGAGCAGTTAACATTTTGACCACTAACGAGTTCATTAAGCTAACAACACTTTGAGCATCTGGGCCCAGATAATTTTCTTATTTCTGCACAAAAACATATCTTGTGGGTACTCATTAGAAGCGCCTCAGTGCAGGGCATCTAAGGTGTATCCACAGCATATCTTTCATGCAGAAATAAGAAAAATAATATGTGGATACCATCTCTTATGCGGTAATTATCATTTCATGGAAAATCTATTCTTATATAGTTTTATCATTTTGCTCACAGGACATAGCTATCAGGATTTAGACAACATGATAGAAAATGACCCTAGTGTTATTGTGTGCTGGAAATGAACAGAGGAACATGTAAATGGCGACAATACAAGGTAAGTAATTGATACCCTAGTTTAGCCCTTTCATCCCTGAATTTCTCAAGTGGACTCTTCCAACCTTGAATTTGGACATGTCCACTGATGCAGATAGGGGTTTTATTCTAAAATAAAAAAAAAAACAGAATGGCAAACAGTGTAGATTCTGATGAGATGTCTTGTTATGAGCCACCTCATCTGGATCTACACTGTTTGCACAGGTATCTATATATTGGTCTGCAGGGCTGAAATGATTAAGGGGACTGGATACACTTTCAGGGGAGGTAACCCAGTAAAATTATTTTGCCTCCCTTCTGAAAAGGGGCCTACTCTAAGAGGAAAGAATTTGCTCCCTTTGGGAGCAAATTCTTTCCTTTTAGTGTAGAGCCCTTGAGAGCAAAGTTTTTGCTTTTATTTAGAGTAGAGCCCTTTTTAGTAAAGGCTTGGCCATGCTACGTAGGAAAGAAAACAGAAAGCCACAAAAGTTGTCTCCCTTGTAGAAAATGGTGGATAAAATACCAAGTGTTTCCAGTCCGTCCCCTAAAGTTGTTTTGAGGGGATCCTAAAGAATTGGCAAATGCACGTCTATAAAACACATAGCTCTAGATAAGAGGGGGTATCCACATAATATTTTTCATACTTCTTCATCGTTATCGGGGCGTCCAACTGATATTGGCTTACAGTTGGGCAAGGCCTGCTATCCTTGTAGCAGGTAAGGGTAGAGGGTGAATGTTTTTATTTCTTCACTTTCATTCCTGTTCCTCTTCATTCTCTATTCCTCTCTTTCATCTCTTCTACTATCTCTTCTATCTCTTTTCTCCCTTTCTCTGGGAGACGACACAAAATGACCCACAAGGGTTGACGTGTCGTTAAACCCCAACTCAATCAAATCATACTTCTTCATAAAATCATATGTTGAGGGCACTCATTAGAAGCACCTTGGTGAGGCACCTCTAATGAATACCCACAATGTATGTTTTCGTGGAGAAATAAGAAAATTATGAGTACTTATCAAATGAAAAAAGCCGGGGCGTCCAACTGATATTGGCTTACAGTTGGGCAAGGCCTGCTATCCTTGTAGCAGGTAAAGGTAGTTAGTTGGTTAGTTGTGGGGGCGGGGGGGAGGGATGTTTTTATTTCTTCTGTTTCTTCACTTTCACTCCTGTTCCTCTTTCTTCCCTGTCCCTCTCTTTTATCTCTTCTGTCTCTATCTCTTTTCTCCCTTTCTCTGGGAGATGACACAAAATGACCCACAAGGGTTGACGTGTCGTTAAACCCCAACACAATCAAATAAAAAAACAAGCGCCTTATCTGGAGCTATGAAAACATGTTGAAGGTACCCATTAGAAGTTTTCTTAGCCTGAGTCATTGTAGCCTGATGATTGAAAACCACATTGTAGTCTGAAGATGCAAAGTCATTGTAGCCAGAGTCATTATAGCCTGATGACTGAAAACTACTTTGTAGCCTGATGATGCAAAATCATTGTGGCCTGATGACTGAAAACTACATTGTAGCCTGATGATGCAAATTCATTGTAGCTTAGTCATTGTAGCCTGATGACTGAAAACTACATTGTACCCTGATGATGCAAAGTCATTATAGCCTGATGACTGAAAACTATATTGTAGCCTGATGACTGAAACTACATTGTAGCCTGATGACTGAAAACTACATCGTAGCCTGATGATGCAAAGTCATTGTAGCCTGATGACTGAAAACTACATTGTAGCCTGATGATGCAGTCATTGTAGCCTGAGTCATTGTAGCCTGATGACTGAAAACTACATTGTAGCCTGATGATGCAAAGTCATTATAGCCAGAGTCATTATAACCTGATGACTGAAAACTACTTTGTAGCCTGATGATGCAAAATCTTTGTAGCCTGATGACTGAAAACTACATTGTAGCCTGATGATGCTCAGTCATTGTAGCCTAGTCATTGTAGCCTGATGACTGGAAACAACATTGTAGCCTGATGATGCAGTCATTGTAGCCTGATGACTGAAAACTATGTTGTACACAGCCTGATGATGCAAAGTCATTGTAGCCTGAGTCATTGTAGCCTGATGACTGAAAACTACATTGTAGTCTGATGACTGAAACTACATTGTAGCCGGATGACTGAAAATTACATTGAAGCCTGGTGATGCAAAGTCATTGTAGCCTGAGTCATTGTAGCCTGATGACTGAAAACTACATTGTAGCCTGATGATGCCAAATTCCAGTTTAGATTGATAACCTTTAGCAGTCTCTGGGTAATTTCAGCAGTGGTGAAATATTTTTCCCAGAAAATAGGGTTTAACATGGCATTCAAATTTAGTAGATAATTTGCAAGACATGTCAAACCCTTTTCTCGGTGTGTGTGTGGGGGTGGTGGTAGTGGGGGGTGTAAAAAAGATGTTTCAAAATGTCATCTGAAGAGTCAGAATGGCCAGGTGGTTAGCGCTTCAGACTGGATCAGGAGATCCTGGGTTTGAATACAACTGAAGATGAAATTCATGACTGTATGGCATTTCATTGCACTGAGCCTTTTACTGTCAATCTTATGTGAAATTTTTAATCAGCATGCTTTTAAAAGTATTAAATTACAAATGTACTTCTTCCTAAAGATATTTGTATTTCAGAAAGGTACCTTTAGGTGCCATTTGTTATAGGCTGTGTTTTGGTTCTGCTTTTTAGCTCTGACTGAAAGCTGGATGAAATACAGCTCAGACACTTGTTTTGTAATCTGTGACCTCTAGGCTGACCAACCAGTCATGCATTATCTGATGGATACATAACAAAGGAAACACCAGAGCTCCAGATCTGCCAGGGACTCAGAAGAATGATTTTGTGGATTGAGAAAGACATTGTGTGGGGCCTTTTTGCAGCTAGGAAATGGGCTTTCAGTGAACTTATATTTTTACAGCCAGGTTTTTGGCACCTGGAAAGTTATTTCAAAGAGATTCTGATATAGCTGAAGAAAAGGGTATAATAAAAAAAAAATATATTGTTCTTATTTCTCCACAAAAACATACGTTATGGGTACTCATTAGAAGTTCCTCGATGAGGCGCTTCTAATAAGTACCCACAATATATTTCCGTGGAGAAATAAGAAAAATATTTACCTTATACCCCCTCATCTAGACCCATGGTATGTTGATCATAGCTCCAGATAAGGTTAAAAGGGGCTGTACCAAGTGAAAAAATGCCTTTGAACATGCGTAAAATGCACAGGTTCAGATAATCCTGTACTTGTGCAAAATATTATCTGGGCCCAGTTGTTCAAAGCTAAAGATGTCATTAATTAATGATTCGTTAAAGTTTACATCGAGTCATACGCAAATGTGCTGAAATTTTTTGCTGAAAAAATGTGAGTAGCTTATCCATATGTACTATATGTCCCTTATTTTCATAACCATCGAGAAGTTTCAAAACCATTTGATCGGCTAATCCACTTGTGGGATCATGCTGAAATGCTTTACGACCTGTATAAACTATATGTCGCAAGGCATATCTAGTCTTTGAATCACAAAGTTTTTAGCTCGCCTAACAACGTTCAGGGAGAGCTATTGTACTACCCTTTGCGTCTGCGTTGGCAGCAGCGTTGGCGTCCACAAATGTTTATGTTTTCGTTAAAGTTTTTAAGACTACATTATTTCCTAACCTTACCACCAATTCGATTCATCTTTGGTACATATTGGTCCAAAATTTTGTGCAATACCATCCCCACCACCCTAGGTCATGTCAAGGTCACAGACTTAGAATTTTCATGTTAAAATTTTATGTCAAAAGTTTTCAGGATCTCATTACCTCTACACTAAATGATGGATTTAGTTCCTATTTAGTATCATTGATAGATACTGGTCAAAAGTTTTTATCAGCACTATCAGCACTCATGACAGTGACCTTCAGGTCTAGGTCTCAGACTTAGAGTTTAAATGTTAAAGTTTTTGTTTAAGTTTTTAAGACCTCATTATTTCCTAACCTTATCACTGATTTGATTCATTTTTGTATGATGATAGATATTGGTCCAGAATTTTGGGCAGTACCATCCCGACTAACTTAGGTCATGTCAGGGTCAAGGTTAGACTTAGAATTTTCATGTTAAAATTTTAGGACAAAGTTTTTAAGATCTCATTACTTCAAAACTATGTGTTGGATTTGTTCCTATTTGGTACCATGATAGATACTGGTCAAAAGGTTTTATCAGCACCATCAGCACTCATGACCGTGACCTTGAGGTCAAGGTCAAAGACTTAGAATTTATATGTTAAAATTTTCGTTAAAGTTTTTGCGACCACATTATTTCCTAACCTTATCACCGACTTGATTCATCTTTGGTATGATGATACATATTGGTCCAAACTTTTGCCCAGTTCATGTTAAGGTCAAGGTCACAGTCATGTCAAAATTTTCATGTTAAAATTTTATGTCAAAGTTTTTAGGACCTCATTACTTCTAAATCAAATGAAGATTTCATTTATATTTGGTATCATGATATATACTGGTCCAAAGTTTTTATCAGCCCCATCAGCACTCATGACTATGACCTTGGGGTCGAGATCACAGACTTAGAATTTTAAAAATGTTTAAGTTTTCGCTTAAGTTTTTAAGACCTCATTATTTCCTAACCTTATCACTGAATTGATTCATCTTTGGTTTGAAATTTTGTTGAAAAGAGGAGAAAATGCTCCTAAGAAGCAATTTCTCCTCTTTTCCACAATATTTTCATTATGTCTTTAACTTCAGGAGTCAAATTACATATTCATTTGTGAAATGTGGTTGTTCGATTTATTTTTTCTTAATTTCTGCAAATCTGATGTTGATGTATGGATAGCTCGAAGTAGTTCAGAGAGTCCCTTGGACTTTGAGATAACAAGAGTCGTAATTAATCTGTACTATGCAAAGATGTGTCTTCTAGGCATGTGTGGCTAGGAAGGCCTAGATCAACCTGCACATTCATGCAGTCAGGTCAGGACCTTTGCTGACTACTCACAGAATTGCTGGATGTGGAAGGAAATATGGTGTAACAGACTCTGAAGAGAATGTGTGGATCCCAAAATGTTCTTGGATGTTCACTATGGCCCAAAGACAAGTTTTTGTATGAGAAGGCTTAAGCGGTTTATGAGAATAGAAAAATCCTGAACAGGTCGTATTTTTCAAAAGATAATAGGTAAGAAACACCACCCCCCCCACCCCCCCCCCCCCACCCCCCCAAGGCTCACTTTTTGAGTATTTATAGAGTAGTGACCTTAAAAATAAGGTCAAGGTCACCAAAATCTAATCACCTCTTTCCCCTATCCTGATGATGTATCTGTGCTAGTTTGGTCAAATTCCAGCCATTGGTTGAAGAGAGTGTACACACAAAGTTTTTAATACATCAAGAAATTATACAAAGGGCAATAACTCCAAGAGAATGGGCCCTTAGCCCATATTACTTTCTCTTATGTAGTACACCTTATTGATATCAATGTGTCACATAAGCTTTTTTCTATCAAAATTTTGAGTTTCAAAGTGTCAGTGTGACCTTGAAAATGAGGTCCGTCACCAAAATCTAATCACTTCTTTCCCTCATCCCAATGAAGTAGCTGTGCTAGCTTGAACAAATTCTGTCTAATGATTCATAAGATAGGGTCCACACACGGGTCATTTTTAGAGTCTTTGTAATGTAGTGACCTTGAAAATGAGGTCAGGGTAAAATGAAAAAAAAAATATAATGCTTTTAGCCAAAGAACATCCTTGTAGACTTTGCCATTCTTGTTTCAGGCCTTTGTCAGGTCAATGTCACCAAAATCTAACAAGGGTCATTTTAAGAGTCTTTACAATGTAGTGACCTTGAAAATGAGGTCAAGGTCACAAAAATCTAATCATTTCTTTCCCATGCCCTAACGGTATATCTGTGCTAGTTTGATAAAATTCCAGCCATTGGTTCAAGATATAGTGTGCACACAAACTTTTTTCTATCAAAATTTGAGTTTCAAAGTGCCAGTGTGACCTTGAAAAGGAGGTAAAGGTCACCAAAATCTAATCATTTCTTTCCCCAATCCCAGTGATATATCTGTGCTAGTTTGGTCCAGTTCCATCTATTGATGAGAAAGAGTGCATACAAGACTCACTTATTGAGTATTTATAATGTAATGACCTTGTAAATAAGGTCAAGGTCACCAAAATCTAATCACTTCTTTCCCCATCCTGATGATGTATCTATGCTAGATTGGTCGAATTCCAGCCATTGGTTAAAGAGATAATGTGCACACAAACTTTTTACTGCATTAACAAGGCTCACTGTTTTGAGTATTTATAGTGTAGTGACCTTGAAAATAAGGTCAAGGACACCAAAATCTAATCACTTCTTTGCCACATCCTAATGATGTATCTATGCCAGTTCAGTCAAATCCGAGCCATTGGTTAAAGAGATATTGTGCACAAAAACTTTTTACTTCATTAACAAGGCTCCTTTTTGAGTATTTATAATGTAGTGACCTTGAAAATAAGGTCAAGGTCACCAAAATCTAATCACTTCTTTCCCCCATCCTGATGATATATCTCTGCTAGTTTGGTCAAGTTCCATCCATTGGTTAAAGAGATATTGTGCACACAAACTTTTTACTTCATTAACAAGGCTCCTTTAGGCTCCTTTTTGAGTATTTATAATGTAGTGGCCTTGAAAATAAGGTCAAGGTCACCAAAATCTAATCACTTCTTTCCCCCATACCGATAATGTATCTGTGCTAGTTTGATCAAATTCTATCTTTTGGTTAAAGAGATAATGTGCACACAAACTTTTTACTGCATTAACAGGGCTCACTTTTTTGAGTACCGGTATTTATAGTGTAGTGACCTTGAAAATAAGGTCAAGGTAACCAAAATCTAATCACTTTTTTGCCCCATCCTTATGATGTATCTATGCTAGTTTGGTCAAATTCCAGCCATTGGTTAAAGAGATATTGTGCACACAAACTTTTTACTTCATTAACAAGGCTCCTTTAGGCTCCTTTTTGAGTATTTATAATGTAGTGACCAAGGTCTGCAAAATCTAATCACTTCTTGCCCTCATCCTGATGATGTATCTGTGCTAGTTTGGTCAAATTCCAGTCACTGGTTAAAGAGACAATGTTCACACAAACTTTTTTCTGCATTAAGGAAAAAAATTACAAAGGGCAATAACTCCAAGAGAATTGGCCCCTAGCCCTCACTTTCTCTTATGTAGATACATCTTATTGATATCAATATTTCTGCAGAAATTGATGAATAACCATCACTGCATTTTCAAGATATTAGGAAAAAACCAGCATCGCGGATGGACACGCGGACGGATGGACAACAAAGTTTGCAGGGGCAGGAGGGCGGGGGTTGGGGGGGGGGGGGGGGGGGGGGTGGCGGGGTTGGGATGTATAATAACCAACAACAGACTGTTTTGACAGGATGTTTTTATTGTGGACATACAATCATACAATGAACCAGATTGTATTTTATATTATATTGTATTTTCTCAAGATATTTGAGCTTAACTCTTTGCATGCTGGGTAACCATTTCAGCAGACAACATTTTGAAATATTTTTCCTGAAAAATATGATCAGACACTTTATGCAAATTGTCTCCTAGGAAGTGTCAGATCCTATTTTCTAGGAAAAATAAGAAAAATATCATCAAATTATCATCTGCTGAATCGGCCCATAGTGTGGTAAGCGTTAATAACTCCTTACCGTACCATACTTAACCCATTTTAGACTGAATATACTCACCCCACACTTTATATTGGAAGAGTCCAATTTCAATTTTAGGTATAGCAAGCTGTGTAGTTGCTGGAGCAATGCTGCATTTTGTGGCATCTGATCTGTGTCTGCACTGTTTGCCAGTTACACTTTTGGGGGTCTCCATACTAAAATGGGTTAAAATTTCTGCAGGTTCATTAGATTAGCTGATGATGTGTCTAAAATCTGTTGGGTATAGAAAACCATGTACTTTCAGATCAAACCGTTCTTTTCCAGTTTGATTTTGGTCTCCACTCTTTTGATGAGGCATGTCCAAATATTTAGAGTGAATGCAGTACACATCATAATTACCCTAAGTATTCGGACACTAGCTCCTTATTATACTTATTCTAAAATTTGAACAAGTACAATTTACTTTACTTCGTTGTGTCTAAAAATTGCTGGACGAGTGGCAAACAGTATAGACTGATGAGACGTCTCATCTGGGTCTACACTATTTGCTCAGGCCTGTCTGTCCAAATACATATGGTAAATATGATACATGTATGCTTTTTTGTTACAGTAAACTTAGCCAGATTATGTTGGCAAAGTGTTTATACATGTAAAATGTAAAATACCAATAAAAATTGCAAATTTGGAAGATTCTTCTTGCTCCTTTTGTCACTACCAGAACATTTCTAAAGATGGCATAGCTCCAGATAAGAATGATACAAATGCTGGTCATCACTATTTTGAAAGCAAAGGAAGAGTTGTCAAACTTCGTATGTCTATACAAGGACTTTTTTTTCAACCAAGTAGTATTGATACTTTTCTTATTTTTCCACAAAACATACATTCTGGGTACACATAAGAAAAGCCTCGCTGAAGCATTTCTAATGAGCACCTCCAACATTTTGGCGAAATGCATGCATTTTGCACTGTACTGTTTTCGATTGTTGCCTAGCAACTAAGTTCTATTAAGGGTATAGTAATCAGGGCCCAGTTGTTCAAAGCGTCGTTAGCTTAACGAGCGCGTTAAGGGTCATTTCGTTAACTATTTTAGCGAATTCAGTATACAATATTCTGATATTTTTTGCTGAAAAAATGTGAGTAGCTTTTGCACTGCAAAAGCTACTCACATTTTTTTCAGCAAAAAATTTCAGCATATTTGCGTATCACTCGATGTAAATATTAACGAATCGTTAACTAACGACATCGTTAGCTTTGAACAACTGGGCCCTGGCATATAATACTGACAGGTAAATAAACCCAACTAGCAATAAATTAATCTGTGCCGTTGATGTATGATTATAAATAAGCTCTGAATGTTTAAAATTTTTGTCACCTTGTATTTTATGGAATTTCGATGAACATTTTTGTTTGCAGAAATTACTTGACCTATTATGTTTGGTTTTCATACTTTCTTACTGAGTGTTCCATCAATAAATATTTTGAAATTGTGGACATGACAAAACTTGCAGAGAACTCCCTCGGCATGAATTTACATCAGTACAAAACTCTACTGTATATGAATTACGAGGGTCCTGCAAAAAGTTCTGTCACTAATAGGCTTCTTAAGTTTTCTCCCAGGTATATTTTAAAATGCTTCACTGCACTTGAATGGTGTGTTGAATAGCTAACGATACCAGTCTATTTCGTTCAAATTGCTTTCCAACTGACCAAGTTATTTCAAATTGAAATAGATGCAGTCATATACACTGACCAATTTACTTGTTACATTGGAACATGGACCAAGCAAAGGATGGTCAGGAGTCCACCTTTTACATACAACTCATGTGTGAGGTTGTTAAGTCATTTTTGGCTTCTGAAAAGGTGAAAATTTTAAACCATCCACCTTATTCACCTGACCTGAGTCCCTGCGACTTCTTTTTATTTCCAAGGCTTAAGAAAATGCTTTCTGGAAATAAGTATACATCTAGAAGTTCTCTTGGCAGCGCTATTTATCAGTGTCTCCAACAGATACTAAAAGAAGACTATTTATCTGCTTTTCGCGACAGGGTAAAAAGGTTACAAAAATGTGTTTCAGCAAAGGGGGAATACTTTGAAGGTTTGTCATAAAAATATGTTTGATAAAACGTAGCACTGAGGTAATCCGAACCCAGTGACAAAACTTTTTGCAGGACCCTCATAATCTAATAGAAAAAGCATAAGCACAAATGTCCAAAAGGTGTCTGGTAAAATTTAAAATGTGTCATTCAAAATGATATTGTAAAATTTTCCAAAACAAGGGTTGAACCCGGTTCTCTTTCAAGTTTATTATAGTGGCCATATTTAATCAGAATGGACATTTTTGGTATCAATCCATTTCTATGAACCTTCTAATGCATGACGAACACCAGGCAGGTGTACCGTATTCGA
This sequence comes from Anodontia alba, assembly GCA_964016985.1. Taxonomy (NCBI): domain Eukaryota; kingdom Metazoa; phylum Mollusca; class Bivalvia; order Lucinida; family Lucinidae; genus Anodontia; species Anodontia alba. The sequence continues at coordinate 13,613,461 of OZ024828.1, forward strand.
CCTTTTTACCGCACAGACCCCTATAAGCTCATTCAAGCAATTTCGTAGTCTTCAGGTTACAGCCCAAGTATTTGTACACCACAACCTCTTTATAACACTATTGTTGGGGTCCATAGCATAAACCGTGTTAGTTAAACCATCGTGTTATATCCAAGCAAAACTGTATAGATTATATTGAAAAATGACCATTTATGGTCATTTTTCAATATAATCTATTCTTTTATGGGATCCATCTTTGAACCGTTTTTATATCCAAAACTGTGTTACAACGAACCGTGTTATAAAGAGGTTGAAGTGTATCTTAATAAAAGCATATGCTGTGGGTACTCATTCGAATTGCCTCAGCATATGTTTTTATGAAGACAATCAGAAACAAATATTGCGTAAACATCATTAATTGTCCTCTCATGAAGTCCTCTGCTAATCTTTCTTTAAAGTGTGCCCTTATTAGGAGCATATTTTACTAAAAAGATGTTCCCAATAATTCTGAAAAACCTAAGAGCCCAGTGCATGCCAACTTTTAAAATTGGTTTCGGGCAGTAAACCAGGGTATGCTCCCTTGAATGCAGAAAACAGCCTCAATTTCACTTTTGGCTTCATAGTTGCATATGCACATGAGTAATAAACATTCTGGTTTCTGTTTTGAACATTATTTTCTTTCTTTTCTATGACGTTAATCTGAATATGCAAGATACAGTATATTTGGAATTCATTAAGTATCAACTAGGCCTCTGTAGAAACATGCCAGTTTTCGCGAAATGCAATGTATGCATATCTGCTATACAGCTTTTTTATACATAGACATGTCCAAACTGTCTTCCTATATCAAAACAAATTACATGTACTAAATACATGTACACGTTTTCAAGGTTCACATAAATTTGGAGCAAAACACAGGTTTACAGGTTTTAAAGGTTTCACTAGAAGGCGTATGTGTAGATACCAATAAAAGGCAAAGCCCCTGATGAGACTGCCCAAATACATGACCATCTGAATTAGAGCTGGTTATCACCAGAAAAAAAGTATCACTATATTATCACCATATCAAGTGTCCAAAATGATACTGAATCATGGTACTTTAATCCTGCAGTTTTTTCTATATTTGTAACAAAATACAAATGTATATGAGCATTGTGTTGGGTAAAAAATTTTGGCAGATGACAGTTTGAAATATGTTTCTCATTTCTCCCAGAAACAGGCTTTGACATTTATGCAAATTGTCTCCTGAGGAGACAATTCGCATGAAATGCCAGATTCTTTTTTCTGCAAAAAATAAGAAAAATATCATAAGTCTGCTGAATTAGCCCAGAGAGAGGTAAAAGCCTTTTTAAATATAAAAAGTGCATTATGCAGGTATCATGATTTTGTCTGTTTGTGTTGAGGTTTTCAGCCCAGTCAACCCAATGGGGTCATGTCGAGCGCGGTCAGTTTACCTAACCACACGTTTACTGGGTAGGCTTAGTCCTCTAAGCGGTTAACCAGTATTGTGCACATTCTTTCGCCAGAAACTGACAACTGCCCTTCTTGAATCAGCGGAAGGGAGAGAATGACCGTAGAAAATATTTCATGATCAATCGCCACAAAAGAATGTTGCCGACCTCGGTGAGGGTTGAACCCGCGACCTTCTGGTCTCCAGTCGGACGACGTATCCAATTGAGCCACCGAGGCAGGCTGCAGGTATCATGAAGTATTGATACTAACCATCAGTATCATGATACAGTATCATCACAAAAATAATGTGATGTACATCACAAAAACATGCCTATATAATTTTGACCCCTTAAACCCCACTTTTATATAGTAAAACTGGGGTTTACAGGGGTATACATTATTTTTCTTATTTCTGCTCAAAAACATAGATTGTGGGTACTCGTTAGAACGGAGGCGGTTCTAACGAGTACCCACAATCTATGTTTTGAGCAGAATTATGAAAAATATCAGAATTTTTTATCTGAAAAATTGCCATTTTTTTGGTGGTAAAATTTTCAGTGTATTTGAATAGGCGTGTTTTCGTAATGTTATGCATTGATGATATCCCTCCAGCTTTAATCTGAATGGCATTTTACATTTACTTGAAAACACTTTTTAACCGGACACAGCCCATTTGTACACTGTCACTACCTGTTACTTTGCACACATCCATGTTTTGAATAAACTGAGGCAATTTTCGCACCACGTCAGACTTCAAACCTAAGCCTGCTGCAATAAGACAATTCAGATATCTGAAGTATCTGTCCCAGAAAACAAGGCTCGTCATTTCATTTCAGGGAATGTGATACACCTGGAAGATTTTGTCACTTTGCAAACTAAGACAATTTTTGTACACAGGAAACTGGTCCCCGGTATTTTAACTCGTTCAAAAATGGGGGCTACTCCAGAGGGAGGAAATTCTTTTCTTTTAAGAGTAGCCCCAGTTATGAAGGGAAGCAAATATTTCCATGTCAGAGTTATTTCCTGTTCCCCTTAAATATGAACCAAATATCAAACCCTACTCTCCTTTCGACATCTTTCAGAAAGTTTTTTTTGTTTTTTTGTTTTTTTTTTGCCTGGTGCTTTTCGTAGAAGTATTATGCAAACTTTTAGCATGATTTAAGGCAAATCCATTTATTGTAACTGCATATGCACAAAATGTTTTATTCAAGTCATTGGTTTAAAAAAAAAAAAATACAAATATTTTCATTTTCTCCCAAAGTAAAAATGGCTGCAAAATACTCAAAAAAATAGCCATCAGAGGAGATGGCAAATCCCCTGGCCAAACCACCATTTCTAAATTAAGTGTATTTCAGTCAATATCATGGATATATTGAACGAGAGCAAAGTAAAATGAAAATTGTCAATAAGCAGCGCTTATTCAATACCCCCCGCATAAAGCATAAAATGTTTTTCTATCAAAATTTAAGTTTCAAAGTGCCAGCGTGACCTTGAAAATAAAGTCAAGTTCACCAAACTCTAATAAAACAAGAATCCAAAAATTATTAAGCAAGATACACAGGAAAAACAAAAGTGTTACGGACATTAAAAAATTACAAAGGGGAATAACTAAAACAGTATTGATCCCCTGGCCCTTCTTTTTCTGTAGCAGCAGCATCTCATGTGAGTATGAACATTTATGCAAAATGTGTTAAGATTCCTAATAATAATAATCAAGATATGCAGGAAGAAAGACAGAGTGCACACAAGGCTCAAGTTTTGAGTATTTATAATGAAGTGACCTTGAAAATCAGGTCATGGTCACCAAAATCAAATCACTTCTTTCCCCAATCCTGATGATGTACAGGTATCTGTGATAGTTTGGTCAAATTCCAGCCATTGGTTAAAGAGATAGTATGCACACAAATTTTTTACTGCATTAAGAAATTTTACAAAGGGCAATAACTCCTAACCCTTACTTTCTCTAATGTAGGTACACCTTATTGATATCAATGTGTCACATATCGAAATTTGAGTGTCAGTGTCAGGGTGACCTTGAAAATGAGGTCCAGGTCACCAAAACTAATAACTTCTTTCCCTCATCCCAATGGAGTATCTGTGCTAGCTTGATCAAATTCCATCTAATGATTCATGAGATAGGGTGCACACAAGGGTCATTTTTAGAGTCTTTATAAAGTAGTACCTTGAAAATGAGGTCAAGGTCACACAAATCTAATCACTTCTTTCCCATGTCCTAACGATGTATCTGTGCTAGTTTTTTAGAATTCCAGCCATAGGTTCAAGATAGAGTGTGCACACAAGCTTTTTTCTATCAAACTTTGAGTTTCAAAGTGTCAGTGTGACCTTGAAAATGAGATAAAGGTCGCCAAAATCTAATCACTTCTTTCCCCAATCGCAATAATATATCTGTGCTAGTTTGGTCTAATTCTCTCTATTGATTAATGAGATAGAGTGCACACAAGTCTCATTTATTGAGTATTTATAATGTAGTGACCTTGAAAATAAGGTCAAGGTCACCAAAATCTAATCACTTCTCTCCCCCATCCTGATGATGTATCTGTGCTAGTTTGGTCAAATTCCAGCCATTGGTTAAAGAGATAATGTGCACACAAACTTTTTACAAGGCTCATTTTTGGAGTCTTTATAATGTAGTGACCTTGAAAATGAAGTCAAGACCACAAAAATCTAATCACTTTGTTCCCATGTCCTAACAATGTATCGGTGCTAGTTTGTTAAAATTCCAGGTATTGGTTCAAGATATAGTGTGCACACAAGCTTTTTTTCTATCAAAATTTGAGTTTAATAGTGCCAGTGTGACCTTGATAATGAAATAAAGGTCACCGAAATCTAATCAATTCTATCCCCAATCGATGTATCTGTGCTAATTTGGTCAAATTCCATCTATTGATTCATGAAATAGAGTGCACACAAGGCTCACTTTTTGAGTATTTATAGTGTAGTGACCTTGAAAATAAGGTCAAGGTCACCAAAATCCAATCAATTCTTTCCCCATCCTTAGGATGTATCTGTGCTAGTTTGATCAAATTCCAGCCATTGATTAAAGAGATAATGTGCACAAAAACTTTTTACTGCATTAACAAGGCTCACTTTTTTGAGTATTTATAATGTAGTGACCTTGAAAAGAAGGTCAAGGTCACCAAAATCTACTCACTTCTCTCTCCCATCCTGATGATGTACCTTTGCTAGTTTGGTCCAATTCCAGCCATTGGTTGAAGAGGTAGTGTGCACACAAACTTTTTACTGCATTAGCAAAAGGCTAATGTTTTGAGTATTTATAACGTAGTGACCTTGAAAATAAGGTCAAGGTCACCAAAATCTAATCACTTCTCTTCCCCATCCTGATGATGTATCTGTGCTAGTTTGGTCAAATTCTAGCCATTGGTCAAAGAGATAATGTGCACACAAATTTTTTGCTGCATTAACAAAGCTCACTTTTTTTGGAGTATTTATAATACAGTGACCTTGAAAATAAGGTCAAGGTCACCAAAATCTAAATACTTCTTTCTGCCATCCTTATGATGTATCTGTGCCAGTTTGGTCAAATTCCAGCCATTGATTAAAGAGATAATGTGCACAAAAACTTTTTACTGCATTAACAAGGCTCACTTTTTGAGTATTTATAATGTAGTGACCTTGAAAATAAGGTCAAGGTCACCAAAATCTAATCACTTCTTTTCCCCATCCTGATGATGTATCTGTGCTAGTTTGGTCCAATTCCAGCCATTGGTTGAAGAGGTAGTGTGCACACAAACTTTTTACTGCATTAACAAAAGGCTAATTTTTTGAGTATTTATAACGTAGTGACCTTGAAAATAAGGTCAAGGTCACCAAAATCTAATCACTTCTCTTCCCCATCCTGATGATATATCTGTGCTAGTTTGGTCAAATTCCAGCCATTGGTTAAAGAGATAATGTGCACACAATTTTTTTACTGCATTAACAAAGCTCACTTTTTTTTTGAGTATTTATAATACAGTGACCTTGAAAATAAGGTCAAGATCACCAAAATCTAAATACTTCTTTCTGCCATCCTTATGATGTATCTGTGCCAGTTTGGTCAAATTCCAGCCATTGATTAAAGAGATAATGTGCACAAAAATTTTTTACTGCATTAACAAGGCTCACTTTTTGAATATTTATAATGTAGTGACCTTGAAAATAAGGTCAAGGTCACCAAAATCTAATCACTTCTTTCCCCCATCCTGATGACTGATGATGTATCTGTGCTAGTTTGGTCAAATTCCAGCCATTGGTTAAAGAGATAGTGTGCACACAAACTTTTTACTGCATTAACAAAAGGCTAAATTTTTGAGTATTTATAACGTAGTGACCTTGAAAATAAGGTCAAGGTCACCAAAATCTAATCACTTCTCTTCCCCATCCTGATGATGTATCTATGCTAGTTTGGTCAAATTCCAGCCATTGGTTAAAGAGATAATGTGCACACAAATTTTTTACTGCATTAACAAAGCTCACTTTTTTTTGAGTATTTATAATACAGTGACCTTGAAAATAAGGTCAAGGTCACCAAAATCTAAATACTTCTTTCTGCCATCCTTATGATGTATCTGTGCCAGTTTGGTCAAATTCCAGCCATTGGTTAAAGAGATAGTGTGCATACAAACTTTTTACTGCATTAACAAGGCTCACTTTTTGAGTATTTATAATGTAGTGACCTTGAAAATAAGGTCAAGGTCACTAAAATCTAATCACTTCTTTCTCCCATCCTGATGATGTATCTGTGCTAGTTTGGTCAAATTCCAGCCATTGGTTAAAGAGATAGTGTGCACACAAACTTTTTACTGCATTAAGAAAAAAAATACAAAGGGCAATAACTCTAAAGATAATTGGCCCCTAGCCCTTACTTTCTCTTATGTAGGTACACTTTATTGATATCAATGTGTCTGCAGAAATTGATGAATATCAATCACTGCGTTTTCAAGATATTAGGAAAAATGAAGTTTTTTAAAAGTAAAACGTATTTTAACTAGTAATACTTAACCTATAGATAATGTGCTATTCTATTCTGTTTTTTACCCTCTCCACAGAAAAACAACCTTTCAGTCATGATAAAGTCATAATTCAGAAGGTCCCTTTAAAAAGTTACCTGTGTGACGTAATTCCTCCCGCTCAAATGACCACGTGTCAGTTTCTTTTATGTGTAAAACAATACACAATTAGGAGAAAAGAGCGAGGGTGGGAGGTGGGACCATAAATACATACCTATAGGTTAAGTATTACTAGTTAAAATACGTTTTACTTTTAAAAAACTTCATTTTAACTGCGTAATACATTAACCTATAGATAATGTGCTAGAATTTACAGAAAAGGATGGAGGATTTCTCCTAATAAATAAGTCCCAACATCTGAATTGAGACTTAGGAAACCCAAACTTTAGATATATCTAATAAAGGACTTAATTAATGCATAAGGCAATAAAAGTCTTTTAAACCAAGGAAAAAAGATAATCCAGGTTTAAGATATATCAAATAAAAGGTATAATATAACATAATTAGTGTATATTAAGTACCTTTCTAGTAAAGCATCAGGTGTAGGAGGCTGTTGACATTGCCTATGCTTCCAGAGCTGGATGCTGTTGGCCCCACCACTTTTTGGGCCACCACAATGGGGCCCAAATTTTGTAGATTTTATTGCTTGTTGACATGTCCCTGAGGTAGAATCTAGCAAAGGTTGATGATCGATTACAAACCGCTGCTTGAAGTATATCATTGAGAGGAACCTTGTCAAAGAAAGCCCAGGAAGAGGAAAGAGCTCTAACTTCATGAGCTTTGATTTTAAGGAAAGAAATGTCTCGTTTAGTGAGTTTCCTGTAGGCAAGCTTAATAGTGTAAGATATCCGTCTCGAGATAGTGTCTTTAGAAATATCTTAATTGTCTTTAACGGGTAGAAAAAGCCTAGTTCTGTTCTGGCGATAAGAACTAGTCATTTTAAGATAGAACTTCAGAGACCTACGGGGCAAAGAAGTCTGTGCAGATGTTCCCTTTTACATATTCGAGCAAGACTAGGAACCACAAGAGTCTGGTTTAACAGAAGAAAGCTGGTTCTTCGCTAAGAAGCCAGTTTTAAGCATCAAGGAAACTGAACCATCAGTTTGATTGAATCTTAAGTGTTGTTAATCCATAGCCAATGCATGTATTTCACTACGTCTTTTAGCAGTGGCAAGGGCTAAAAGAAAGCCTGTCTTAATAGTAACGTAAAATTTAGAAGCCTTATCAAGAGGTTCAAAAGATGGTTTTTGTAGACATACTAAAACCCATGATAAGTCACATTTAGGTGTAAGAGATCTTTGTACTGGTCGTTGCAGTTCGAAAGACCTGATTTGTTCAGATAAGACTGGATTAGATCCAATTCGATTACCAGTTTTAAATTTAAGAGTGTTAGAGATCATAGCTCTATAACCTTTAATAGTACTGATTTGGCATTTCTTTTCCAAGAAAAGAAAGATGAAGAAATCGGCTTTAACTGTAATAGGGGCCGAGATCGGATTAACCTTTTTTGTATGACACCAATTAGAGAAGATGGACTATTTTGCATAGTAGACTTTTTGTGTAGATGTTCTTCTTGATCTAGAGACAAAATCTGCAACGTCTTGCGAAAATTTTTTTATCTCTGATTGTTTGATAACTACCAAGCGTAAAAGTCGAGGTGTGAGGTTTTGATGAACAAATCTTCTTTTTGATTGTGTCAAGAGGCTTGGGATTAGTGGCAGACGAATCGGAGCTGACACTAATAGAAGAAGTTCTGAGAACCACTGTTGTTGTAGCCAGAACGGAGCTATCACAACTATTCTGCATTGATGTTGTCGGATTTTTTTCCAGAACAGCAGGAATCAGAATAAAAGGAGGAAAAGCATATGCATGAAGATGATTCCAGTCCATGGACAGGGCATCCATGAGGTGTTCATACTTTAGAAGCTAAGAATCTAGCTTGATTCCCTTATCAGCATTAGTATCAGTAATTAATTTACCTGTATTATCACTGACCGGGACTTTTTTCACACCATTAGACTAGCCACTACATGGAGCTGATAAGAATACAGTGCACTTGAAACAAATATATCACCATCAGATTTAGAGCTAGTAAATAAATTCATATTGTTTACTTCAGCTGATGCTGAGATTATTTGTATGTATATAAAGCCATTGGCTGCATAGATGTTCAGGCTGATTCAAGCCTTTGGTTGGTGACATGCACTGGTGTGCCATAATTCATTTATTTTAGTTCATTTTGGGGTGGTCGGGTGGTGCAAAGGTGTCATGTATCTTGTGTCACCGGGGCGTCCAACTGATATTGGCTTTCAGTTGGGCAAGGCCTGCTATCCTTGTCGTAGGTAAAGGTAGAGGGGGAATGTTTTTATTTCTTCTGTGTCTTCCCTTTCATTCCTGTTCCTCTTTCTTCCCTGTTCCTCTCTTTCATCTCTTCTACTATCTCTTCTTTCTCTTTTCTCCCTTTCTCTGGGAGATGACACAAAAAGACCCACAAGTGTTGACGTGTCGTTAAACCTCAACACAATCAATTTAGTTCATCTTATTGGTTGACTAACTCTTGTTGGGGCTTAAAGTCTTAAATGTTACAATAATTACACATCAACCTCTTTTTATACCACAGTTGGTTTTAACCCTTAAACTGCCAATCACAAGAATTGTCGTCTGCTTTGTCATCTGCTTGTAATTTTAAGTCATTTTGCAAACAGTGTGGACCCAGACCAGACTACTCCTTTAGCAGTCTGATCAGGGTCCACACTGTTTGCCAAAATAGGTTTGAAAAGTTTGCAAGAATATTCAGCAGACGACATAAACAAACAACATTTTCAGATGCAGGTTTTCTTGGTGCTTTAAGGGTTAATACGATTTCGGGCACAACATGCCAATAGATGATTCCCAAAAATGTATCAGTTACATAGATTAAATGGCTATTTTTTCCTTATAATCTTTATATTTTTGTTTGGATATAACATGTATAACATACATGGTTTATGTTTTGGATCTCAGTCATAACCGTGCTATAATGAGAATGTGGTGTAACTGCAGCCCATTAACACAATTTAATGTAGATCAGGACGAACCTCAACAAACTGGAAACAAGGTCTCGAATGAAATACTATTTTATCTCCCTGTGAACACATATAAGGTTACTTTAGAGACATAGATTTCATGTGATGTCAGCCTTTTCTGACTCTGAGATGAGATGAATGCCTAACCCAGCAGGCACATAACGTTGAAAATCCATTGAACCAACGTTGATTCAACGCTATGGGAAGTCCTGCCATCCATTGAAACTCCTTACGAAAAATTGGGTTTATGTTGTAGGACGGTCCAACTCGCACCACTTCCACTGGGCAAGTTTAGACCATCCTAGTGGTTTACCAGTACACATTTACCTCTTTATAACACAATTTGTTACCACAAAGTTTTAATGAACTGTTCAAAGAAAGATCCAAAAATGTATAGGTTCTATATAAAAAAATGACGATAAATGGCCATTTTTTCCATATTATCTATACAGTTTTGTATGAATATGACAAGGATGCATACCCAACAAGGTTTATGGTTTAGACCCCAACAATAGTGTTATAAAGAGGTTGTTTTGGGTGCCTCGTTCTTGGTCATTTTCTTTTTACTGCTCAAAACAAATTGGAAAGATTATTCCATCCTGATCATTTGGACCAATCCAGTCTTCATTATGGGGTTGTCCGGTTGATTTCATATTGTAACATAAATTGTGTGTCTTTTAAGCAAATAGTGTAGACCTAATTGTCTCCACTGTTTGCCTATGTCCCATTTATGGGTTGGTATGCCTAAAGGGGTTATGAGTTGAAAGGATAAACAAACTCCACATTTTTCTAACATATTTTGTTTATCATTATAGTATCTATTGCACATTCAAATAAATGCATTATACATCAAAGTTCAAACAGTGATAACAATGAACCTGTGGAAAGAAAAGCGTGCATTAACTGCCCCCTTCAACGTCAAAAAATAAAAGTTGCAGTGAAGGAATTCTGTAAAGCTGATTTATTAGATCAATGATCCTAGTGTTTGAGATTAGCAAGTATTAAGATTTTATGGTTGCTATGGTAACAGAAAATGGCCGCCAAAGTTGATGTTAAATGAGGAAATTAAGCTGTTTTGACTGAATTCCACTTGTTACACGTTTTCAAAAATTAAATACCAGCACAGCTGAATACCAATAAGATATTTTAATATTTTGTGTATTTGGATAAAGTTTATCATCTGTTAAAATATCTTTTTGGTACTTAGCTGTGCTCTATATTAATTTCATGGTTCCTGCTCTATATTAATTTCATGGTTCCATCTCCCAAAATCAGTCCAAAACGCCTATTTTCCACATTTTAGCCTACTTCGGCGGCCTTTTTCGTTGTCGTAGAAACACAAATCTAAATAGTCGCTAAACTCAGACACTAGGATCATTGATGTAATAAATCAGCTAAATGAATTTTCTTTCTTACAACTTTTAATTTTTGACTTCAGAAAACCCTGCTAACGCACGTTCTTCTTTAAGTGAACAATTTACTTGTAATCTGTCTCTTCTAGATTTACATTATAAATTGACTAATGCACGAAAACAGAAGTTTGTATCAAAAATTTAACTTTTCAAAAATGTAACCCTCCAGATTTTTACTGTTGCTCCAGTAAGTAATGAAACAAGATATCCGCGGAAAGCGATGTCGCACCTGCGGGGATTAAGTCATACAATTTCCTATTTGTATTGAAAAAAATCTATTTTGCAGTATTCAAGAAATTGATGGGTTAGAAAAATGGACAAAGTAGAAAATTTGGAATATTGGCTTGCAAAATTTTATTTAAACCTGTCCATTATTTCACAAGATATTGATACTGAGCGGATATCATTTTTGCTCATTAATCAAGGCCAGTAACTCAGCTGAAAATAGACAAAAAAATGTCACGTGACAATCCCAAGCCAGGTATTGTTAACAACAATATGTATGCAAAATATGATCCTAATCCATCAATTCTTTCACAAGATATTGAGCGGAAACCAATTTTGGGCATAAATCAAGGGCCCTTAACTCTGCTGAAATGAAGCTGAGATTTATGTGCAAATAATATGCACATCTTCAGACCTTGACCTAATCATCTGTGAAGTTTCAAAGCTATTGGCCTAAAACTGCAGGAGGAGTTGCGTTCATGAAACACCCACTGACTATAATGGTTTTAGGCAAAAACTGACTAAGTTAACAAAGCGGAAAAGGTTGAAAAAAAAATCTGAATTATGAACAAACAATATGCGCATCTACACACCATGGCCAAAACATCTGTGAAGTTTCAAAATGATTGGCCAAAAACTGTAGGAGGAGTTGCGCTCACAAGACACCACTGACAATAAGGGTTTTAGGTAAAAAACGACTAAGTTAACAAAGCGGAAAAAGTTGAAAGAAAAAATCTGAAAATTATAAGCAAACAATATGCACATCTATACACCATGGCCAGAACATCTGTGAAGTTTCAAAATGATTGGCTAAAATCTGTAGGAGGAGTTGCGCTCACAAGACACCCACTGACTATAAGGGTTTTAGGTAAAAAACGACTGTTAACAAAGCAGAAAAAGTTGAAATAAAAAATCTGAGAATCATGAGCAAACAATATGCACATCTACACGCTATGGCCAAAACATCTGTGAAGTTTCAAAACGATTGGCCAAAAACTGTAGGAGGAGTTGCGCTCACAAGTCAATTGTTGACGAACGGACGGGTCACGGCACGCCTATATCGCACCTGCGTTCTAACGCAGGTGCGACAAAAAGCAGTCCCATTAATGCAATGTAAGATTTTCTTGCATTGTTCACTGCAGCCAAAACAAACACAATGTTAATGGACCGGTCACACATTGGCATAAAAACCAAATATGCGTCGGGCGTTTCACCTACTATAGCGAAGTTCGCGAATTCTAGGACACTTCAGAAATCTTGGACGTATGTTAATTGTACTGTATTGTCAACTGATGCTTAACATTTAAAGAATGTGTTTTGGACATGCTTTTGGCATTTGAGTAGCGCCGACTGTGACGTACATTAGCGCATAACCAAACGTACATGTACATGTACATGTAGCGTATTTAAAAATTGCACTGCTACAGTATTGTGCCAAAAGTGAAGGTCCATTTCGGAAATTGGCTGAGTTTTCACTACAGATTTCTGAGTTCGAAAGCATATTATTTCTTATTATGTCTCTCCATCGAAGGGGAGAGGGACATCTGTTTTTGGTGCGGATCCCGTCGGCATATGCATAGGCGTATGTGTCTGTGTCAGCGTGACACTTTCTTGTGTGCATGATATCTCATGAATTTATCTGTACTTAATGTTGTAGGACATGGGCGTAGTGCTAAGCGAGGTCTTGATGCAGCCAACAGTTACCACCTTGAGCAGTTGAAAATGTTGCTTAAAGGAGACCAAATCACGTTTATAGATGGAGAAACAGAAAGAGAGGGTGTTGTGGTTCGGATTGACCGGTTCAACCGATTACTCGACATAGAAGTAGGGCAACAGATCTTAAGGATCCCTGTTCACCAACTGAAGAAGGCTGAAGGTATGCTACATGTGTTACTATGGTTCTTTCGTTTAAATCAGAATGACAAAACTGTAAGGTGGTGGGCCCTGTTTAACTGGGCCTAGTCGGACGGTGTACATGTAGGAAGTCAAGATGAAAGTAAATACACCACAGCCACTTTATAACACTGTTTTTGGGGTCCAAACTTTAAACCCTGTTAGTTAAACAACCGTGTTATAACCAAGCAAAAATGTATAGATAATATAGCAAAATGACCATTTATAGTTGTTATATAATCTGTACATGTCTTGGATCCAATTTAAAACCGTGTTATATCTCAAACCATGTTATATTGAGGTAATGTGTATCATCTTTTAAGTCTTAAAGTTTAATTTCTACAAAAGGTGTTGAAAACAATCCCATAAAGCACATATTTCAAATTTCTCTGATCAGGATCTTCATTTGTTTGCCATTCCATATGCATTGTTTAAACCCAGCTTCTTTGTCGTAAAATCAAATCATTCAAATTTCTATATATATATAACATTTTATGAGTGTCAGAAAAATTACAACCATTACAGTTAGTGAATCTTTAAAATTGCGTCTAATAAGAACAATTATGTCTAATAGGCTAGCTTGTAAAATAAGCTCGTAGTCAAAAAGAATCAGTGTATGGACTATTTGACTGGGACTGCTCAAATGTAGCCTATGAGTACATGTACATTTGTATGTTATAGTTATTTGACCAGGACCAGTCCAACAGTCCCCACACTATATAGCATTTAACCAGGACTCGGTGTAGGGACTATTTGACTGGGACCGCTCAAATAGCCTATGAGTACCTGTATGTTATAGCTATTTAACCAGGACCAGTCAAATAGTGCACACACTATTTGACTGGTCCCGGTGACGGGTCAAATAGCCACTGTCTTTGACAAAATGTTTTATAGAAATAACCTGCTATCAGCCTAAATTTCAAGCTGTATCAGTACTATTATTTGGCACTGTTAATTGCAGGGGTTCCAACTATTCCAAAGACAAAAGGAAGAAGAAAACTGAGATCCAGAAAATTGGGACCTAGAGAGTTTGAAGCTACTCAAAGTGATGATAATGAGGTGGCAACTTGCAGTGAGACAGACGAAAGAAATCAAGTAAAGCCTATTGAAAAGACAGTAATATTTGCCATTCTGGGGCAGAAAAGGGCAATGTATCAGTACTAGTATTATTAAATTCCTCAGGGACATTGTTGGAACGTGGCCAGTGCTATGAATTGGATGGCATCCAATTTGCCGTTACTGATATTAATGTCCAACAACAGAAGAGTGAATTGTTAAAAGGCGCTGTTATTCTCAATGGAAAAATCGACGAAAGTGTACAAATATGTACGCCTGGTGATAAAAAAATACAATCAACTAGACCGACCCTTGACAGAAAAGATAAAGACTTCTTAAAAAGCATTAGCTTTTTTAATAAAGACGTTCAGCAGGAAATTCTGGAGTCAGAAAGTACAGTCAGACACTTGGTCAGACGGTCTGTGGTTGGATCTCACATGAGAAAGGAAGTTGCCGCAGCTCTATCTTCAAGAAGCCAGAACAGATGTTTCAGTCTCGAGGTGTTCTCTTTCGAACATGATATTGACTTATTTGGGATTGACCCGAAGTTGAAGAAGACTGTATATTCGTATCAGAAAGAAAATATATGTGAGCTTGATAACCTTCTTGGATGTTTGTGAGACATAAAGGAAATCAGCAACAGTCAGTTTCGCTTTGTAACACAGGTTGTAGTGAAACTTAAAGGCTTTCAGCTGATTGTTGCTGTTTCCACGGCTGTGAGCCGCTTACCTTTCAGTGAGATAGACTACAGAAGTAAGATTAAATTGTTGGAACTTGTTCCTGTAGAATCACAGACTTCAGATTGTGAAGAGGTGGATAGCTTGGATTAAGATGTTTAAATAGGTTTGCTCAAATTTACATTGAAAATTCCTCCACAGTGTGCTGTAGTCATGCCACGGTGGGGATACCAAATCCTCTACCTGTGCTGTTGACCAGTATCGCTAGTGCCTTGTAGTCTTGTACTGGAGAGACATATAATGGGAGTTTGTGATTGAATAGAGTCGCAAACAAGTCCACATTTGGAAAATTGAGCATCTGGAATACTGAATTTGCTACTGTTTGATCCAGAGCCCATTCTGTCTTGATAGGTTTGTCTAATCTTGATAAGTGGTCTGCAAGAATGTTGAATTTGCCTGGAATGTGACGAACTCTGATAACGATGTCGTGTTCCAGGCACCAGTTGAGAATTTCCCAAACTTCTACGCAGAGGTTGGGAGAATGAGTGCCACCCTGTTTGTTGATGTATGAGACCACCGTTGACCGTTGTGTTGTCTGTAGATATCATGATGCAAGAATGGTGAATAAATGATACGGCTTGTTTCAGTGCTAATCGTATGGCCATCATTTCTAACATATTGATATGGAGCTGGGATTGGTCTTCTGTCCAGCGACCATGAAAGAATAGTGTTGTCGGCTCTAAATGAGCTCCCCATCCAAAATGACTGGCATCCGTGTAAAGGAAGAATTTGGGATCTGGAGGATGGATAGTAGTCCCTGTTACGAACTGATTGGGGTTCATCCACCATTGTAAGTGAGATCGAATCATACCGTTTATCAAAATAGGATGATCGAGAGGAAGAATATGAGGTTTCCAGACAGACAAAAGACACATCTGAAGGGGACGTAAGTGCAGTCTGCCTAGGATATCGGTCTGCTGCAGCACTCAGTTTGCCCAGAAGGGAAAGGAAAGTTCGTGCCGATACATGTTTGAATGACAGAAATTTCTTGATTGTCAGAAATAGGTTCTGAACACAATCCATTGGAACCCTGACTAAATTCTGTTGTGTCAGAATTCCATGCCTATAAAGGTGAATTTCTGAGAAGGAAAGAGATCCGATTTCTTGAGATTTGGCAGAAAACCTAGACTTTGAAAAATTTGAATGCAAAATCTTGTCTGAGTAATCAAACGGTTGCGAATCAGATTTTTGATTAGCCAATCGTCTAGTACGGGAAGACCGATATGGCACGTTGGCATAGAAACGCTGCTACAACGTCCATCAGTTTCGAAAATATCAACAGACTTAGAGACATTCCGAACGGTAAGGCCGATCTGATCTTCGTGAACGAAACGAAGATACTTCCGGGATTGATGATGTATCGGAACGTGTAGGTATGCATCTGTTAAGTCTATGGAGACAGCCCAGTCGTTGAGTCTCATCGCTTCTTACCGACTTGACTGCCTCCATTTTGAAAGACTGTTTCTTTATGTATCAGTTCAATAAAGAAAGGTCTATGATCAAACGTAACTTTCCGTTCTTTTTTGAACTAGGAAAATCCGAGAATAAAAGCCGGGAGTTCCCAGATTCTGTACCCTTTCCACTGCCACTTTGTTGCGAAGGTTTTCGATCTCTTCTCTGAGAAACGGGAAGGATTGACTCATTCTGATCGGAACAGATGACAAAGGAGGAATTTTGCTGAATGGTATCCTGAATCCGTGTCATATGATAGAGAGGACAAATTTGTTGTCTGTAATTTCCTTCCATTTTTCCACAAAATGGGCCAGTCGTCCTCCCACTGGAATGTCCGAGTACGGAAGAGCAGGCAGTGGAAAGAGCTGGCCTTCATAATCTTGTGGAAGAAGAGGCAGGTTTAGAGGAGGGGAACTGACAGATGTTACCAGTCCTCTTTATATTTTCCTTTTTTGTGTGAGAAGATGAACTTTGAGGTTGAGATTTGGACCTAAACGATTGCGTAGGTTTAGGTCTGGACATTGTCTGTTTGGCAGGGTATTTAGGTATCTTGAAAGCTCTACTCGTAGTAGGAGGCTTAAAAGAAGTAGATTGTGATTGAATGGAAGTAGAAGCTAAAAACCTTTGTTGTTGAGCTTCAAAATTTGATTTGGCGATTTCTTTTATCCTGCCATCAAATAATGTTTTTGAGTTGATAGGAACGTTCCTTAACTCAAATGAAGAATTGTCAAGAAGCAGTTTTGATGAAGCTAGGGCTGCGTCCCTCCTAGCTTGAAATATTTCAGTAGTTAAAAGAGTAGACATGGCAGTAGCATGCTTAATCGATTTGGCTACGGCCTCCAAAAGCCTGGAAAGGGCCGTAACCGACAGCGATTCCTGTTGTAGACAAAGGAAGGCAGCTGAAGAAAATAGGTCAGCATGGGAAATAATAGAAACTAATTTCCTAGCCTACCTTTCCCATGCTTCCAAATTCTTCAGAGGAATGGAAGCTCTTCCTTTATTCGAGATGTCTAGGAGAGACACATCTGCTTCTAATTGTAGAATATTGTCAGTGGGCAAATATTGGTTTCGGCTCTTGTAGAATTTAGTCGGAGAAAGAGCCAAAACCAAGTTTTGCGGGCATATCCAGTCTCTAAAACATTTATCCGAATCAAGTCTGTTTTGAATGTACTTTGTGGTATTTTCAACCAATTTAGACTGGGGTAGAACAAGTAATGGTGTCGAACGGGACTCCATTAAGTGCTCTAATCCAGAAAGAGGTTTAGAAGGGGCTTGATCCTGCTGAGTCTTAGGACATTGCTCAGCAGGAAGAAGCCTGAAGACCTCATTTATAGCACGGTCAAAAGACCAGATTTCAGTTTCAGTCTCCGAATCGGACTCTTTATTCGTTTGAGGAAGATTCGGATGAAATTCATCAATATTAATTGGTTGAGTATTGACTGGAATAAAATTGGTTTCCTCAGGTTGAACGGGAACAGGCATTTGAACAACCTGGGAAGATTTATTAGCCCTTTTATATCTGCAAAGGTCAATCAGAGATTGAGAAGTATTAGAAGAAGAAGGTGTCATCGATCGTCTTCTTCTCTTTTTGTGTGAGTGTTCAGATCTCTTTGAATTCTTCTTTCATCTAGACGAATTCAAAGAATCTGATCTAGAAGTGGAAGAAGAGGAAGAAGATGACTGATGTCTTCTTCTCTTTTTTTATTTATGATCTCTTCTTGACTGATCCTTCCGTGAAGGTCTAGTCTGAGAAACATCAGTAGAATAAGAGGATCAATCATCACACTCGAGTCTGACATCTGCGAGAAGTCAGGCTCGAGTGGGATTAACTGTTTAGAAGAAGTAGCTGGATTTGGGAACTCTGACCTTTCAGAGTGTTCGAATCCAGGAGTATGTCCTTTTGGTAGTCTACAGATACTACCATGAGATACATGGCTGCTTATAGAAGGAGCATAATTTTGTAGAGGCACATTTTGGAAGCATATGCAAATGACTGGTGACTAGTGCCTGGTTGACCCGTGCCTAGTTGACCGGTGACTGGATGACCGATGACTGGTGAGATAGTGACTGGTGAGTTGTTGATTGGTGAGTAGTTGACCGGTGAGTGCATGAGGGGTGATTTCTTGCCCGGTGACTGGCTGACCGGTGATTAGTTGACCGGTGGATTGTTGACCGGTGATGTTAACCAGTGACTAGCTGACCAGTGATTAGTTGACCGGTGGACTGTTGACCAGTGACTGGATGACCGGTGACTTAATGCCCAGTCGGACTCTAGGTCCCCCGGGCTGCCACCTTGATGGGTCCTGCCCCGAGCAGTATAGCTTAGTGGGGCGGTGCTCCCATCAGGAGTCCCATAGTCTGACTGGGATTTAGTCTTCTTAGTTTTCTTCTGTCTTCTTTTCTGTGTCATGACCCACTAGCGAGTGGAGTAGATGTCTCTTCTCGGCAAGACTCCACACTTTATTGGTCCACTTACTGCAAATAGAACAAGGAGAAACACTTAGAGAAGCAGTACAAGATATACAAGAAGGGTGATTATCCCATTTGGCCTTCAAATGACCACATTTGCCATGGGCGATATACATTGAATGACACGGAAACAAATGACATAGAAAATAACGCTAGAAAAGTAAGAAATCGAAAATCGATAATTTCAGAAGAATTACATGTTTAGTAGAAGGAGTGATTGATTGATTGTGTTAGGGTTTAACGACACGTCAACCCTTGAGGGTCATTTTGTGTCGTCTCCCAGAGAAAGGGAGAAAAGAGATAGAAGAGAGAGTAGAGGAGATGAAAGAGAGGGACAGGGAAGAAAGAGGAACAGGAATGAAAGTGAAGAAACAGAAGAAATAAAAACATTCCCCCTCTACCCTTACCCACTACAAGGATAGCAGGCCTTGCCCATCTGTAAGCCAATATCAGTTGGACGCCCCGGTGATCTAAGATACACAGCACCTTCGCACCACCCGACCACCCCCGTAGAAGGAGTGAATGTAAAACAAGAGAAAAGCAAGGATAGAGAAATTTAGCTGTGTAAAAAGAAATAAATACGAATTTCTTCCACAGGTAAATAATCCTTGAGCTTTTTCACTGTCCACAGAAAAGAAACTGACACGTGATCATTTGAGCGGGAGGAATTACATCACACAGGTAACTGTTTAAAGGAACCTTCTGAATTAAGACTTTATCACGACTCAAAGGTCGTTTTTCTGTGGAGGGGGTGAAAAACAGAATAGAATAGCACATTATCTATAGGTTAATGTATTACGCAGTTAAAAACAAGAGTTGCGGAAGGACATTCCAACAATTCGGGTTTTGGAGCTATGTCCCATTGTAAATTTTCATAGGGTTTTAAGGGCTGCAAGCTCCTTAACCAAACTGTTTAAAATGTATCTTAATGGAATAAAGCACAATGTGGTTGCAAAATTGAACACCTTAACCCTAAATGATGGCTCAGACGGACAGACAGATAGATGGACAGACGGACTGATGGACGTGAAAACAGTTTACCCCCCACAAATAAAGTTTGTGGGGGGTATAAAGATGCAAAGACAGTATGAAATGTGACCAAAATAATAAAGTGAAAACAAAAATAGGTGTACTGTGAATGATTTTATTTTTGTGTGTTCTTTTATTTATTTTTTTTTATTTTTGTCAAAATCATCTAATTACTTCTGATGTGATAATTTATATAGGATACACAGTATTTGCAAATACTTTGAATTTGTGAGTGTACATATTCAGAAATAATAGCAAAAATAAATGCCTTGTAAAGGTAAAGGAACTTGCTGTATGTTTATTGGGGTAAAAAATCAACAGAGCAGAAGTTGTCCTACTTGCAAGCTACACACCTTCCTAACCTGATATATGTCCCTACCAAAAATTACCAAGTTACCTAAAACAGTATGGGAGTTATGGCCTGCACAAGATTTCGGCATCAGGGGAGATAAGTACATAATGGAGAAAGTGAAAGTACTCTTGAACACGACATGCCTACTGGTCCTTATCTATGCCTCTACTAAATATTATCAGAATATTTCAAACCACATGATACTCAAGGACTTAGCTTAGAAATTCATTCAGGGGAGGTAACTAGAAAACAATCACAGCAGAGGTTGTTTCTCTTGCATGTGACACACCTGTTCGATACCAATGCCTCTACCAAATATTATGAAAATATGTCTAAGGGTATCAAAGTTACGGAAAGCACAAGATTTTGGCTTCAGGGGAGATAACTACACAAGAGGCCCACGGGCCACGGTTCGCTCACCTGAGTGACACAGCCACTGCAGACATGCAGATGTTATGCAACATTTTTCCAATTCTATCATCACAACTAATGAAAATATCATCATTTGAGCAGTTCTTAGTTTTGAAGAAGAATATATGGGCCTGACAGTCAATGGAGCATGAGCATTTGAATAAACTATCAATCACATTTCAACAGTAGGATCAATGTGAAATTTGGTGGAAATTGGCTAAGTGGTTTCTGAAGAATCATGATTTTATACATGTAAACAGCATAGTGGCAGGGAAATATAATAAATATAAACAAGATGATGGCCAACTAAGATTTCCAATCAGAACAATTTTAACTACTGTTGATCTACAAGTCACTTCGATTCTTTCAATATAAATGTAAATGGCCCATACAAATGCATGGGAAAGCAAATTTGACCTTGGAGGTAAAAAGGTCAAATGTCAACATAGAACCATCATTTTAGCAATTTTGGTAGATCTCCTGTCCCCCATAATTTGTTCAAAGATAAGGGCCCAGGGCTTATTTGGTTATGGAGAAGAAGATTTTTAAAGTTTTTTACCATATATGGGCATGGCAGCAATTTTGATCAATGGACCATGCCCATTTTAGCAATCATTCATTCTCCTGCCCAAGGAGGCTCTGCATGAAATTTGAGCAACACCGACCCGGAGGCTTCAGAAGAAAAGTCATTTGAAATTATCAACATTTTTTCCATACAAGTGTATGGGGCCCATACAAATGGATACAGAAGCAAACGATCTCACCGTAAAAAGGTTAAATATCAATGTATGAATTATTTTAGCAACCTTGGTAGACCGCCCGTTCCCGATGATATATGCAAAGATTCAGCCACAAGCCATCCTTGGTTTTGGAGAATAAGATTTTTAAATGTTTTTTTTCCCATACAAATGCATAGGGAAGCAAACTTGACCTTGCCGTAAAAAAATCAAATGACAATGTACAACCATTATTTTAGCAACTTTGGTAGACCTCCTGTCCCCGATGATTTATGCAAAGATTCAGCCCCAAAGCATTCTCGGTTCTGGAGAAGAAGATTTTTAAAGGTTTTTACCATATATGGGCCTGGCGGCCATCTTGGTTAATGAACTGTGACCATTTTAGCAATCTTTCATTCCCCCAACCTACGGAGGCTCAATATGAAATTTGAGCAAAATTGGCCCAGAGGCTCCAGAGGAGAAGTTGTTTGAAATTCTGAACATTTTTCCCATACAAATGCATAAGGAAGCAAAATTGACCTTATCGCAAAAAGGTCAAATGTCAATGTACAACCATTATTTTAGCAACTTTGGTAGCCCTCCTGTTCCCAATGATATATGCTAAGATTCAGCCACAAGGCATGCTCGGTTTTGGAGAAGAAGATTTTTAAAGGCTTTTCCCATACAAAAGCATTGGGAAGCAAACTTGACCTTGCCGTAAAAAGGTCAAATGTCAACGTACGACAATTCTTTTAGCAACTTTGGTAGACCTCTTGTCCGTGATGATTCTTGCAAAGATTCAGCCCCAAGGATTTCTTGGTTATGGAGAAGAAGATTTTTAATGGTTTTTACCATATATGGGCATGGCGGCCATCTTGGTCAAGGGACTGTGACCATTTTAGCAATCTTTCGTTCCCCCACCCTAAGGAGGCTCCACATGAAATCTGAGCAAAATTGGCTCAGCGGCTTCAGAGGAGAAGTCGTTTGAAAATGTTAACGGACGGACGGACGACGGACGAAAAGTGATCACTATAGCTCATCCTGAGCAGAGCTCAGGTGAGCTAATAATGAAGAAGAAATTGAGAGTTGCCTCCCTTGCATGTGACACACCTACTGGTCCTCCTCATCATCTCTACCAAATTTTATCATATTATCTCAAACGGTATGGGAGTTATGGCCTGCACAAGATTTCAGCTTATGGGGAGATAACTACATAACGAAGAAAGTGAGAGTTTCTCTTTTGCATGGAACATGCTACTAGTGGATAAGTTTTTGTGGAGAAGAAAATATCAGCACTGTTTTTAGTTGGAAAAATTGCTTTATCCGGATCTATGATACTTTATTTATATAGAGACCTTGTGTTGTTTTGAATGACCTGGTGTTGTTGACTTTGTTTAGTGCTTGCACTAACTGTCAAAATCAGGAAGTCCCAGGACTTCCTAGTCCAATATCTGGAAGTCCTGGTGATCATTTTTTTCCCCTCACTTTCAGAAATTCAACCTCAATATACCATTTATAGAGTAAAACTACCATTCTTAAGCTAAATAATACATAAATTCATTCTAAAGTTTTGTTATAAATGACTAAATATCTTTAAAAGTTGGGAGTCCTAGATTTCCTGGCATTGATTTTTGGAAGTCCCAGGGCAACTTTTGGGAGTCTCTGACTCCCAGACTTCCCTTAATGCAAGCACTGCTTTGTTCTAGTTACATTTTTGTTCTCCATTAAAAAAGATAATTAGATCAAAATTTAATGCTTAGCACTCTTGGTATTTTTTTCAGCAGATGACATATTGAAATATTTTTCTTATTTTTCCCAAAAAACAGAATTTGACATTTCATGCAAATTGTCTCCAGTGAAAAAAATAAGAAAAATATCACCAATTTGTTGTCAGAGAGTGGTAAAGGTTAAAGCTGCTGTCAATGTCTTTTTGTTTTCCTTTTGTATTTTATGTCAGGTTTCTGACACATTTCCTTGATATAGTCATTTTGAATTTCAAATGCATGTTTCATGGATTGAGCAACTCTTTCTTCGCTGTTACAGTCCATTTTGTAATAGCCTAAAAATGGATCTGCTTGTTTTTCACTGTCTCGATGTGGAACAGAGTAAGGCCAGTAGAGAGGTTGGAAAGAATACTTTGGGTATTGTTGGTAATGAGAATGGTAAGGCGGGTACCACTGACTGTATAAGTTGGTGGGATAGTAATGCTGCCATGAATGTGGAAGTGGGTAGTATGGGTATCCAGACCAGTCTGGATAATTATGAGGATGAATTTCGTCAAGTCTTATGTCACAGCTGGAATACTGTGGTTGGTAGAAGTTTGCATAGCTCGTTTCTTCCAAAACTTCACTTTGGTTATCACTAAATTCTGGCTCTTCAACATATGATGACCTGTTTCTTCCTTTACTGCTTTTATTTTCAGCCCTTCCTGAACTTTTAGAATGGGAAAATTGTTTCCCCCATACAGGCTTTTTGGCATAAGATCCTTTTCCTATTCTTTTATTACCATCAATGATTTGAGTCTCATTCAGCATGGAACCAGCAGAACTACTATCACTTTCAGACTCTTCTGTTACCAGTTCATCAGAACTGAAAGACACTTTCCTTTCTGCCCTTTCCTGTTCTCTTGCTTGAGTTTCACTATTACTTTGAATCTGTTCTTTTTCAGGTACTGATTCTAAAACAAATGTATGACTATCTGCTACATATCTTTGATCCATTTCCTGGTTTCTTGGAGTCATCTCATACTGGTTCAGTTTTTTGGTTGTGATTTCAACCTCCCCACAAACCCTAGTATTTTTTGAATCTTTATTCACCATTTCAGTTGCTCCTGAAACAGTGGCAACTTCAGTATCTATATCCATGCCAGATTTATCATTCACTTTAACTTCATCGTCATTGTGACTGAGATCAGTCTGATGTAGCATATGAGCAATAGCAAATTTTCCAGTATACCCACTTCTGTTCCTTAGTTTCTTTGGCTTTGATTTCTGTTTGACCACTAACTGATAATCTAATTCTTGAGTGCCTACAGCAATTTCAGCATCACTATTTGCAAATTCAACATTCAGCTCTTCTCTTTTGACTGTACCATTTGCATTTATTATATCAGCTTGCGATTCACTTAGATTTCCTAGAGACTGAGTCTTGTCATTTTTCTGTGACAAATTATACTCTGAATTCAGTATGCGGTCTTGATTTTGTTTTTCTTTTACATTACTAAGGCTAACATTCTGCTTTGACATAGAATATGGACCTGCTGTAGCTGCCCTATCAAATATAATCTGAAGTTCATGAACTGCAGACAATAATACTTCATGATCTGGACCCCTGTTGCTCTGATATTGTGAAGAAGGCACCATATCATTTAAACTTTCAGAGTTATCTGTCTGATCAAAAGAATGTAATTCTGCCTTGGCAGTTTCATATGTGTGAGGATTTTTTAATGGTTTGTGACTTACTGTTTGTTTAAACAATGACATTAAGTCAACTGGAGGTGGCTTAACAGAGTGAAGTCCAGCTTTATATTTTCCTTTTAGTACTTTAGCCTGTTCCTGATAAGATTCATCGTAACTGTTCACCTCTCTTGGCATCATTCCTTCTTGGTTGATATTCAATAAATGTGTTTCCGCCTTTTTCGCTGCAGATGAATAGTATTCCCTTTTATGGTAGTTATCCCACTCTTTCTTTTGCACTGACTGACCACTATCATCTTCAGTTCCAAACTCTGTCACAACTGCATCACTTTTGTTGCAAGAATTTTGCTGCACTAGTTTACTTTCTAAAACCGTTTGCTCTTGTCCATTTGACTGTGTTTCTATAATGTTTGCTGTATGTTCTGGCTCCCTGGAACTATCATCAATACCATTTGTGCCTTCATTTCTACTATCAGTAAGTTCTGAACTTTTTAACTTTTCAGTTTTCTTTGCACGTATGACCTGATCTTCATCATTATCATACAAGTTATTGTCACATATATCTCCATTCACAAGAGCTTTTAAAACAGCAGTATCAACAGAAGAATGACTTTTAATAATATGGTACTGGCTGGCTTCATTAAGATCAGAGTATAGATTTGTGGCTGGTTTATTATTAGTGTCATTTGTGTTGGGAACAACTTTCACTTCTTTTTCATTAAGACTCACATCTTGACTATCCTGAGTTTTTACTTTACTTTTGAAGGATTCGCTCTTACATGGTTCACTATTATTTCTGTTCACAGTATCTGGAAAAACAGTCTCTTTTACTTCAGTTTCCTTATCACCTGTTCTGTTGAAAGTGTTGATGTGTTTACTGTTTTCCTTGGAAGTTTTGTCTGTCTTGATAACCTCTGATGAAACTACATCATCAAGATGTATAGGTGAACCAGCATGGGCCAAATCTTCTGGAATGGGATCTGAAAAAACATCACTTCTGTTAAACTAAAATTCTAGCAAATATAATAATATAGACCAATATGATTACAAACGCTTTATTGCCTAATAAAATTTATACTTTAAATAAAGTTTGCACGGTTCTGTATCAAAATACATGTATACCTTTTTTCCAAAATACATAAGACCTAATAAGGTGATAATTGAGTTGACTTTACATTAGTTTTTTTGTAATTTTTGCACCACAACATACACTGAGGGTATTCATTGGAACTGCTTTGGTGGGTGTGAAAATAACAAAAGTTATCTTCAGAATAATTTTTTATAAAAATTATCTTCTGAATCTATCTAGCAGGGTTTTCCTTTGGTTCTAAATTCTGGGAGTCCTTGGTACTCTCATCTCTAATTTTTGAGGATCCCAAGCTAAAACTTAAGGGTCCTCTCCCAAAATGTCCTCTTATGATGGAAATCTCAACTTTTTGATGCCACATTGTTTCAACATTTAACTTCATGTACAATGTTTTTTTTTTTTTTTTTTATTTGCTGATTCGTACTGGCACATGACTCTCCTGAGGGACATGCATTTTTGTGGGTCCATTTCATAATTTTGGGAGTCTCGGATGCAATATTCTGCGTCTGAGAAAAGCCTAATCTAGACCTATGAAAATAGTTTGGCCAGTGATCAAACATATTGCCTTAACTAGTGTATTTTTTTTTTTTTTTCTTCTAAAAATATCCCAATATTAGAGTAATTATGAGTGAGCAGCTTCCTAAGACAATGGTTTTTTGAAACATAATGCACTGCTTAAATCAAAATACCTGTAAAATTACTCTTTTACTAGTGCAGGGTATCTACACTCCTGGAATGATTGGATATAAAGATGCCAGTCGTATGAATGCACTTTGTCAACCCATATCTAGACACTTGCTTCTAACACTATTTCCAGTGAATCACTAGCCACATTATCTGCCATTAAAGCTGTCAAAATTAGTGCAGGATAAAGCAAAATGATGAAAAATTTTAATGATTTAACATAGCGCTGACAGTAAATCGGTCATTCAGGATGAGAAAAAAGTTTTGATTTGGTCTGAGTTGGAGTTTTAGGGCCCAGTTGACACTTTTAAGGCCATGCAGGGTTCGCACTAGCTTTTTTTTTTCTTTCGCCACCATTTTCGCCAATTTGATTTTTTTGTGCCAGATTTTGAGCAAAATTTTGGCCATTTTTCGCCAAAGAATTATCTTGTCAGAAAAAAGGTGTTCATTTACTGATTCCTTTAATTGCAGCAGTAGATTCAAGAATCAGTATAGTGTGAAATGTGTGGGGGACTTGAAATTAATTCTTACACTGATTTTTAAAACTTCTGCTGTAATTAATTAATTACGTCATGAATTAATAACAGGTCTTTGTTTTGCATATCGAATGTTGAAAACACAAAAATAGAACACTTTACATGGAAACGAAAGTTCTGAGAAGTGCTGTATAAGTCAATAAATATAATGTTATTAATGTATTATACTGTAAGAGAATAACGTAACAATAGTCATTTGTACCCTAATAAATGCGGGGTAAGTTTCTAAACGCAGCAGGTTTTACTGTTTTAAGGGAGCTAACTGCAATTGCTTTATGAGTCGAGTCTATGCGAAATGGAATGGGGAACAGCATTTTTTTATGAATCGCGCCAATAAAAAAGAGGGGGCATGCTTATACAATAAGCGGTTAACCAGTACACTGAACATCCTTCCGCAAGAAACTTGTAACTGCCAATCTTGAAGCAAATGACCGTAGCAAATACATGTGTTTCATGATAAATCGCTACAATCTGTGAGGATTGAATGCGCTATCGGGACCATCAGAGACTAATGTGTCCGCCTCTGAGGCATTATTCGGGTTTTTTTTTGGCTTTTTTTTTTTTTTTTTTTTTTTTTTTTTTCGGGCCGACGTTCGTTGATCGCCAAATAAAATTAAGGCTCATAAGAAGGTACCGAAACATGCTTAATTAAAGTCGGCACTGTCATTGTGTACTTACCGCTTTAATAAGCCGAACCGATTAATCACAATAATTATTTCTCGTGTAATCAATTTGTTTTCCATCTTTGTGTTTGACATAGGGTTCCACGTGATTACATTCTGGGTAAATTTCTGTGACGTAGGCGATGCGACTTTGACATTAATTCCTGATTGCTAGTTTCGGCAGAGTGTCATGAATATTGAGGACGAAAGGCATGGAAAGTGGGCGGTGCTACTGTCAAACTGCGCATCACAGCACGTGACCTTATATCGCTTTCATCAAATTCAGGTTAATTTGATCAGCTACCGTTTTCTGATCGATAATTAAGTTGTTAATTGGCGAATTATACAATCAAGGAAGGTGCGATTGACATGCGCAACAATTATATGGCTCAGTAGCGGGTAATTCAGGCGATATTTTTTTCGCCACTTGTTTTCGCCAATTTATGATTTTTTGTGCCAAATTTTATTTTTCTGCGCAAATGGCGATAATGGCGATCAGTAGCGCGAACCCTGCCATGTTGAACTCATCAGTTAACCTACACACACTTTTCCTGAGCAGGTTTAGTCCTCTGAGCCACTAACCAGTACTTGTGGACATACTTTCCCCAGTAATGGACAACTGTCATTCTTAATTCAGCAGAAAGTGCGGAATGACCACAGAAACAATTTCATGATCTCCACGAAAGTTGTGGCCAAGTGGCAATTCAAATTTGAGATAGCTGAACCTTCAGTCAAAAGAGCTACTCACCGCGCTATGAAGCACAGTATGAGAAACAGATGATATGTCAAATATGATAACAGCTCCATGCAAAGGAATACTGTGCTGTCAGAAGCAGCATTGTGCCTATTGTGGTACTGGTAATTTTAATATACAGGGAAGACATGGGCTTCAAACAAACTAGATACTAGCTTCTTATGAAATGCCTCTTGCTAATGCACCAGTCATCTGTAGTCTCAGTCCCTACAGGGCCAGGGAATAGTAGGGCTTTTAACTGTTCAGTTTTTAAAGCCCTACTAAAATGCCTTGCACTGTGGGGACTAAAAGCCTCTCCTCCCCGGGGCCAGTTTTTTATGCCCCGCCACCAAAAAAGTGGCGGGGTATTATGTTATACCCTCTGAAATTTTGAGTGTCCGTCTGTCCATCAGCGCCCCCCACCATTCTTCTGCCCGCAACTCCTCCAACAGTTTTAGGCCAATCCTTTTCAAACTTTACAGGCGCTTTGAGGATGGTCTGAAGATATGCATATTGTTTTTTCAGAATCCTGAAATAATTTTTTATAACATTTTTTGCATTTTTAACTTAGACTTTTTTTGTGCCCTAATACTACAGAAATGTATAGGGAGTATATACCTTCTGCTCGCAACTCCTCCTACAGTTTCAGGCCAATCCTTTTCAAACTTTACAGGCGCTTTTAGGATGGTCTGAAGATATGCATATTGTTTTTTCAGAATCCTGAAATTATTTTTTATTACTTTTTTTGCATTTTTAACTTAGACTTTTTTGTGTGTGTGTTTTTGTTTTTTTTTAAGAGTTATGAAATAACTGTTTATTGCTTAGACTATTTTCGAGCCCTAATATTACAGAAATGTATAGGGAGTATGTACCTTGTACACACAACTCTTCCTACATTTTCAGGCCGATCCTTTTGAAACTTTACACACGCTTTTAGGATAGTCTGAAGATATGTATATTGTTTTTTTCAGAATCTTGAAATTATTTTTTTATCACTTTTTATTGCTTTTTTAACTTAGACTTTTTTGTGTGTGTGTTTTTTTGTTTTTTTTTAAGAGTTATGAAATAACTGTTTATTGCTTCTCTTCATGTTTAACTTTGATTGTTTTCAGCCCTTATACTACAGAAGTGCATAGGGAATATGTCGCTGTGGCGGGGCATGGTGCATGGCTTGCAGTTTTATTGTTTACTGGAACAGTCTGCATTCTGTTGCAAAAGTCAATCTGTATCTTTTTCATGGTAAAAGGTCTGGTTTACTCGATACAGCTGAATTCAAAGGTTAAGTATCATTGACAGTATGAGCCAGCTTATTAGAAAACTAAAGTTTGAGGTTGATGTATGCAAAGCCTTTTGGTGGGAAATTAATACCCTTGCACATATACTGCTCTGCCAGGACTCATCGGAGGTTAAGTCATAGCACTTACGAATGGCTATGTCCGGCTCCATTAGCCAGTGATTTCAAATGACTGGTGCATTAATCGACTGCACGGATGCCCACACTCATCTGGACATTCGCTCTTTGCATATAGTATAAGGGCCTTTTTCCCACATTGCACAACATATTTTGTTGGTACTTATTAGAAGCACCTCACAGAGTACCACAACATATGATTTCCTGAAATAAGAAAAATATGTGGATGACCCCTCTTGAGCTATGGAGTTGTTAAGTTAACTCCAAAATAATACTTTAATACCCAAACTTTTGTATTGTACTAATGGTCTGATATTATTGTACACACCTGGTAGAGGATTTACATGTGTATTACATCTTTTCTCTATCAAATCCAGGTCCAGTCTCTCCTGACCATCACTCAACAGTGAAACAGCAATACCAAACGAACCTAAAATAGGAAATATAGGACTTGTTAAGGAGGAGTATTTGGTGATAATTCTGGGATAATTATATCACATTATTATATGATGAGAGCTGATCATTAACAGTGAAAATGATTTGTTCACCTGAGGCCTATCAGCTTTCGCCTTCTTCTGTGGTTCTCTATTTTAAACAAGAGGGCCATGATGGCCCTATATCGCTCAACTGAATCATGTTATACATAACATTGCTAACCAAGATGCAGTTCTTAAAGTCATGGCAACCTTGACCATGACCTTTGCCCTCTGGTCAGAAGAAACATCCCTACGAAGTTTGAGGGTCCTAGCCCCAAGCATTGCCGTGTTATAAACTTGTCTTGTACTAGAGGTCACTGTGACCTTGACATTTGCCATTAGGGTTATCTATTGGTCAAGACCAACATCCCATCTAAGTTCAAGTGTTCTAGCCTCAAGCACTGCCGAATTATA
Source organism: Anodontia alba (assembly GCA_964016985.1). Classification (NCBI taxonomy): domain Eukaryota; kingdom Metazoa; phylum Mollusca; class Bivalvia; order Lucinida; family Lucinidae; genus Anodontia; species Anodontia alba. The sequence goes on from OZ024828.1 coordinate 13,644,158, forward strand.
AGCTTTTTAGTACTAAAGGTCATGGTGACTTTGACCATGACCTTTGCCCACTGTGTCATCTACTGGTGAGGACCAACATCCCTTCTAAGTTTGAGGGTCCTATCCCCAAGCATTGCCAAGTTATCAAGCTTTTTAGTACTAAAGGTCCTGGTGACCTTGACCTATGCCCTCAGTATCATCTACTGGTGAGGACTAACATCTCTACTAAGCATTGCAGAATTATAAGCTTTTTCTGTACTAAAGGTCATGGTGACCTTGACCTTTGACTTAAAGGTCATCTAATCTTCAGGTCCATCCTCCCGATTATTTTGATAACCCTAGGCCTAATCATTGCCAATGGCTTTTTGATCTAAGTATACCAAGCCCCACCCCCACATGGGCGGGGCCTCTTTCCACCCCAGAGGCATAATTGAACACAGATGTCAAAAGACCTCTAGGCAATGTCACATACCAAATATCAAAGGCCTAGGCCTTGCACTTTCAGACAAGAACATTTTTTAAGTATTTTTCCTATATAAATGTAGTATGTAAAACATGTCAGCCCTGGGGCAGAGCCATTTTTGGCCCCAGGGCTATAATCTGAACAGTCTTGGCAGAGGTCCACTTGGTGAAGCTATGTACCAAATATCAAAGACCCGGGCCTTCTGGTTTCAGATAAGAAGATTTTTAAAGGTTTTCTCTATATAAGTCTATGTAAAACATATCTGCCCCAGGGCCAGAATAACTTGAACAATATTGGTAGATTTTGTTTGTGTTGAGGTTTTACAGCCCAGTCAACCCAATGGGGTCATGTGGAGCGCGGTCAGTTTACCTAACCACACGTTTACTGGGCAGGCTCAGTCCTCTAAGTGGTTAACAATATCGGTAGAGGTCCACTAGGTGAAGCTATGTATCAAATATCAAAGGCCTTCTGCTTTCAGACAAGAAGATTTTTAAAGCTTTTCCCTATATGGGTCTATGTAAAACAAGTCACCCCCAGTGCAGGGCCATTTTTGACCCCAGCGCTATAATTTGAACAACTTTGGTAGAGGTCCACTAGATGAAGCTACATACCAAGTATCAAAGACCTGGGCCTTCTGGTTTCAGACAAGATTTTTTAAGTTTTCAGTTAAAAAATCTATTTTTAGCTCCTGTGACCTAGATGTGCAATGGACCGGGTCCATTTGAACAACTTTAAAAAAGGACCAACCAAGGATCATTCCTGTGAAGTTTGGTCAAAATCCAATCAGTCGTTTAGGATGAGATGTCATTTGAAGAAATTGTTTATGGATGTACAGACGGATGCACGACGGACAAAATGTGATCACAAAAGCTCATCTTATCACTATGTGACAGGTGAGCTGAAAAGGAAATAAAAAAAATATAAAATTTACAAATAAAAGTTACATGAGTTGAAAAACAGATAATGCCCTTTTCGGGCCCATGTCATCTAGCTAACATGGGCCCGAAAAGGGCATAATCTTAGACAACTCACCAAATCTACCAGCTCTGCCTATTCGATGAAGATAGGTTTCATGGTCTTTCGGGATGTCCAGATTTATGATCACATTCACTTTGTCAGCATCGATACCTCTAGCAGTCTGAAAAGTGGGGAAAAAATTAATATTAGTAACTATCCGCGGCCTGTTTACACCCTTTTTTCTGGGGTCCATGTCTGTTACTTGCGGGGATTTGCTGATTCGTCATTCGTTTATGGATTTATGAGTTTAGATTACGGTTTAGGTACCATGACCGCAACTACTATTTACTCCGCTGACAAAAAGACAGGCCTGAGTAAATAGAGCAGATCCAGATCAGATGCCACAGAACACGCACCTGGTTAGAGTCTATACTGTTGAGACTCATCCTGAGTTTAAGTATATCAACAAGAAAAGCAATTTGTTAAAATACTGGGACAATTACGTTAACCCTTGTCATGCTGAATAAATTAAGATGCCATGTCTACTTCCAATTTTCAGCCAATCGGATTACTTGATCCAGGTTGTTGATATAAATTCTCATACTGAATGACAAACAGTGCAGATCCAGATCAGTTGGCTTCTTCAGAAGCCAACTGTTTCTGGCTCGACACTGTTTGCAAAGGCAGGGTATATCTGGGTTCAGCAGGACAAGGTTTAAAACCCATCATCCTATGATATAGGATGATAACCTTAAGTACAATAAATTAGCAATGGAGAAGAAAAGTTGCTGAATCAAATATGCAAACTGGGTAGGAAAAGACTTTTGAGTTCTTGTTTAATGACACACCAACCCTTGTAGGTAATTTTGGGTCCTCTCCCACAGAAGGGAGACAATGGACAGAATAGCTAGTAGAGGAGTGAAATTGATTGTGTTGGGGTTTAACAACATGTCAACCCTTGTGGGTGATTTTGTGTCGACTCCCAGAGAAAGGGAGAAAAGAGATAGTAGAAGAGATGAAAGAGAGGGACTGGGAAGAGAGAGGAACAGGATGAAAGTGAAGAAACAAAAGAAATAAAAACATTTCCCCTCTACCCTTACCTGCTACAAGGATAGCAGATCTTGCCCAACTGTAAGCCAATATCAGTTGGACGCCCCGGTAACGCAAGATACACGACACGTTCGACCACTCAACCACCCTCAAGTAGTATAAAATAAAATAAAAGCACCGCAAGCATTATACCCCGCCATAGCAATTATTTGTTTATGTATTAAAGTTATCGTTGCGAAAATGTCTGGAAAGAAAATGACGGAGGGACAGATAACAATCCTAAACCAGATCTTGATAAAATCAATGGACAGATAACAATCATAAAGCAGATCTTGATAATATCAATGCATATAGCAAGTTTGGTTAAAATCCCTTGTTATTTACTAAAGTTATCATCCGGAAACGAAAATATGGGCGGGTCTCAGGCAGATAACTCTGTAAAAATTTGACGAAATTTGCCCATTAGCAATCCCAAACTAGATCTCCTTAATGTCAATGCATAGAGCAAGTTTGATGAAAATCCCTTGTTGTTTACTCAATTTAGAATCTGGAAACGAAAATATGGGCGTGTCTCGGGCAGATAACTCCGTAAAAATTTGACAAAATTTGCCCATTAGCAATCCCAAACCAGATCTCCTTAATCTCAATGCATATAGCAAATTTGGTGAAAATCCCTTGTTATTTACTCAAGTTATAGTCCAGAAATGAAAATATGGGAGTGTCTCGGGCAGATAACTTCGTCAAAAATTGACGAAATTTGCCCAATAACAATTCAAAACCAGATCTCCACAATATCAATGCACATACCAAGTTTGGTGAAAATCCACTGATGTTTACTCAAGTTATCATCCGGAAACGAAAAACGGACGGACGGACTCATGGACGACCAACATGAAACCATAATACCCTGCCACTATTGTGTGGCGGGGTATAAAAAGCGAATGATAGTTCAGAAACCGATGAAATACTAACTTGCCTCCTTATCCTACCTGCTGTAAATACAGCAGGCCCTTAACACTATCTTACCATCCATGCTGACACAGATTCAGAGCCATAAGCTGACCAGGGTCCAGTTGTTCAAAACTAACAATGTCGTTAGTTAACGTATTGTTAAAACTTTGATCATTAAATATGGCATATACACTAATATTTTTGCTGAAAAAAATGTGAGTAGCTTTTGCATTTGAAAAAGCTACTCATTTTTTCAGCAAAAATACCTGTGAATTAGATATTGTACTTACTAGAACAGTTAAAATTTTGACCACTAATGAACTCCTTAAGCTAACAATGCTTTGAACAAATGGGCCCAGAACAGTTTATCAAAGTTGGAATATTTCCAACACTTATTCTTCTGACAAATATTAATGAACTAGAAATGTGTCCAAAGTCCCTTTCGAAAAAGGGTTAGCACTCTGGGTAAACATTTCAGCAGAGGGCATTTTGAAATATTTTTCTTAAATTTTTTCTCCAGAAAAACGCCTTTAACATTTCACACAAATTGGAACCAATTTGTATGAAATGTCAAAGCTTATTTTCTGGAAAAAATATTATCAATTTTATCAATATTATCAATTTGTCAAAGCCAATTTTCTGGTGAAATATTATTAATTTATCATCTGCTCAATATGCCCAGACAGTGGTAAAGGTTAACTGACTTTTATGTACAGCTTCACCCCTGAAACACTGGAAATTATGGCATTAAAAGAAGAATGCTATATATCATGAAGACAATATTCTTATATGACACAGAGAGAGAGAGGGAGAGAGAGAGTGTCAAATCTTATTTTCAATAGAAATGTTACAGCTTTAAACCTCATCAACTGGAATTCAGAGCTAAAGCAGAATTCTCAAAGACTGGTGTACATGTATTTATTTAGCAAGTAAAACACTACTTCTATCTACAAATTAAGATTTTGATTTCATACCAAGTCTGTTGAGATAAGAATCCTGCACTTGTATGTCTTTAGTTTAGCCATGGCATGATTTCTATCCTTCTGATCCAAGCACCCAGCTATGCAGGCTGTTGGCCAGCCTTTGTGATTTAGACTGTCTGCCAGGTTTTGAGCCCTGAAAAACATATGCATTTTACAGTGTTTTAGTCATTAAGTCCTAGCATTAACCTGTTTTCACAGACTAAATGATTTTTTTTTCTTTTTGATTTGGGTTTTACGGCCCTTTCAAGAATATTTCACTTATATTGAGCCTATTGTTCATCAAAGGTGGGCGAAAACCGGAGAACCCGGGAAAAACATCTGACCATACATAACCAGAACTTGGCTTTCCCACATGTGACCCGAGTGAGGCTCGAACCACAGCGGAGAGAAACCTAATGGATTAAGAGTCAGCTCTCTTATCCACTAGGCTATGGGGGCCTGCTCACAGACTAAATGAGGCAGCACTGATATGAAATCTATAAAAACAAATTTTTGCAACTTAAGAACAGTGAAGACCCTAAGACATCTGAGCAGTCTGTTCAGGAACTTCACTCTCAATAAGCACAATATAGAAAAGGAAAGTTGGAGTCGTTGTTTAACCCTTGTCCTGCTGATTAAATTAAGATGCCACTCCCATTTCTAATTTTCAGCCAATCAGATTACTTGATCCAGCTTTTTGATATGAATTCATATACTTAATGGCAAACAGTGCAGACCCAGATCAGTTGGCTTCTTCAGAAGCCAATGACGAAGCCAACTGATCTAGATCTACACTGTTTGCAAAGGCAGGACATATCTGGGTTCAGCCGGACAGGGGTTAATACCATTTTCAGCACATATTTGATTACACAAGGTGTGACAGTTTGAATGGTGTCCAGATAGAACTACCTGATCAGGGTCTACACCACTGGCTGCTCATCCAGTTTACATCAACAGGCAGAATGATGCCCACGGTGACAAGTGAATTTTTCAAAGTTTAGGATAAGTACCATAAGGAGTTAAGGTGTCCTAATATTTAGAATAAATATGCTGACCTATACCTATAACAGATATCAAATCACCACCATGAGAGGCCATGCGGATTTAGAGATAATTATAAAAAAAAAAAAAAACACCTAACAGCATTATGGATGGGTTTTTTAAATAACAAAGAAAGTGAGAGTTGTCTCTCTTGCATGTGAAACACCTACTGGTTCTTCTCTTCATCCCTACCAAATATGAAAGCAATCCACTGAAGAATAAAGGTAACATATAACTTTGAAAAAAGGTTAACCAAAGGTTAACCTGGGACGATGCCCAACCGCCCGGACATCACTATTTTAAAGGACGGATTTTTTGAAAAACTCGTCCAATTAGGAGTCCTACTAGTTGAGAAATGGTGACTGAGGTTAGTGAGGTCATACTAATGAGTATCCACAACACTGAGTACACTACAGCCTCTTTATAACACGGTTCATTATAACACGGTTTTGTATATAATACGGTTCAAAGATGGATCCCAAAAATGTATAGATTATATTGAAAAATGATAAGGATCGACCCAGTCATCCTGACCTCACAATCCAGTTGTGTATACCCTGCCGGCGCGCGGCGTTGGGGTGGCGTCGTTTAGACGTCGATGCAATGTCATCGCGTTGCATTGGCGTTGGTGCGGCGTTGTGTGCCGGCTGGGTGTATGTCTCCTAGGTGTATGTCTCCTTGTAAATATGTTCTTTTTGTATATATATATTCTCTATTTAAGCAACTGCTGTCGAGACGACCATGTTGACAAAACAGATCCTTTAGTAACATTTCCTAATATAATGCTGTATTATCATGTTTATCAATGCCAGAACCATATCACCCTGAACTCACAAACGCTTTGTCAGTACAGATTACCTACCATCCACCCATCTATCTAGACCTACCATCCATCCATCTATCTATACCTACCTACCTACCTATTCGCCTGCCTGCCTGCCTGCATACATACGTATCTACCATGCATACATACATATACATACATATATGCATACAAAAGCACATACATACATACATACATACATACATACATACATACATACATACATACCTACATACATACACATATATGCATACATAAACACATACATACATACATACATACATACATTGTAAAGCTTAGTATCAAGAAGTTATTCTCACTATTTTTATTGTTATCTTCCTTGTAGTACTACCATTCGTTTCTTGCTTGAAATCCTACAGGCAAGTATCAACAGACCTCTTATCTATATGAGCTGATTGAATAAATGGGAATATTTGTACATGCCAACGAACTGGCATGGAAGCAACGTTGGTTTCAGCTACCAAACTACCCTATAAAAATTTCTCTCAAGATTTACCTGTAAATTGCGTTTGTTAGTGTGCGTAAATCAATGGTTCTTCTTATATTATTATACCATATACACTACTTCTCTGCTTCCATAGTTCTTGCATTTCGTTTCGACAAGGACTACGCAACAAAGCGGAGAGGCGTGTAAATGTCATGTGAAGGCTGCTCCGCTCTGATTGCCTCCAGGATAGAGGTAGAGAAGGGGCTTTCGCTAAGGTTTTTCTGAGTAAAGGGAAACAACTTTATTTGACCACTATATTCTTGTAACACTTTTTGCACTTGGATAAAGATTTAACCTAAACTGTCTATTGTCCTTTGCGTAGATTGTTAATAAATATGTCTTTCCTTCTTTTCTTTTTTCAACCGTTAAGATACTTTTTATGCTTGCTCCACGGGGATGTTCATTTTCTTATATGTGACTCATGGTACAGAATTAGTAAGGGAATTGTTTTGCAGGGTCCTATATTTGCATCTTCCAAGGAAGTACGTTGTCTTATAGATTGCATTACATGATATGTGTGTCTACTTGTAAGATGCATATAGGACCTTACTATAGCCTTCGGCCAAAGCCTATTGATTTGATACGATTACTACTGCTCGCGCTACTCTCTCCGCTTCCTCAACTGAAATTTCATGTTTACGATTATTTAACATGACTGACATTCAGACTTATAGGATGCGGATTGGGTTGCATTATTGCCGACAAACAAAGATAAAAGGGTTAAATTATCTCACCCCATTTGAGCTTTTAATTATCTTATCACTCTTGTTAATTCGTTCTGGTGACATTGAGCTTAACCCTGGGCCAGCTGCAACACAAGACAGTTCTTCTCTGAATGCAACTGACGATGTTGACGAAACCATTATAATGAGTAATTACTCCGTAGTGCATTATAACATACAAAGTTTACAACGTAAATTAGATATAATTGGCACAGAGCTTAAAAACTTTGATACTATTTGTCTTACAGAAACTTGGCTTAATCCGAGTGTAACCGATGACTCTCTTACTATTGAAGGATACAAACTTTATCGTCGTGACCGTAGAGGCGATAGTCATGGTGGGATATGTGTCTATATCAAAAGTAACGTATATTCCCGTCGTAGGTCGGACCTCGAACTCCCGGATATAGAATGTATTTGGCTTGAAATTGTATGCCACCATAGAACATTTCTCCTAGGAACCTTCTACAGGCCTCCTAACTCTCCTGCGGGAATTTTGTCATCCATAGAAGACTCAATAAGCCTGGCATTTGATACTAATATAAACAATATTTTCGTAACAGGAGATTTCAATCTTGATACCTTAAAGCATTCGTCATATCAAAAAGTACATGACATATGCCAGCACTTTAACATGGTGCAGCTTATAACCGAACCAACACACATAACTGAGAACTCGTCTTCTTTAATAGATCTGATTTTCACTTCTAATAAAAATAATATACTTCTTAGTGGTGTAGGCGACCCTTTTCTCGACCAAAATGTAAGGTACCATTGTCCGGTATATTTCGTACTAAAATTTAACAAAACCCCATCTCCCGCGTTCTATCGACATATTTGGCTTTTTAATCATGGAGATTATCAATCCTTCTCACGTGACATCCAAACAACCGATTGGGATGCATTTAAGAGTAATGATATAGATGCATATGCAGAAAGAGTAACAGAGCAAATAATGAATTTAGCTGATAAACACATCCCGAATAAAATGGTAAAAGTACGTCAGTCAGACCCCCCATGGTTAACAAATGAAATTAAAAAAATGATTCGTAAACGAAAATGTATTTATAATAAATACAAAAAAACAAAATGCAATTTGGACTTTGAAAATTATAAGCGTATAAGAAATAAAGTTATAGCGGAGGTTCGTAAATCTAAACAATTACAAGTTGACAAATTAGCAGATAAATTAAAAACTGATGATATTGGTCAAAGAGACTGGTGGAGAACACTTAAACAATTTATTAAACCTGAACAATCATCATCACTTCCGCCTCTGTATAAAGATGGTGTTGTTTATCCAGATAGTAAGGAGCAGGCCTATATTTTGAATGAATTTTTTGTAAACCAAACCATACTGAATGATGACAATGCTTTCATACCAGCTACTGTTCCCCTCCCTCAGAATGTTCTAAACCAGGTAGTAACTACACCACAAGAAGTGGAATTAATTCTAAAATCACTGAGACTAGGAAAGGCAGCCGGTCCTGACGCAGTGAATAATCGAATACTGAAGGAACTGGCTCTTCCTCTTTCTGTCCCTCTAGCTGATCTTTTTAATCTTTCTCTATGTAAAGGTAAAGTCCCAAATATATGGAAAGAAGCAAATGTAACTCCGATCTTTAAGAAGGATGATCCATCCATGATTTCAAACTACAGACCTATTGCTCTTCTTAGTACAATTGGGAAAGTCTTAGAAAAAATCGTTCATAAAAACCTTTTTAACTTCACTCGTGACCATGAAATACTTACGTCTTTGCAATCAGGTTTTATACCCGGGGACTCTACTGTTAACCAACTAGTTGATATCTATAACACATTTTGTAAAGCCTTAGACGATGGGAAGGAGGTTCGTGCTGTTTTTTGTGACGTAAGTAAAGCGTTTGACAGGGTGTGGCACCAAGGTCTTCTTTACAAACTTCAATTAATTGGTATTTCTGGCTCGCTTCTATTGTGGTTCAAGAATTACTTAGACAATAGAAAACAGAGGGTAGTACTACCCGGAGCCGCCTCTTCTTGGGTAGATCTAAAGGCTGGTGTCCCTCAAGGTTCCATTCTAGGCCCCCTTTTATTTCTCATTTACATAAATGACATAGTTGAAGATATACATTCTACAATACGGCTTTTTGCCAATGATACAAGTCTATACATCATTGTAGAAAATCCGATTACCGCAGCCGAGCACCTTAACGCTGATTTAGCTAAAATAAACTTGTGGGCAACTAAATGGCTAGTAGCATTTAACCCTACTAAAACCGAGTCAGTCATTTTCTCTCGAAAGCAAAATAAACCCTACCATCCCCCTATTACCATGGACCAACACCAGATAAGCCAGGTAAATTCGCATAAACATTTAGGCCTCATCTTCTCCAGTAACTGTACTTGGCATGACCACTTAGAATACATTAAAGCGAAGGCATGGTACCGGATCAATATACATGTAATGCGCAAACTTAAATTTGTCCTTGACAGAAAGTCACTTCAAACAATATACATTTCTTTTATCCGGCCGGTCCTCGAATACGCGGATGTTGTCTGGAACAACTGCACCCAGTATGAAGCAAATGAATTAGAAAAAATCCAAAACGAGGCTGCTCGCATTGTAACAGGGGCAACAAAGCTAGTCTCTATACATGCTCTCCTCTCTGACGTTGGCTGGGAATCCCTTTCATCCCGAAGAGAAAATCACAAGCTCATTCTCTATTATAAAATGCAAAATGATCTTGTACCTGATTACTTGTCTTCTTTGGTACCACCAACTGTTGGTAGTACGGCAGTATACAATCTGAGGAACGATTCTGATTTAAGAACTATTTCCGCAAATTCCCAATTATATTATAATTCATTCCTTCCATCTGTGACGCGTAGTTGGAACGATCTGTCAGAAAATATAAAAGACTCAACGTCGGTCGCAGCATTTAAACATAAACTCCAGGGTACTACAAGAAACCCGCCAGCCTACTTTAATGCTGGGAAAAGGTTAGGCCAAGTATACCATGCCAGATTAAGATTAAATTGTAGTTCGCTGAGGCATCATCTCTTTTTAAAAAATGTTTTAGACAATCCTTTTTGCGAATGTGGGGCTGTTAAAGATAATAAGCATTTCCTCCTTGAGTGCGTGCAATTCAGGCTGTTACGACAGGAACTTATCGATACTGTTTCTCTTATTTGCCAGCCGAATCTCGATAATTTACTGTATGGTAGTGAAAATTTGACAAACAATGAGAATGAAAAAATATTTTTGGCAGTGCAGGAATTTATCATCAAATCTAAACGTTTCTGATCCGGACGGTCTCTTTATCATAAAGTACACTGAACACATCAAAAGTTGTTGATGATTTTCTCAAATATATATATATGTGTATGTGTATATATATATATATATATATATATATATATATATATATATATATATATATATATATATATATATATATATATACACTGCAGCGCCGTTATAACGCGGTCGCTTATAACGCGGAAACCGTTATAACGCGGTTGGGCCTTGGCTCCCGTTTTTTTCCCCACCAGTTTGAAAGTGTTGCCCTTTTTCCGCGGAACGCGGCAGTCTAAAAATTGCCAGCCGTGACCATATACTCGCTGATTTACTCATTCTTTTTTACCAAACTTTTCATCAGTTTTTGTCTTTAGGCTATTTTAGATCATGTCTGCGCACCATTTAAAAGCCATACTACAGTAACTGGCACAGCCCTCAACCATAATTTTCATGTATTATAAGTGAAATAAAAGAAATAATAAGAGTAACTTACGCAACACAGATTAATTACATAATTATCCTAACACAGTCATAAATCAACACTTCATTGTCCTCTTTGCTGTAATAGTAGTCTGATAATTAATCCGTTTGTGTGACGTGTGAATGCACTGCCACAGTCCATAGCTCCAGATTAGGTGTCTTTTTTTTTCTTTTTTAATTAAAGAAGACTGTTATTTTTCCTTATTTCTCCATGAAATTGTAGGTTTTGCGTACTCTCTGGAAGGGCCTCAGCGAGGCGCTTCCAATGAGTATCCATAACCTACGTTTACGTGGAGAAATAAGAAATTTAATATGTGGAGACCCCTCTAGTCTGGAGCTGTGGATAGACCCTCTTATCTGGAGCTATGACAGTCGGCATGTCCAAATAGATCAAAGAAACGGGTCAAGTGTGAATACACTGAGATAGCTTAAAGCTCCAGATAAGGTGTCTTTTTTTTAGTTAAAAAGTACTGCTACCCTAGGTTAAGGGAAACAGACTGCTGGGAAACGAGATGTACTTTCTGGACAAACATGAAACTAAGACTGGTCAGTGCTCTTTATAAAAAAAAAAATATCTGAGATTAGATTTTTTTATTGTGAAAGAAATCAACAGCAGCAATAAAAACTGACCAAGCAGGTAAGCCTGTCCCTTTTATCATGTTACTAAACATCTGACGCAACAGTTGGTATTGATTTTTTTCTGCACCTGTTGCTAAACCCTTAGCATGCTGTGTGCATATAATTAGCAGACCACCTTCTGAAATATTTTTTTCTTATATCCTCAGGCTGCAAGATTTTGACACTGCATTCAAACTTGAGAAAATTTGCATGACAAAAGTTGTTGTATGGAAAAAAAAAAAAAAAAAGAAAGAAAGAAAAAGAAAAATATCATCAATTTGTCATCTGCTGAATTTTTCCTGGGAGCAACAAAGGTTATTTTTTTGACACGCAGATCAACTGTGCACATGCTCAAGGCAATTTCCGGTAAAGGACAGGTTGTTTATTACACAGTTATTCATAATGCAAGACTGTTGCAGTTAGTTCCCTTGAAGATCATAAAAGAAAACAAAACAATTTAAGTTTAAAAAATTTATTATTTACTGGATTAAAAGAACAAAACGGAAATCAGGCAAGGTACATGCACAAAGTTACAACAATAAAAAAAATAAAAAATAAATAAATAAAAAAGGAACATACAATATAACATACATGCAATGTGTAATATCCCATAATAACTGGAGGAAACTGCAGTGGTGCAAGTGGGTGTGGTTGTCATGTTCCGTATAATGCGGACCACGTATAACGCGGACCACGTATAACGCGGTCAGTGTTCATGGCTCCCGACGACCGTGTTATAACGGCGCTGCAGTGTATATATATGTGTGTGTGTGTGTGTGTGTGTGAATGTATGTGTGCATATGTGTGTATATATATATGTATATGTATATATTGTATCATTGTTGAAATCTCTTGATGAGTAAGAGGATGCTTGGTTATTTAATTGGCTGGTTTTAAGACAAAATTGTTGATGACCGCGAGACTCGACTTTGGCTGTTCTTTCGTTCTTTCTCTCTTTCTTTCATTCTTAGAAGACCTCTCTTCAACATGGAAAAAAGAATTTGAACTCCATTCCCCGTGGAGCCCCATCTTTATTTAGATACTTAGTGCAGCTTAAGTTTAATAACTATAATTGTAACGATGATTTAAAATTGACATGATCATGAAATTGTTAAATAGTATAGAGTTATTGCAGATATGAGATACAGATTCAAATAAGTCTCAGACTTTTTTCTGTATCCCTTTTGTATAATGTGTGTATCATGAGTTTCATATTTCTATATATCTGTACATGTTATACAAATGAAATAAAGTTTAAACCAAATGACCATAAATGGTCATTTTTCAATATAATCTATACATTCTTGTTTGGGTATAACACGGTTGTTTAACTAACACGGTTTATGCTATGGACCCCAACAATCGTGTTATAAAGAGGTTGTGGTGTAATTAGAAATGAACCATTCCCTGTGAAAATATGCTTTCTGTGCATATGCAGACAGTAAAACAACAAGATCATGATCAGCCCGTGTATGCTTGCAGTCTGATCAACAGCTTCTACATTCTCTTACATACATGTTAACCTCTTTATAACATGGTTCGTTATAACATGGTTTTGGATACAAAACGGTTCAAACATGGATCCCAAAAATTTATAGATTATATAGAAAAATGACCATAAATGGTCATTTTTCTATATAATCTATACATTTTTGTTTGGATATAACACGGTTGTATAACTAACACTGTTTATGCTTTGGACCCCAACAACAATGTTATAACGAGGTTGTGGTGTACTCATTCGATGTTACTATCACAGGAACTGTATTTTCAATGTTACAGATTATCACATATTCATTTATATCAATATTATTTGGCATGATAATCTACCATTCGTGTATGTGAAAAAGCATTCTTCATACCTTGGTTGCAATATCAGCGGATATAGATAATCAGACTGATAACCTGTAACAATGTATTTTTAATGGAATGTGGTTATCACAACCAGAAACAGAGCATTTTAAATGACAAGCAGTTATTGGCCAGCTCACGTTGTTATCAACAATTTAATGTAATATGAATAACAGGATGTGTCATTATGTACTTTTGCACTGGAAGTATCATTCATGTTGTTATCAACAATTTAATGTCACATGAATAACAGGATGTGTCATTATGTACTTTGTACTGGAAATATCATCTATTTGAACATCACTTCTGGTGACTGGTCTTCAAAAACAGTAGGAGGCAGATTTGAATATGTGATAAACAGTTTATTACATGACGTTTTGGTTATCACACTCTGTATCAACCCCTCGAGACACCATTATCTGCTAAAGCTTTCGGGCAGGTAATGGGGTACGGCATTAAGTGTTCAAAATTTTAGGATATTTATGGTATTTCCTCTATGCTCCAAAAACCTTTTTCTCAGGAGGCCAAAACAATTAATATATATATACATTCGTTAAAATTTACATCAAGTGATACGCAAATATGCTGAAATTTTTTGCTGAAAAAATATGAGTAGCTTTTGCAGTAAAGCTGCTCACATTTTTTCAGCAAAAAATATCAGAATATTGTGTATTGAATCCACTAAAACAGTTAACGAAATGACCCTTAACAAGCTTGTTAAGCTAACGACACTTTGAACAACTGGGCCCTGGTAATTATGTACAATTCTCTATTAAAAAAAAAAAAGTTCATACATACCCTTATTATTTTTTTTTGAACATGCTTCCTACACACATATTTTTCAATTTGGCCTGATGTATTCAAATATATATTTTACTAGAGCTGTGCTACAACTTAAGGAAATCCTGTCGCATACCTGGTTTGTAGGTTGGAGAAGACAAGACATTGCTGAAAGCTCACAGAGGACAGAATATTCATCAGAGCCTTCTTTTTCTCTTCAAACACAACATGGGACATTGGGTGATATGGCACTAGTTTGTAGTACTGTCGAATGCCTGCAATAGTTAGTGTTGTTTACATGACTGACAATAGTTAATCATCAGTCACTTTTGCCTGTTGTGATCGATGATCAGAAAGAATTTTCAGTCAACTAACCCATTGTAGTCACGAGACCCCTAAAAGGGTAATTGGCAAACAGTGCAGACCCAGATCAGACGCTGCACAATGCAGCTTCGATCAGCATCTCCACTGTTTGCAAATAGTTTAGCCATTTTTCTAAATCTTATAGCCGGATGTACCTAAAACTGAAATTGGACTCTTCCAATATATATATAGTGTGGAGGAGTCTATTAGGTCTACAATGGGCTAAACAGAAAATTCTATTTTTAGTACCATATTTTTTCTCACTTTTTTTATAGGCAAGTGTAAAAAAAAATGAAATACGAAGTTATCAACAGTATTCAACCAAATTACCGAACATACACCTATGAGCGCACAGTCAAGCAATTTTGTAGGCTTTCAGATTGCAGTCCATATAATTATTATCTACTTGCTTATAATAGCATATGTTGTGGGTTCTCCTCTGATGAGTCAAATGAGTACCCACAACACATGCCTTTACAAACTTGTCAAGGTAATTCGACTGATTAATTGCGCTGGAGTTTAACGACACGTCAACCCTTGTGGGTCATTTTGTGTTGTCTCCCTCCCAGAGAATGGGAGAAGAAACAGCAGAGGAGATGAAAGAGAGGGGCAGGGGAGAAAGAGAAAAACAAATGAAAGTGAAGAAACAGAAGAAACAAACATTCCCCCTCTACCTATGCCTAAGGATAGCAGGCCTTGCCTAACTGTAAGCCAATATCAGTTGGATGCATTAGTGATGCAAGATACACAACACCTTTGCCTCACCCAACCGCCCCCACAAGGTAATTCAATGCATACTCACAATATATGCTTTTATAAAGATGAGTCCATGTCACATAAGCATCCTCAGGCTCATACTCCTTTAAAGTGTGTCCTTATTAGAAAGATATTTTACCACATTTTTTTTCCAGTAATTTTGAAAAACATAAGCCCACAGTGCAGTAATTACCGCATTCGATCTAATTACCGCACATACCCCTATAAGCGCACAGTCAAGAAATTCCGTAGTCTTCAGATTACAGCCAGTATAATTTTTCTTTACTTCTTTTTAAAAGCATATGTTGTGGGTACTCATTTGAATTGCATCGACTTATCAATGCAATTCAAATGAGTGCCCACAACATATGCCTTTATAAAGAAAATCAGAAACAATCGCATAATCATCATCAAATAAGTCCTTTTTCTGATCTTTTTTATAGTGTATCCTTAGTAGGTAGATACATATTTTACCACAAATGAGTGTTCCCAGTAATTTTGAAAAACCTAAGCGCACAGTGCGGTAATTAGGTTGAATATGGTAGGTTGAAAAGGGTACTTTAAATTTGTGGTAAATAAAGGTGAAGAAATTATGATCAAAACAGTCTGAAATAAGCATTACTCTAAATAAGGCTCCATAATTTTTTCATGGAGAAATAAGAAAACTATTTTGTGGATAAGCCATCTTATCTAGAGTTATAGCTAAGTACCTGGGCCCAGTTGTTCGAAGCATAGTTAGCTTAACGAGCTCGTTTAAGGGTCATTTCGTTAACTGTTTTAGCGGATTCAATACACAATATTCTGAAATTTTTTGCTGAAAAAAAATGTGAGTAGCTTTTGCACTGCAAAAGCTACTCACATTTTTTCAGCAAAAAATTTCAGCATATTTGCGTATCATTCGATGTAAATTTTAACGAATCGTTAACTAACGATGTCGTTAGCTTTGAACAACTGGGCCCTGGAAGGGGACTAAAATAAGATTGAGATATATAATTCATGTCTACTATATAATTATGACAGACTCCCAACACTACCAATAATAACTCAATATAGAGCAGAACCAATATTCTATATACATAGCTAAAGATAAAAGGGGATATCCACAGAACAATTTTCTTATTTCTCCATGTAAACATGTTGTGGGTGCCCATTAGAAGCACCTCCCCAAGGCGCTTCCAATAAATATCTATAACATGTTTATGGAGAAATAAAAAAAATATCAGTACTTTTTGGCTGACAAAAAAGCCACTTATGCATTTACAATGTACTTCTCATCAGCATCTTCTCTAGGACAGCTATTTTTCCGATTCCTATTATGCTCTATAGAACCTTTTTATAACAGCCACCTCTTTACAAAAGCATACAGTAAGACCTCAATGGCTCGAGCATCTTTGGGACCATGGATATTTGTTCGAGATATGGGTAGTTCGAGCCAATGAGTGTTAATAATGGCGCAAAGTCCGGAAGCAAATAGCAATAATTTAGGGATTTTTTTTTAATTTTTCTACACAATAATTGTATGTTGAGTGTACTCATTAGAATTGCCTCGATGAGGCAATTCTAACTGCACACAACACACAGTTTCACAATAAAATAAGAAAAGAGGCCAAATATTTGTTTTCTGGAGCTATCAGAAGAATTTTGTAGGGACTAAACAATGAGTTTGAATTAACCATGGTAAATGAGCCATCGGTGTTCGAGCTATTGAGGTTCGACTGTATTTTGGTTTGGCTTGGGGTTTAACAGCCAAGTCAACACTATTACATGTAGGTCATTCGTACTGATCAGTTTACCTAACTACACTTTTTCCTAGGCAGATTTAGTGCTCTAAGCGATTAACTAGTACTTGTGCACATTCTTCCACCTGAAACTGACAACTGCCCATCTTGAATCAGCAAAAGGGAGAGAATGACCGTAGAAAATATTTCATAATCAATCTCCATAAATGAATGTTCCTGTACCTGCCTGGGGTTGAGCCAGCGACCTGATCACGAGTTGGACGCATATCTATCTGAGCCACCAAGGACGGCACAAAAGCATATTTTATGACTGCTGTAGGTGCTGAAAATCCTGTTTTTTCTAATTTTTTCTCCTAAGTTCATGGAAAGAGAAGTTTGATTTGATTGATTGTGTTGGGCTTTAACAACACGTCAACCCTAGTGGGTCATTTTGTGTCATCTCCCAGAGAAGGGGAGAAAAGCGATAGAAGAGATAGTAGAAGAGATGAAAGAGAGGGACAGGGAATAAAGAGGAACAGGAATGAAAGTGAAGAATCAAGTTTGAAAACGCAATCTACATCAATGGGAGACCCATTTAAGTCTAGCATCCCATAAAAGGGACATTGGCAAACGGTATAGACCCACATCTGATGCCGCTACACTGTTTGCATTAAATACAAGAATCTGTATAAAACATGGCAATAATAAAAACAAACCAGACACTCCTTATATTGGAAATGGACTGGTCCAGAGTGAAAGTTGAACAGTCATTTCTGCATAAATGGGATTGGATTATCTCCTCTCCCTTGAGCAATCTTCACAGCTCTAAATGAGATACTTTTTTCTATCAAGCTTTTTAACCCTTGGCATGCTGAATAAATTTAGATGCCATGCCAACTTCTAATTTTCACCCAATCAGATTGCTTGATCCGAATTGGTGCTATAAATGCACATACTTAATGGCAAACAGTGCAGATCCAGATCAGTTGGCTTCTTCAGAAGTTGAGGTTTTACAGCCCAGTCAACACAACTGGGTCATGTCAAACGTGGTCAGTTTACCTTACCACACTTTTACTGGGCAAGCTTAATTCCCTAAGCACTTAAGCAGAATTGTGCACATTCTTTTGCCATAAACTGACAACTGCCCTTCTTGATTCAACAGTAGGTAGAGAAGGACCGTTGAAAATATTTCATGATCAGTCTCCACAAAGAATGTTGCCGACCCTGCAGGATGAACACGTAACCTCCTGATCTCCAGTTGGATGCGCATCCAACGGAGCCAACGAGGCCAGCTCCACAAAGGCTAACTTTAAAAATATTAACAAGAGTTGTCAGAAGACAAAGCAGCTCGCCGGAAAGGGCTGATTGGATAAGAAAGCAATCTTTAAATATTAAAGATTAAATGCAAAACTTAAACATAGCAGTAAATGATAGAGTATGACCTGACTTTGATGTCAGAAGAATGTCAAACTGAGGGATGGGGTATATGCCATTGAAACACCTTCCCTTAGGCTGGTGTGGATGAAATATGAAAGCTATATCTTACTTATTTCAGCAGCCATGTACACTTCTCAAAACTTAAACACAATTATAAATGACAAAGTATGACCTGATCTCGGCCTAGGCAGAAGGTCAAAGTGAGGAAGAGGTGTATACTATTGAAAGGTCTTACCCTAAGGTAGGTGTGGGCCAAACATTAAAGCAGCATCTTGAATACTTTAGCAGTTACGAACACTTTTCAAAACTTAAACGCAAAACTCAAACATGGGTTTAAATGACAAAGTATAACTTGACCTTGACCTTGGCAGAAGGTCAAACTGAGGAAAAAGTCTGTGCTTTTGAAAGGTCTTACCCTAATGTTGGTGTGGGCCAAATATTAAAGAGGTATCTTGAATACTTCAGCAGTTACAAACACATTTCAAAACTTAAACGCAGAACTCGAACATGGGTTCAAATGACAAAGTATGACCTGACCTTGACCTAGGCAGAAGGTCAAACTGAGGAAGAGGTGTGTGTTATTGAAAGGTCTAACCCTAAGGCTGGTGTGGGCCAAATATTAGAGCTCCATCTTAAATACTTCAGCAGTTATGTACACTTTTCAAAACTTAAACGCAAACCTTAAACATGGGTGTAAAAGACAAAGTAAGAACGGACCTTGACCTACACAAAAAGTCTATTTTGGGGATGGGAGTATATGCTATTGAAAAGTCTTACCCTAAAGTAGGTGTAGGCCAAATATGAAAGCAGTACCTTAAACAGTTAAAAAACTATGCACACATTTGAAAACTTAAACATTGTGCTAACGCGGACACCGACACGGACGCGGACGCCAATGCCTGGGTGACAACATAAGCTCTCCAGGGACATAGTCCCGGCGAGCTAAAAATTCTGAAGCAATAAAATCCTTTCCATTTTGGTATGGAGTTATTAAGTATCTCACTACAGAAAGAAGAAACAGAAATCTGTAAAAAACATTTAAAATGCTGGATTTACATGTACCTAGAAGAGCAGGATCTGATATATTCAGTCTCAGAAAGGTGGGGTTCCTCATATACGCTGTTAGATGATCAGCCAGATACTCTGGATAAGTTGCTGACAAAGCCAGCATCTGTTTGTTCTCAGGCAGAGAAGAATAGATCCAACTGAAACAGTGAAAATCACGTATACATTATTAAATATTAACCCTAAATATTTGGACACCCTTACTCCTTACCCTTACCATACTTGCCCCGAAATTCTAATCAAAACCATTGCACTACCTAGTTATGTGTATAAAACTGCTGGATGAGTGATAAATAGTGTAGACCCAATCAGATGCTGCATTCTGAGGCATCTGATCAGGGTCCACACTCTACACAATTTGCACGGGTCTGTCTGTCCCAGTTCCACAATACCATATTACGGTAAGTGTTTTGTCATAATTTGTTGCTTTTTTTTTACCTGGATAGTATATCTGATTCCCAACCATAAGCATTGCAAATGGGCAATTAAGTATTACGATTAAAAGCAGAGGGTAAAATACTCAGTGTACCAAAAAACGTATCTAGAGCACTGTAAGTATGCTTTAAGCCTAGTAGCATAAGGTACACCAACGTGTATAAATTCCTTTTATGGAAAAAACTGGAAGCTTCATTTGTCTATTGTTACTAATGTACTTCAAAGAAGTCATGCTTCCAAAATATTTGAACTTAGAACCACAACAAACAAAATGTTACAATGTAAAATGCAACCATCTATGATGCTCTAAGGATAATTTGACAGTGACACAGAGTCTACCAATGTACCTAGGTAAAATAGGTTTTGAATGAATCATCATGGAAATGTTGCAGATAGTTTTGTTTAATATACTTACTTACTGCAGTTGGTGTGTAATGTTGCAATAGATCAGTAAGTAGAGTAGAGCACTTTGAATGAACCAATTCTCATTATATTTCGAGCCCTTGCTCTCATCTTCAAATG
Organism: Anodontia alba; assembly: GCA_964016985.1. Classification (NCBI taxonomy): domain Eukaryota; kingdom Metazoa; phylum Mollusca; class Bivalvia; order Lucinida; family Lucinidae; genus Anodontia; species Anodontia alba. The sequence goes on from OZ024828.1 coordinate 13,664,916, forward strand.
AATATTTTTTTGTTTGTTTTTATTTTGTCTCATGTGCCATTTTTTGTGGAAACTATTTGGATTTGAACCTGCAGGATCACACATTGTAAACTAAGAGATCTACCACAGAGCTAGTTTGTGGTTGCTTATTATGTATATCATCGAGTGCTAGTCAAGTAGTGTTTACCTATTTGTAAGAATGGACTTGGTCTAATAACAAACAATCAATGTCTGATATCACTGTCTCAGGTCTGTATCAAGGAAATATTCTACCTTTTCAGTTTTGTTTTTGGCTATTTTTGCATGAAAACATCTGGAAATGCCTGGGTAACTGCAAAGTCAGGAGTGTGAGCCCCTCCACTATGTGGATGCTTCCATACTTACAAGAGAACAGTTTACTCACTTTATTTGGTCTTGGAAGCTTTCTTCTAAAAGCTTGTCAGCTTCATCAAGGACAAACAGACGAATGCTCTCAGTCTTCAATATACCAGTCTCTATCAACTGTTTAACACGACCTATGGATTTCAAAATATATATACAGTTGACTCTCGTTATCTCGAACTCGCTTATCTCGAATAACCGCTTATCTCGAAGTGAAAATCTGGTCCATGCCTAAACATAAACATCTAACAACAGGTAAAAAAATATCTTTTCCACAATATTTTCAATATATCTCTATCTTCAAGATTTCAATTACATATATATATATACATGTTAAATGTGGTTGTTTGAATAATTTTTTCCTCAATTCTGCAAATCTTATATGCTGAGGTAAGGATATCTTGAAGTATTTAATAGAGTCCCTTGGAATTCGAGATAACAAGAATCGACTGTACAGTATCTCCTTAAGTAATTTGTATTCAAATACATAGGTTTCAGCAAGCAGTGAAGACCCAGATCAGACACCAAAGAACATGGCATCTGATCAGTGTCTACCATTGTTAGCCACACATCCATGTTTTCATAACCATGAACAGATAGTCAAATGAGCTTGATCAAAATATCAAAGATAAGTATCAGAGCTCTAGATAAGAGGGAGTAAAGGGTATTTCTGCATTGAAATTTTGAAAATCAGCATTAAAACAGAAGTTGAAGGGGTAAAAATACTCAATGAAATTTTGGATTTCAGAATTGAAATCAAGTTTAGGTGGTAAAAGTTTTCAGTGAACTTTACATCTTTTGAAAAAAAAGCAATTTTACTCACACTGAACCTTTGGAGCAGTAGCAGTACACTAGATCAGAAAAGGTTTAACCCTTAAAACACTAATGGCAAAAACATTTCTAGGTGTTTTTCTTTTTTCAGAGAAAATAAAGCTTGGCATTTGCCAAGCTTTACTTTCTCTGAAAAATTGTAAATTTTGTATGCTACACTTATGCTTGGTGCTTTAAGGGTTACGGTAAGCATTGCAGGTGGGCAATTAAGTATTAAGATTAAAAGCAGAGGGTAAAATACTCAGTGTACCAAAAACTTATCCAGAGCACTGTAAGTATGCTTTAAGCCTAGGAGCTAAAAGTATCAGAATATTTAGGGTAAATATGGCACATTAACCCATTAAGGACTGAATAAACTCCCCCACGCCATAAATTGGAAGAGTCCATTTTTTATTATAGGTATGTCAGGCTGTATGATGTAGATATTCCTAATGAAAAATGGTTTAACTATTTGCAAACAGTGGAGACCCTCATCAGACGATGCTTTCTGCGGCATCTGATCTGGGTCTGCACTGTTTGCTAGTTACCTGTTTAGGGGTCTCCAGTCTTCAATGGATTGAGAAAACATTCAAGCGAGTGATGTTTGTGTGTGTGTTTTTGGGGGGAGGGGAGGGGGGGGGGGGTTGCTTTTTCTATTATCTCTTAATCCAGTATAGGACAGAAAGTCTCTATGAGCTACACTGTGCTCCTCTGTCAGTTTTCTGCCAAAAAAACATGTAGAAACATCTTGATGCCTTTTGGATTGAAAACATATGAGTATCTGTCTTTACCTTTTGTTTCTCGATGAAAATACATGTTTTGGATACTCATTAGAATTCTCTAATGAGTATCAACAACGTAAGAATTCTCTAATGAGTATCAACAACATAAGAATTCTCTAATGAGTATCAACAACATAAGAATTCTCTAATGAGTATCAACAACATAAGAATTTTCTAATGAGTACCAACAACATAAGAATTTTCTAATGAGTATCAACAACATAAGAATTTTCCAATGAGTATCAACAACATAAGAATTTTCTAATGAGTATCAACAACATAAGTTTTTTGTGGAGAAATAACAAAACTGTTCATCTAATCATAACACTATAAAAACACAATGAAAAAAATATAAATTGCATGTACTCAGCAGAAGTGTCTTAGTGAGGCACTTCTCATGAAAAACACATCATATGTTTTTTTGTTTTTTTAGGAGAAATAAGAAAAATCCCATTTATTTGGATGAAAACTGTCTAAATTGGACTAAGCATATGCATGTCCCTTCTATCTGGATCACTGATGCCAGCACTGGAGCAGGGTAAGGCTGGTACGATTAATCGGATAATTGATTAATTGATCTATAAATTCTACAAAAATTATTATCGTTACAGATTTGCTTATAATCGATCATTTAATTTCTGTGTCTCTTACTTTAACGTATTTACCCTTAGTATTCAGACACATCAACTCCTTACCATACTTTATCTCAAAATTGAACAAGTATACTTTATTACCCAATGTTGAGTTTAAAATAACTGGATGAGTGGCAAACAGTGTAGACCCTGATGAGATGCCGCATTTAGAACAACATATGGTGAGAGCTATGCTCAGACAAACAGGTAAAATTATGACCGACTCTTCAGTGATTACTAATCGATTATCGTCCGCAATGGCAGGACTGATAATCCATTATCTTTTCAGCTCCGATTAGCCAGCCTTAGAGCAGGGCTGTGGAAATACCATGCCTGACTTGTCCTATTTTCCTCAAGGACAAGTATATAATAAGAAATTTCAATTTACTTGTCCTCAGACAGGGACATCATACCCAAGTGTAGCTAAGAAGAGTATCCAGATTTTGAGATAAATATTCTTTTTTTTATTTTTAAAGAAAACATTCCTTGTGTATACTCATCAGAAGCGCCTCAACAAGGCACTTCTAATGAGTACCACAACATATGTTTTCTTCCAGAAATAAGAAAAAGTGCATTTTCAGTCGCAAACCTTGGTTGGACAAATGGAATTTGACTGTTTAGCTGTCCATGGACAAGACATAAAATTTGATAATTCCACAACTCTGCACTGGAGAGTACAAACCTGGTGTTCCAACAGCTATATGAGTTTTCTTCAACTTCATCCTATCTTCTTGAAGAGGAAGACCACCAATGAAGGTGTGGCATTTGAGTCCAGTCATAGCACTGCCAATACCACTGATCACCTCCCATATCTGAACCGCTATCTCTCTTGTAGGGGCTAGAACCAAAACCTGGTAAAAAAAGATGGCAATCACGCTTAATCTTGAGACAGATGATGGTGGTTTAGAGTACTACATGTACATCTCTTTCAACATTACTTAAACTAGAGCAAGTCGATGACGCGCCATCGCATATCCCCGTACCAGCGCCATCGCATATCTCTGTGCACATCAAAATTCCAAATGCCTTCCTCCAGTCCTCATCCATTAGGGCTATTACCTGTGACAGTTTCAAGGTTCTAGCTCAAAAAGCCTCAAAGGAGTTGTGTGAAATCAAAAAAAAAGCTCAAAAAGCCTCAAAGGAGTTGTGTGAAGTCAAAAAAAAAAAAAAAAAAGGACCAAAAATCCTACTTTTTGACCTCTGCTGACACACAGACATGCACCCGGGGCAAAATTTTTGCACCATTGTACTCTACTCTTCATTACCTTTGATTTGATATGAAACATGACTATGTACAAAATGGATTTTGGACCCTTCGGGGCACTACCCCCTGGCCCTGCACCAAGGGGTTAAATCCAAATTCCGAATGTGTTCCTCCAGTCCTCATCCATAGGGCTATCGCCTGTGCAAGTTTCGAGATTCTAGCTTAAATGGTTTAGGAGCAATGGTGTGACATTACTGATGGACGGACGGTATCACAATATCCCCGCTTTTCTTCGAAAAGCGCGGGGATAATCATATCAAGAAAATGCGTGATAATGAAAAGCTTGGTGCAATGAAGTGCTGTTCAGAGGCATGAGCTGAATTCCAACTCAAGCAGGATTCAAACCCAGGTCCAAAGGTCAGTATTTTCAGAGAGAGGGGCCTGAGCAAACAGTTTAGACCCAGAACAAATTGCTCCCATATCCATTATACATATATGTATAATTATTACTAAAGGGATATTGTCAATCAAAAAGGAATCAAGTGTTCTATTTAACCCTTATTCTGCTGAATAAATTAAATTAGCCACACCCATTAATTTTCTGACTATCCGCTGATCAGATTACTTGATATAATGTATTCATTCAATTCACAAACTACATGACAAACAGTGTAGATCCTGATCAGATGGCTTCTGAAGAAGCCATCTGATCTGGATCTACACTGTTTGCAAAGGTATGGGTTGTTAAGTTCAGCAGGATAAGGGTTAAAATATAATGAACTGCACAGCAATAACATTTTTTCAAGTGATGCTGAAAGGAAAATAGTCTGGCAAATTACAGACAGCAGCATTGAGAAGTTCTGATGTAAAATTAGCTCAAACAGTACCTGTGTTGAGGGGCTATCTATCTGAATTGTTTCAAGAGCAACCACAGCAAACACACAGGTCTTTCCTGTCCCAGACTTTGCTTGAACTATCAAATCTGTCAAGAAATAAAATAAGGAAACATAAACTAAAAATGTGAGTGCAGTAACACTGTATTAAGTACAAGATTCCCATGTGTCAGATAAGAAGAGATATCCACATTTTTTTTTCCTATTTCTACATGAAAACATATGTTGTAAAGCATTTCTAACGAGCACCCACAACACTCACCTGAATTAACTGCTGTAAGTTAATCAGGTCATTTACTCATCATTCCCTATCAGCCTGTCAAGTTTCAAGGCAATGGCTTAAACAGTTTTCAAGATATTTTGCTTACAAGGTTAAAATGCTGAATTTTTCAAAGGGCCATTACATGTAGTAAAAAAAAAAAAAATCAGATTTTGTTCAAAAGTTGAATGGGTAATCTACATGTACTTATCATCCCCTATCAGCACATTAGGTTTCAGTACAACAGTTCAGATAGTTTTTTGAGATATCTTGTTTACAAGACTTCATTGCAATTTTTTGCAAAGGAGCATAACCAAAAAAGATAGCATTATGCTTAATCTTGAGATAGGTGATGGTGGTAGCTTGTGAAAGTGACAGTGTCATGGCTTGAGATATGTCCATTAAAGGCGACCATTTTGTTTGGTTGTTATGGCAAAACTTTAAAGTAGGAACTTTGTGAAATACCAGCAGGGAAAGAAGACCATGTGAGGCACCAGCAGGGAAAAAAGACCATGTAAGCACCCACAGGGGAAGAAGACCCTGTTGAAGCACCAGCAGGGAAAGAAGACCCTGTCGAGCTTGCTTCTTGTGCATTTTTAGCTCTGGCCGCCATTTTGTTCAGTCTAGTGGAACCATTTTAGCAAATTTGGCAAAAAGATATAGCACATTCAGCAGACGGCATTTTCCTTTTTTTCCCCCTTATTTTCCAGTGTAAATTAAGCGTGACATTACATGTGAATCATCTGCTAGATGATTCACATGAAATGTTCAGTCTTATTTTCATTGGAAAATACTAAAGCAATTAGATCGGCATCTCCTCTAGAATTTTCAGCAGTGCTTCAGGAGTTCAAACTATTTTCTTTGCAGCAGCAGCAGCATGTGCTAAGCTTGAAAATAAAATGATTTGAAAGGCAGAAATTTCCAACTTAGGAAAAACAAAAAAAAGCATGATACATTGGTACAAAACAACAAGCTACAGTTTCAAAAGGGACATTTCTGCTGCTAAAGTGACATAGAGAAAAATGGGCCAGCCTACATAAAAAAGCTTGTCATATGAAAACGAATATAGGAAGACTCAGGCGACCACCACCCCTAATCCAAAACTAAAACTGGGCGATTAGAAATCATCCTAGGCTTTGGTCTAAATATGTTGCTGGCCTTGTGCATTCACGTTACCAGCTGTTGTTCGGATATACTCTTTGATACTCACAGATGAAACATAAAACTAGTCGCAGGGTTGGTTGTCGGAAGCAGAAATATCTATGTGTGCATTTTTGCAGTCTGATCCTGCTATTGCCAGCACTAGTTTTGTGTGGTCAAACTTACCTGTACAGAATAATTTAGCGCCACTCACAAACACTCCAAATATCATGGGTACACTGAGGTCTGCAGAATGTCCTCGGAATATCGAGCGCATAACATTTAGAAAAACTTTTTCACTCGCATATCTCATACTGTGAGATAAAATCTCACAGAATTTGGCCCATCTGGAAGGCAATTCCCATAAAAAATGCAAATCTCACAGAATTTTAGGACCATTTTATAACAGATTTTATGAAGAAATAAACATAAATCACACATTGTTGTGGTTGTCACAAGCTTCTTACTGGAAAAAAAAGACTTTAAACTATATTGGGGGAGCTCCAAAGAGATGTTTAAGAAAATCTCACAGAAATATGTCAAATCTCCCTTAAAATTTTGCCTTATTTCACAGATTTTAGTCCCCAGCTTATGGCATGTATGCACTCAAACTCCTTGTGCATTCAGGTTACCAGCTTTTAGTTACACACTTTAAATTTTGGGCGGAAAATCGTGTATTGTAAAAGTGGTCGGCGATCTGAAAATTTTTTTTCTTTTCTTTTTTAACCTGAGCCATACTGTATAGATAGATAGATAACCTACCAAGGGTCAAACTGTTCCGTTTGTTTGTTTGTGTTGAGGTTTTACGGCCCAGTCAACCCAATGGAGTCATGTCAAGTGCAGTCAGTTTACCTAGCCATATGTTTACTGGGCAGGCTTAGTCCTCAAAGCGGTTAACCTGTATTGTGCACATTCTTTCGCCAGAAAATGACAACTGCCCTTCTTGAATCAGCGGAAGGGAGAGAATGACCATAGAAAATCTTTCATGATCAAATTTCCAAGAAAGAATGTTGCCGACCTCGGCAGCTGTTGAACCCACGACTTCCTAGTCTCCAGTCGGACGGGGGTTCATAGAAATACTGGAACACACCGAAACACTGGAACACACTGGTTATTACCGGAACACACTTTAAATTATTATTTTATATTATTAAAGTTTGTTTTTTTAAAACTTAATTGTTTGTTTGTATGTAGGTTGTTATTAATAACAAATATGATCTTAGTATACAATAAATTAACCTCATTCCAGTGTTTTATAAAAATGTGTTCCGGTCCGCTGGGTCTGAATACTCACACAAGTAATTATTGTAGAAGTTTATTTTATGACTGCCACACTCTGATGTTACTCGGCTTAATGACAAGATATTCTGCATATTCTTCCAACAAAAACGTTTGGACATTTGACAATTCCAGCTAATCGTCCCCATTTGAGAAGATAAACATGAAATGTCAAAACCGTTAGCTGGGAAAATATTTCAAAATGTTATCTGAAATGTTTATCCAGAGTGCTAAGGGATAATATCAGTATAGTGACTCTTTTCATGTCATGCCTTTGGACTGCCTGATGTAGTTATGTGTTGTGTTGTGGTTTACGGCCCAGTCAACAGCTAAGGTCATGTCGATCTGGAAGCCGATTTTGGTGTTAAAATAGGCAAATATTTTTAAATGCACAAATGGTCAAAATCGTTCCGGGTTGTTTCGGCCATGAGTTGTTTTGGCCTGGGTCGTTTCTGCCCTGGGTCGTTTCGGCCAATTTTTGTGGGTCGTTTCGGCCTGATTTTTTTAAGTCCCCTAGGTTACGGATAATAGGTAGAACATTCATTTGGTTGTTTGATGAAGAGTCTATAGTGATGTCAAAGGCCTTTTTTTTAAGTCCCTCCACGCTAGGGTTGATAGATAGAACAATCATTTGGTTGTTTGATGAAGAGTCTGTGCGTATCATAGGTCGTGGTTGATAGGGTATATCCTTTTAATGTTAAGCCTGTTTTGTCTCGGATATCCTATGTTATTTATCAAGCATTTAAATTATCTTTCAAGAGAAAATAAGGCTCAAGTGAATCGAATGTCTAACGATTCACATTAAATGTCATCCTTTATAAGCATACTCAATAGGCAAAGTCACTGATATTCTGCTCAACCGCAAATGCGATCAGAAAATCCGATTGTTCACATTTATCAAAAGCAGACAGAGCGGATGTGCAGACTGATTTAGACGTTCACATTTTGTGGTAAGGCTCTATAACTCCAGATAAGACAAAAAACACTCTTATTTCTCAATGAAAACATAAATTATTGGTATCTCATAGAGATGCTTCTAATGATTAAACACATTATATATGTTCATGGAGAAATAAGAAAATATTTTTCTTATCTGGAGCTTTGCCTGGCACCAAATTTCGCAATGGTTCTGTTTGATTATGTTCAATAATAAGACATTCCATGTGAATCAACTCTATACTTATAAAGGTAGCCAGCCAGACAGACATTTCATCATTGATTTAATTGATTAAAGTATTAATTAAAAGTGACAATCATTCATTATAAAACATGCCTATTCAAATATATAAAAAAAATTTCACCTCCAAAAACCAAAAAAAATAAAAAATCAGATAAAAAAAAGTCTCAGAAAGGTATTTTTCAAATTTCTGCTCAAAACATAGATTGTGGGTATTCAACAGAACCGCCTCGGTGAGGCAGTTCGAACGAGTACCCACAATTTATATTTTCAAGCAAAAATAATAAAAATAATGTATACCCCTGTAAACCCCAGTTTTACTATATAAAAATAGGGTTTAAAGGGGGTGGGGGGGGGGGGGGGGGGGGTGGGTGTCAAAATTATATAGCCATGTTTTCATGATGATTGATTGTCATGTTTGTTTTAAAATTTGGTAATCAGTGGGCTGGGTGGCCTAGTGGTTAGCGCACTTGACTTTCAAGCGGGATATCGTGGGCTCGAATCCCACTCGGGTCAAGACAATTTTCAGACCATTAGTACGCCATGCCGCTGCCTCTGCGTGACTCAGTTGCCTGGTAGCGTTAAAAATCTGAATAGATAGATAGACTTTGAATCATTCATCTTTGTAATTTTCTGTGATTGCAAAAGGTTCTTCTAAAATAATGTCCGAGTTCTGCCTTGCTTGTAATTCTCCTGTGGAAGGTCGTAAATATGCAGTGACCTGCGATGTCTGTAGCCAGAATACAGAATTGTTAGATACTGTAATCAAACTACAATCAGACTGTGTTGCGCATTTATTGGTGCAAAACGCTTATAAAGTTTGACATTTCATGTGAATCATTTGCTAGACATCCGCTTCACATGAAACGTTAAGCTTATTTTCTCTTGAAAGATAATTTTAATGCTTGATAAATAACATAGGATATCCGAGACAAAACAGGCTTAGCATTAAAAGGATATACCCTATCAACCATGACTATGATACCCATAGACTCTTCATCAAACAACCAAATGATTGTTCTATCTATCAACCTTAACCTGGAGGGACTTGAAAAGAAGGCCTTTGACATCACTAGACTCTTCATCAAACAACAAATGATTGTTCTATCTATCACCCCTAACCTGGAAGAACTTAAAAAGGGGCCTATGACATCACTAGACTCATGTAACATAAAACTACCAAATGATTGTTCTACCTATTATCCATAACCTAACGGGGGGGGGGGGGGGGGGGGGGGGGGGGGGGGGGGGGAGTGACTTAAAAAAATCAGGCCGAAACAACCCAGGCTGAAATGACCCTGGCCAAAACGACCCGGAACGGCGAAACGACCCACCTACCAAGGCTAAAACGACCTACCCCCAAAATTGGCTGAAACAACCCAGCTGAAAGGGCTCAAGACCGAAACGACCCGGAACCATCAAAATAAGACACAGGATATATAAACAGACCAAATATCCCTCAACCCCCTCCCTCACCCCCCCTTCAAAAAAAAATCGAAAATCCAAAAGTTGAATTAGCAAAAAGAAAATAAAAAAAAATGAGTATGTTCATTGATGTAAATATATTTTATAACTTGCTAATACCAAACACATCATGAGAAAAAAAATTACTGGATCACACTGCCATATAATAATATTAATTATTAAATGCTTAACTGAGCTAATTTTCATAGATTATGTTCACGTGTTACAAATGGTAAAATACGACACAGAACTTATAAAAGGACCACATATTCCCCAAACAAAAACTATTTAATTAGCAAAAAAAAAAAACTTTTTTGGAGTGTGTTCCAGTAATTACCTGTGTTCCGGTGTTTTGGTGTGTTCCTGTATTTCCACGAACTGGTCGGACGGCGCATCCAACTGTGGCCGACCGGTCGGACTGCGCATCCAACTGTGGCCGGCCAGACTGATCAGTGGTAAGTGGCTCTCAGATATACACTCACCCCCATCCCCACAAGACAACTAGTCAGTGAATGGCGCAGCTGAAACTTACCTAATCCACAACGACCTAAAGGAATAGCTTTCAACTGTATTGGTGAAGGTTTGTGAAAACCAGAATTTGTCAGTCCTTTAGAAACTGATTTTGACAGAAGCAAACTGCTGAAGTCGACGTTTTCTGTGATGATAACATCATCTGTCCGGGACTTTTCTTGAAGGCGATGTGCTATTCTTGACATCTTCGGAGTTTCAAGTTTCAGTGTACAAAAAATGACCCTGACTGCCTAATTCAACCCACGTGCTGAAACAGCTCCTCAGTTCATTGATAGACGCCATTTTGTTTCGTCTGCTATACGTTATTTAAAGACAAACTCATTCATTGGCTTATTTCTGGTCAGTTATTATTGTTGACCAATCAAATAATGTTTGACAGATTGAGGCAAACTTGTTTGGTCACGTGATAAAAGGGAGGTTCAATCACTTCCGCCTTACTGTCACCGGTCAAAAATGTCTCATCAAACGGGAATTACAGGTATTTTTTGATAGTTTTCACACTTAAATTAGTTTATATTAAGTGCTTTCGTAATTTAATGTAGAACTCTTGACGTATATCTTTGTTTAAGGGGAATGCGTCCTCATCGAACTGGATTGTTAGTGGGTGGGGTGCTGCAAATTTGCAGAACTTTCTGTATATCATGTTTAATAATAGCCTCAGTTTGCTATCATATTCTGTGTCGGAAAGAGTATAACCTTCCGATTCTTTAAGGATATCAGCTTGGGTTCTCTCTACTTGAAAATCTCAATAGTCTCACACTTGAGTATGTTGAGGTCCCACTCAAAATCAGACCATAGGTGATGAAGCGGTCCATCGAATTACCCCAAACAACCCCAAATTACCCAAAGCCGAGTCCGCTGCATGGATGTTTTTTCCTGTGAGACTACAGCTAATTAAGAAGTCCGCCACATGCATATTTGTACCGACAATAGCATCTTAAAAGAATAATCTGCCGCGTGTTTTTGACACTTGCGACAGTACCGTTATCTACTTGCTAAGCAAGTGGTAGTTAAACAGGTGTTGCCAGTTAACACTTCAGCGATGCAACTGAACTGGCAGCTTAAGTATCCCTTCCCGAATTGTGTATTGCCTCTACCGACTGACTAATTCCACGAAAATGCACACGTAGGTGTCTTGATCTTTCATCCCTTGAGGATGTTTTTGTTAATTTATTTATTTATTTTTTTTCCCATTTCAAAATTTTCAGAGACCGAATTTTCACCGCTGACCAGAGACTCATGCATGGGCCATTTTTTGTTGAAAGACGACAAGCAGCCCTTGAGCAAAATAGTACCTTATCCCTTTGCGAGATACCAATCTGCGCACCAAAACATTATTTCCTGCTGGCTACTAAAAATAGTTTTTAAGTACCACCGAATCTATGACTTAAACCCTGTGTAGAATCTGATGGGATTGTTCAGATACACCCCGGACAACGATACAAAAATCTGGACTGTTCACATTTTTAGTATTAAGTTATTTTTTTCTATAGCTTCCACATGAAAAAAGCGGGTGCTCGTAACAGAAGCGCGTGCTCCTAATATGGTGACGTCATATGGCAGCGTGGCAAGAAACCATTTTGAGAGAAAAACAAACTATTACCATGTTGGATTGTAGAGCATTTTCTTGTCAGAAACCCATATATAAAACAGACACATATTAAAAACAGAACTGAATTACCAAAACTTTTTCCGCAAATCAAAGCAGTAGATCAAAATTTCAGCAAGTAAGCAAGTCCCGGACGATTTTCATAGCGTGTATTGATCACAGCATGGTGCAAAGGTAAACAATGAAATGACTTTTTGCATGAAACTCAGCAGAGATGTCCGTGATCAGAATGTGCGGATATATTTCATACAGGGCTCGGGAAAACCGGAAAAAATAGCCGGTCTGGACCGAAATTAAGAATTCTGGACCGATTTCAAACACCCCAAAACACTAATAAATCGGTCCAACAGGTTTGTGCCTTGAACCCCATTTTTCCCAAACCAACCAATTTTCACAAATCAATGATGTCTAAAAATCACAAACGGTCAAGTCTTTCCAAACTGACAACATCCGCGCACCTTTTAAATGCGATATTATGGTAGTTAAAAGGCTCTAAACGGTCATTTGACATGTATATTGGAGAGAAAGCTGAATAACAGCAACCTACTCGCAGCACAAATTAATTACGTCATTATCCAAACATTGTCAAAAAATCAACACTTCACTGACCTTTGTGCGGTAAACAAGCGATTAACACGAATCATCAGTAACGGTAGTCTGATAATTAATCCGTTTGTGTGACACGTGTGAATACACTGAGACTGCAAAACATCCAGGTGCAGTCGGCGTGTCCAAAAGATCAAAGGTCGCTTTACTGAGAGTGATAAAAGAATGCACCGCTTGAACGCACCCGTTTTCTTCCTCTTCTTTTTTGTTTTGATCAACACGGTTTGTCGGTCCCAGATTCGATAAATGAATTCCCAAACCATGTACGTCCTGATCAGATGTTGCATACAACGGCGTCTGATCTGGGTATTATTGATTGCTTCTTTTTTTCTTTTTTTTTTTTTTTTTGTTGATTGCCGTAACACGCGAGTATAATTCAAGGTAGATTTAAATAAGTAATGCACCACTTGTGCTGGACAAGATTGGTCAGTGCTTAAAATTTAAGCAGTCTGATCAAATCTTGAAACACTGAAAACTGCAAAACCGCCAGTGGCGCAGGCCCTTTTTTATTAGACCTAATCAGGTCCATGAAAGTCGTTTCGTTCCGTCTCTCCTGTTTCCCGCCGTCTTCGCGCTTATACAAGACGGGAATCAGTTGTTTATAAATAGTTTAGGAAAACCCTGCGGAGGAGGAAATAACAACAAAACCGTTTTTTCTTTTTTTTTGTTTTTTTTTTTTCTTTCTTTTTACATACCTGACTGTATTTATTGATGACGCCAGCTTTGATCATGCTCGTTGTACCCGGACTTCCGTCATATAACTAAGTTGAGGTGTATTATTTAAAAGGAGTTATAGGACTGCCAGTTGTCATTAGTTTTCGTGACAGGTGATATACACATATTTTTTTTTTTGGAAATGGGCTCATTGATGACGTCATCATCATCGGCTGGACCGATTCAGATTTCAAAATTTCCAGAGCCCTGATTTCATATATAAGTTTACGATAGCATGTAAGAGAGCTTTTATTGGTTTTGATTAAAATATGTTTCACTTTCCATAACACTCAAGATCACTTAATACTGACAGCAACAATCTTTTTTGGGATGGGCAGTGCCTGCATTAAGGGAAGTCTGGGAGTCGGAGACATCCAAAAATTGCCCTGGGACTTCCAAGAATCAATGCCAGGAAGTCTGGGACTCCCAACTTTTAAAGATATTTAGTCATTTATAACAAAAATTTAGAATGAATTTATATGTTATTCAGCTTACGAATGGCGGTTTTCTCTATAAATGAGAGTTTAAGAATATTGAGGTTGAATTTCTGAAAGTGAGTGAAAAAATTTGAACACCAGGACTTCCAGATATTGCAGCTAGGAAGTCCTGGGACTTCCTGATTTTGACAGTTAGTGCAAGCACTGGATGGGGTGGTGTACTGAATTTAACTGAAAAAAAAACAAAACAATGAAAGAGGAGAGTCATGAAGAAGAAATAGGACTGCTATTTTAGTGGGACTCCTACTTTTTTGGCTGGGACCCCAACTTTTTGTAGAAGGGGAGTCCCAGACTCCTATTTTTAAAATCCTAGTGAGAACCCTGGGCTGACCACAGTGCAAGTCAAGGAGACCTTCAAGGGACAGCTGGCCACTCACTTTTAGTCAGTGCTGGAATGGTTTATCCGTTTTTAAACTGCTATTAAGTGTGTCTCAGATGCACCTTGTAAAAAGCCACAGTGGGGCAATGCTCCAGAGAGGACTCTGCACTTACTGGGAAAAGAAAAAGACGATATTAGACAATTTAAAAGTGGACCCCATAAATTTGTATCCAAACTAAAATGTATGAATTACATGTATATAGAAAAATCGCTATTTATGGTCGTTTTTCTTTATATAAATCTGTAGCTAACACAGTACATGTATTTGCTTTGGATCCAACAAGAGTGTTACATATATATTATAAAGAGGTTGAGGTGTTCTTGTATTACATTGAACTGTTTTTGCTGCTTTTGCTGGACCACAGCTCATGTGTATTGTTGTATTTCAGCTTCAGATGATCTGAAGAATTTTTTTGCTGGAGCCCGTGATGGAAGCTCACGTTTGATGAGGATTGATATTATTGACGGTAAATTGATTTGGTTAAGGTGTTTTAGATAATTCTTTCCTTAAAACTCTGATCACAGCTACAGCAGGTGAAACTCACTTCTTTTTTCTCTGACGAAAAATACAGCTTGACATTTCATATGAATTATCTGCAAGGCAAAATAAATTTTAAAAAGTTGTCGTTATAAGTTTTCTGCTACAACTTTGCTTAGCCCTTTGAGGGTAACTTACCCAAAATATTCTGACTGGCATGTTTTAGCATGGAAAAGATGAAAGGATTCAGATGGATCAGATTAAACCTAAGTCCAAGAAAGGTGATAATTAAGATGTAAGATTAGTTATTTTTAATAGTTATCTAATCAAAACATACATTGTATATTGTTGGTATTAATTGGAATTGCTTAGGCAAGGCAATTCCAATGAGTATTCATAAGAAATATAAATATCTTTTGGTGCAAAAAAGGGGGGAAAATGTCAAAAATTATTTTCCAAAAATGTCAAAAATTATATTCCCTGTAATTATCTGGACATATGATTACAGAGATGGTCTCGACTTGCATTTGGAGGATTTTGATACAAAAAAAAAACTATTTCTGGGCCCCACAAGAAGTTAGGGGTTAAGATCCCTAGTGAGGCATCTATTATCAAATTGAAAATAAATTTTGTTACTGGAATTGGATGTGTTTTTCACTTTAAGATTGAGAATTATAACAATTCTGCATTATGTTGGCAGCAGTTACCTTCTTTAAAGACAAAAACCTTAAAATCTTATCAAATGACCTTTTAACTCCAGATATGGGAGTACCTTACTTGAAACCCCAAGGGACAACCCTAGTGAGTGCAGTATTAAGTTATTCTGTGTCTGTCCAGAATTTTTCTTTTATTGTAACTTTACTTAAATGACATTTGAACCTCTGTGTACTGACAAAAAAAAAGAAAATGCAGCAAAAAAAAAAAAAAAAATGAAACAAAAAAAAAAATGAAACAAAAAAAAAACAACAAAAAAAAAACAATCAAACAAAAACACACACACAGAGCAGCAGCTGAGCATTTGGCATATATATGGCCACAAATCAGCCTGAATACTCTGGTCAGATTTTACACTTGCCAAAGGATCTTCAGGTTCTACAGACTCTACACATTATGTTATGAAGTTGTGGAGACCCTGATCAAACAGCATAACTGTTCAGCTTAATTTTATTTCAGAAAAGTTGGAACTGGCCCATAGTGACCCTCCAGATGGATCCTGGGAAGATGGTATCCTTTACCAGTTTATAATTTGAATACTGTACACAGTAAATCTAGATAATGCTCTTTTTTCAACCAAAAAGGTAAAAATAAAAGTCCAAGAAGTGCCACAATCACAAGTTGCAGCCAATCCCTGACACCAAGATAAAGAGGAAAGAGACACAAACCATATTTATATCTCCGTGAAAACATTTTGTGGTACTCAATAGAAACATCTCAGTGAGGTACTTCTATTAAAGGAGTAACCACAACATATGTGTTTGAGAAGAAACATGAAAAATATTTTCCTGGAACCCACTCTTATCCAGGGCCCAGTTGTTCAAAGCATCGTTAGCTTAACAAGCTTGTTAAGGGTCATTTCGTTAGCTGTTTTAGCGGATTCAGTATACAGTATTCTGATATTTTTTGCTAAAAAAATGTGAGTAGCTTTTGCACTGCAAAAGCTACTCACATTTTTTCAGCAAAAAATTTCAGCATATTTGCGTATCACTCAATGTAAATTGTAACGAATCATTAACTAACAACATCGTTAGCTTTGAACAGCTGGACCCAGGCCTATGAGGATATTTTATCACTAAAACATCTCATTGCTCCAGATAATTCACATTTTTCAACCATCATATCATACAGTATAATCGGATTTTTGATTAATGTGCAGGTCAGGGCTCGAGAAAATGTCGGTTTTTCGGTTCTGAACCGATTTTCGTATTTCTGAACCGATTTTGACTAACAGAGGATGATCAAAAATCGGTCCAGTTTTTAACGATATTTTGAAAAAAATCGGTTCGAAAATTTTCGCCAAGTCGCTAAAGTGTGTAAACAAACTGACCTTTTCCCACAGATAATCCAAGCGTGTATTCATAAAATACCTCGAGGGCCAGTTATTGGACCGGCTCATTATTGAAATAGGTGAATCAGATTTGTCCACACAGGCGGTTCTATTATCTTATCGCAGCGAAATTTGATCCGCTTATAAAAATTATGTAATCAAGTGAAGCGTAAGGCGACAGCATATCGGTGTTTTTGATATGTAAAGGTAATTTGCAATATGATTGAAGTGTGAAAAGCAAGTGTCAGGTAATACAGTTGGATGTGTACACCTGCTTAATCACGCATTCAAGTATGGTAGATGCGACCAGCGAAGAGTCTGATCAGTTTGCGCTAATGCCTTCTGTAGGTTTTGTTATGCGCTGGCTCATAAATGTAGTGGCCAACGCAGCACAACGCGAATATAGCTTTTGATCGCCGATTGTTTCCCTTTAGTACTCTTCAGTAACTGAGTGACCCGGATATTGGGAAAATGAAAGTAGATGAAATATGGCGTGTCTGAACGGTGGGAGCAAAATTGCTGTTTACTTAAAATTGCTGAGATACCGATGTTAATATTAATTGAACAAGTGTTGAAGCAATATTGGTATGTCAGTCGTTGTGCTAATAACGAACTAGCACCCTGTATTTTGAAACTGAAAAATAATACCGAATGGAAACAAACGACCGTTACGGAAATTACCGAAAATCGGTTCGGCAATTTCCGTTTTTGGGGCGAAAATATGCTGGACCGATTTGGATTCTTCAGTTTCTCGAGCCCTGGTGCAGGTACAGGGGCAACCATTACGAAGACACTCCTATTCAAATATATTGAGAATTTTACAACCAAAAGGGGGAAAATTTTCAGATAAAAAATTCTGTTATTTTTCATATTCCTGCTCAAAACATAGATTGTGGGTACTCGTTAGAACTGTCTCGGCAAGGCAGTTCTAACTAGTACCCACAATCTATGTATTTTTAGCAAAATAAGAAAAAAAATGTTACCCCTGTAAACCCCAGTTTCACTATTTTTAAAGTGGGGTTTAAGGGGGTCAAAATTATATAGGCGTGTTTTCGTGATGATCCCCCTTCCAGATAGCTGGCTTGCTGAATGCATGGCAGATCTCACACCAGATCTCCACATATTTCTATCATGAGGGTTGATAGCCGAGAGCTTCCACTCTCTGCAGTTCCTCTGTGTCAGCTACTTCCATGTCATCTTTGGCCTCCCAGGCATGCGCTATCCCTCAGCCTGTATGTCAAAGGCTGTCTTCACTGCACAATTGGAGCATTCCGTATGTCCATACCAGCAGAGCCTTCTCTTTTTCAGAATGAGGTCCAGATTCTCAATACCAAGCCACGCAAGTAGCTGATTGGACCTGGTGGTGACAACGTCTTAAGGTCTCACATTGCAGATCTGTCTGATCATTGCCCTGTCATTTTGTTGCAGATATTGGAGGTTTGGTTTTGTCAATGGCCAAATCTCACTGGCATGGAGCATTGCGCTCCACACATAAGAGCTGTACACATGGCCATGTTTCTTGAAAGAGAGGTGGCTTGAAGAGAGAACTGGTAGCAGCTCCTTGAACTTCTTCCAGGCGGTTTTCACACGTGTTGTGGTTGAAAGTTCATAGCACCTGCTGCTGAAAACATGTCTTTTAGATAGCAAAAGGAAGCTACCAGCTCCAGCTTGTGTCCAAGGGGCGAGCAGTTCCCTGGCACCGTGTACATCTGTAGTCAGGGTCCTTTGTCAAGCGCTTGATCCCACTGCATTTCTTGTGCACCCAGTGCTTGCAGCCATTGCAGAAGATGCTTTTGCTGCCCACTCCAGTGCAACAGATGGCACATGGAAACTCATCTAAACTCTGTACGAGGTCCAGGCCCATACCTCAGATCATGATCTTCATCTTTCCTGCATTTCCTCTCAGTCCTTTCTTTTCCATTATTTCTTTCCAAGTCAAGAGCCTCCTGGCACATTCCTCGAGTGATTCAGCAATGATAACAAGGTCATCAGCATTTTCAACCAGAAAGTACATGTATGTAGTGATAAGGAGCTTATTTTTTTTTTTTTTTTTTTTTCAAACCAAAAAGTATTGACAGTTTTCTTATTTCTCCACAAAAACATATATTGTTGTACATATTAGATGCATCTTGGAGAGGCACTTGTAATGAGTGCACACAACATATGTTTTAATGGAGAAATAAATATATTTATCTGGGTATCCCCACTATATAAAGCTCAGTTTAACATCATGAGACCATTCAATCAAAGTGACAGCAGATCTTGTCTGCATCACGAAAACATACCTATAATATTTTGACCCCCTTAAACCCCACTTTTATATAGTAAAACTGGGGTTTACAGGGGTATACATTATTTTTCTTATTTCTGCTCAAAAACTAGATTGTGGGTACATGTAGAACCACCTCACCGAGGTGGTTCTAACGAGTACCCACAATCTATGTTTTGAGCAGAAATATGAAAAATATCAGAATTTTTTTATCTGAAAATTTTCAATTTTTGGAGGTGAAATTTTCTGTATATTTGAATAGGCGTGTTTTCGAAATGGTCTTATTTTTCCCTAACATTACTTGTCAGATTATGATAAATATGTGCTGGCACAGCTGGATGAGAAACAGCCTTGTTATCTCTTGTATAGATTGGATGACAAAAACAGTCTAGGTTACATGTACATATTTATATCATGGTCCCCAGACTTCTCTCCGGTAAGTATCATATCTTGAGGGCTGCAGACTAACTTACTATGATCCCAGATTTTAAAATGAAAGTAAAGTGTGTAATTGTTATCATCATATTCAAATAATAATTCATACTACTTATCTGAAGTTAGTTTCAGTAATTTCTGTGGGAAATAGAACTCATAATATCTTGATAGAAACACTTCCTCCTTGAGTAAGGAAATACATCTCCTAGAACACTATCATGTCACTTGATATGTGCAGATGATGTCACATCACAAAACTTATTGATGTCATTTGAAAACTCAAAATAAATTTACTAACATAAAACAGAATAGAAGTTTAAGAAACAAAATCATTTTTATGATAGTTAATACATATTGAGTTTACAATTCAGGAAGATAATTGAGTTTACAATTCAGGAAACATTTTCCTCAAAACTATTTAATTCATTTGCTGATAGGATTTGCAACTCTGTGGACAAATATTTGCAATATTTTAAACTCAAAATGCATTAAATGAGTAAACGGGAAAATGCTTTATAACTAGCTCACCTGACATGGTAAGCTATTGTGGTCAGTCAATGTCCGTCGTGCAGCGTCAGCAATTGCTTTAAAAGCCTACTCCGTCTACATCCCTGGGCCAGTTGACTTGATACTTGGTAGGAAGCATCGGGGTGACTTGTAGATCAAAGAAAAAGATAAAATCCTTACGGTCAGAAATCCAAGATGGCCACAATCTTGAAAATCTATTTTTCGCTTCTTCTCCTGAACAGAAAGGCCAATTGACTCCAAACTTGCTAGGAAGCATCGGGGTGAGTGACTTGAAGATCAAAAATAGCTAAAATCATGCCAATTGGAAATCCAAGATGGCCTCTATGGCAGCCATCTTAAAAATCTATTTTTTGCTTCTACTCCTAAACCCAAAAGCCAATTGACTCCAAACTTGGTAGGAAGCATTGGGTTGACTTATAGATCAAAAATAGCTAAAATCGTTCCGATCGGAAATCCAAAATGGCGGCCATCTTGAAAATCTTTTTTTTTTTTCGCTTCTTCTCCAGAACCGAAAGGCCAAGTGACTCCAAACTTGCTAGGAAGCATCAGGGTGACCTGTAGATCAAAAATAGCTGAAATCCTGCAGATCGGAAATTCAAGATTGCCGCCATGGCAGCCGTCTTGAAAATGTAGTTTTTGCTTCTTCTCCTAAACCCAAAAGCCAGTTGACTCCTAACTTGCTAGGCAGCATTGGGGTGACTTATAGATCAAAAAAAGCTAAAATCGTTCCGATCGGAAATCAAAGATGGCCGCCATCTTGAAAGTCTAATTTTTGCTTATGCTCCTAAACTGAAAAACCCAATTGACTTGAAACTTGGTAGGAAGCATCAGGTTGACTTACAGGTCAAAAATAGCTAAAATCTTTCTGATCGGAAATCCAAGATGTCTGCCATGGTGGCTATCTTGAAAATCTGTTTTCGCTTCTTCTCCAGAATCAAAAGGCTTATTGACTTTAAATTTGGTAGGAAGCATCGGGGTAACTTGTAGATCAAAAATAGGCAAAAAGTTCCTATTGGAAATCCAAGATGGCCGCCATGGCTGCCATCTTGTTTTATATACACTTATATAGGGAAAACCTTTAAAAATCTAAACCAGAAGGCCCTGGCCTTTGATATTTGGTTACATAGCTTCATCTAGTTCACATGCCTATTCAACAATAAGGCACCATGCGATCATGCTTCTGTCCAGCACCCCCCAGCCTGTCATCTGAAAAACATTCTTTTCAACAAATTTTAAACATACATAGTCCTATGAAGAAAAACCATAGTCTTTTAGAATATACTAGAGACAGTGTCACTCAGATGAGCAAATTAGGGCCCTCTGGGCCCTCTTGTTTATTTAATTATTTATTTTGTGTGTGTGAGACTGTCTGCATGTGTCTATTTGTGATGCATCCTTTTACCAAGGTGGCAACTTAAGGTGACATAACAACCACACCATTATCTTTGTAAAAATTATTAACCCTAGTCCTGCTGAACCCAGATATATCCTGCCTTTGCAGACAGTGTAGATCCAGATCAGTTGGCTTCTGATCTGGACCTGCACTGTTTGACATTAAGTATGTGAATTTGTATTAACAAACTCTGATTGGCTAAACATTACGTAGTGTCTTAATTTATTCAGCATGAGAAGGGTTAACAGCAATGTGAATTCAGATTTATGCTCACTAAAAATATTTCTTCCAGAATTTTATAAATACATTGCTGTCGATGATCTGCAGTGTAATATGTAAACTAATATGGATAGGTTCGACGAAAGATGTCACAGTAAATGCCATAAAATTTCATACAGTAAAACACCAAAGTTTCTAGGAGCAGTCTGATCATGGTGTACACTGTTTGCCCTTTGGCTTTTTAAAGAAACCGCTTCATTTGACTCAAGTTTTTAAAGAAACAAATGTGTAAAAAGTAAAATTTAGACTAAAAATATGGAACAAATTGTTCAAAATTTTAGAAAATTTACAGTATTATTGAGAATGTACATCCTGCACAGAATCTTTTATAAATATTTTTCATACTAATAATCTAAAGTATTGTGCATTGTGAATAGGTTCGGCAAAAGATGTTGTATGCAGCTACCAGGGCCACACTGAAACAAGAATTTGGTGGAGGTCAAATCAAGGAAGAAGTATTTGGTACATTGCCGGTGAGTCATACCAGTTATTTTTATATCTAGTGTGTTGTTAAACACAGTCATGCAATAGAGGAATTTACCCCAGATTTTCGTAGAGAAGTGCCAGAGCAAACAATTTCGGTTCAGAGGAAACTAGATGATTACCATGGTAACACTAAGTTTTGGGATAGATAGGCCTTTGCAAACAGTTAAGACCCAGATCAGATGCCACAGAATGTGCCATCTGATCAGTGTCTACACTGTTTGCTACTCATTCAGTACTATTTTAGACACATCACCAGGCAGTAAAATTGACTTCTCAAATTTTAGGACAAGTATGGTAAATAACTAAGGCGTCCCAATACTTAGGGTAAATACGGTTATGTAAACAATTACATTGCTTCAGAAAATCTATTAAATCTGTCTGCTCATACTAGATTACATACAGGTGCATGGCAGTGCATTAAAATTGTTATTAAATGGGCATAAGAACTGTTAGCGGTGAATTAAAGGGGACAGAGTTAACTCTTAAAGGCCAGAAAAAAGACTGACAGTGAAACTAAAACATAATATAATATGCTTATTTCAACCAAAATGTATTGATACTCCTCTTATTTATCCACAAAAATATATATTGTGAATACTCATTAAACATATGTATATGTATATAAATATATATTAAATACCGTATTTTTGACCTAATTATTGCATATACCCCTATAAGCGCACATACCCCTATAGTCAAGCAAGGTCGTAGTCGTTAGATTACATTCCGTGTACTTAAGAAAACCAGAAAAAAAAATACTGCATAAGCATCATTAAATAATCCCCTCATGAAGTCCTCTGCTGTGTTTCAGGCTGATGTAAGTTTGTCAGGTTACAAGAAACACCTTGATCATCAGGAAGCCCCAGCTCCACTCACTAATGCTGAAGAGGAACTAGCTTACATTAAACAAACAGAGGTAACTACGTTATTTACCCTTTACACTTAGCATGCTACATTTCAATACATGACTCTTTAACCCTTGTCCTGCTGAATAAATTAAGATGTCGCGCCTACTTCTAATTTTCAGCCAATCAGGTTACTTGATCCAGATTGTTGCAATAAACTTGCATACTTGATGGCAAACTGTGCAGATCCAGATCAGTTGGCTTCTGAAGAAGCCAACTGATCTGGATCTACACTGTTTGAAAAACAGGATAAATCCGGGTTCAGCAGGACAAGGGTTAATATATTTTTCTTTTTTTTTCCAAGAAAATAGGTTTGACATTGCATGCAAATTCTATCCTAAGGAAACTATTTGCATGAAATGCCAAAGCCTATTTTCTTGGAAAAATCAGAAAAAATATCTATTTTTAGTCTGCTGAATTAGCCCTGTGAGTGGTAAAGGTTAAATCAGCATCAGAAATTGTTGATGACATTCACAATTCCAACATTCTTTCATGAAGATTTGATTGTGAGATATTTTCTATGGTCATTCTCTCCCTTCCACTAATCAAAAAAGTGCAGTTGTCAGTTTCTGGCGATAGAATGTGCACAATATTGGTTAACTGCTTAGAGGATTAAGCCTGCTCAGCAAAAGTGTTGTTAGGTAAACTGACCGCGCTCAACATGACCCCATTGGGTTGACTGGGCTGTAAAACCTCAACACAAACAGAACATAAAATGTCAAGCCTTATTAGTAAAAAAAAATTAGAATGTTGTTTGCTGCTCTTGTGACTGATGCCTTAAGGGTTAAAGAGTCACAAGAATGATAAATTGTATGGTTCTAAGAACTATCTGCTATTAAACAAAACCCTGAAAACCACATCAAAAACCATTGATCCTTTCAAAAGCTATGGCAATTTACATTCAAATGTGAAAAACGATGTTGCTATATATAGACAGATTTCTATCCCACAACGTATGGTGTCATATGAGGTTTTAAGTATAAATTTAAATTAAATTGTGTCTTTGCTTGAATAGTCTTATCGGTGCAGTTTACATAGTGCTTTCATTTTGATGAACACAGTTTATCATATGTGTCATAAGATAAAAAATTATTGAACTCCATAATAAGTATCATACGCAATAAACACATATGTTTTTGAATGCTAAAATTGCTTGGGAAAAATTTCAGTAGATAATATTTTGAAATATTTTTATTACTTTTCCCAAGGCTTTGACGTTTTATGCAAATTGTATCATTAGGAGATGTCAAAACCTGTTTTCTGGAGAAATAAGAAAAATATCATCAATTTGTCATCTGCTGAAATTGTGTCATAGAGTGGTTAATGTTATTGAAAAACATTGGATACCTCAGTGAGTGGATCATCTTTGTATCAGAAATAATTATGGTTAGATAAGGAACATTATTTTTTCTGTCTGTATTTACTGTGTAAAGTATTCAGGCAAGAGGATATTATGTAAGTTTATGTATAACCTGGTGTTAACTTTGATTTATGTACATAGACATAGCACTAGTTAAGGCACTTTTTTCAATCGAAAAGTATTGATATTTTTCTTATTTCTCCACAAAAACATATGTTGTGGTACTCATTGGAAGCGCCTCGCCGAGGCACTTCTAATGAATACCCACAACATATGTTTTTGTGGAGAAATAAGAAAAATATTTACCGGATACCCTCCCTTATCTAGACCTATGAATTAGATATATATATGTGTGTATTTTTCTTTATGGTTGTCTGTACAGAAATGTTTTATTTCAGCTTGTATTTTTAGCACATTTGAGCCAAAGGCTCAAGGTGAGCTATTGTGATCACACTGAGTCCATCATGAACAATTTCTTTTAATATTATTTCCTCTTAAACTACTGTACCAATTTCCACCAAACTTTACAGAAATGTTTCACTTGTGGCCCTTTACCAAAATTTCTCAGATTGTTCCACTCTGCTGAACAAGATGGTCAGAAGAGCTAAAAAGAAGAAAAATCATTAAATGACATCTCCTAGGCCAGTGGCCTAATTTCAAAATAATTTCAAAGAAAGGTTTCTCTTATGCCCTTTACCAAAATTGCTCAGATGGTTCCGCTCTGCTGAACAATATGGCTGCCAGAGCTAAAGGCAGAAAAATCTTTAAACAACATCTCCTTCAAGGCTAGTGGCCTAATTTCAAAATAATTTCACAGAAATGTTTCTCTTATGCCCCTTTACTAAAATTGCTCAAATAGTTCTGCTCTGCTGAACAATATGGCCACCAGAGCTAAAAATAGAAGAATCTTTAAACAACATCATAGATGCACTACTATAGACTAACTATGTGACCAGTAATGTGTGTGACCACAAATGTACTGGTCCAACAAACACTTGGGTGCTCATCCTGAAAAACAATAAGCGTTCCGTGATTTGGCAGAAACTATTGACACGGTGGCCGTGCCGACAATAGCAACAAAACAGCAAATAATGCCAAGTATTCCAATTGCATTGGGTTGAATCACACGACTCATGACGTCAGCCTACAAAATTTGTGATCGCCGCCATTTCGAATTATGTCTCCACTTCAAATTTTATTTCTGTCCATTCTTAGTCTCTTTATAAGCTACGCATGATTCGTTTTGTGCATAAGGTACACTTTGATGTAGATTTTTATGCCCCCAACTTCAAAGAAGTTGGAGGGGCATATTGCTTCTGGGTTGTTCGTCAGTCCGTCCGTCCGTCCGTTCGTCACGCTTTTTGATGCATAGCATAACTTTAAAACCGTGAATGCTACTGTTTTGAAATTTCATATATGGATTCCTCATGAAAAAATAGCTGACACGTATTTTTTTTCTTGACAGGATTATTCCCCTTTTCTGAGTTATGGCCCTTTGAAAAAATATGGATGCAATCTTGTCAGCAAAATATCTCAAAAACTATTAAAGCTAGAGCCTTGAAAGTTGATGAATAGACTGGTAGTGATAAGTAGACAACCTGATTAACTTTTGAAGAAATTTTGAAATATACTTCTTGAGTTATGCCCCTTTGTAATTTTAGGCATTTTTATCTTGTCAGCAAAATATCTCAAAACTGTTAGAGCTAGAGCCTTGAAACTTAGTAAATGGATTTGTAGTGACGAGTAGATGACCTGATTAATTTTTGAAGAAATTCTGAAAAATACTTCATGAGTTATGGCCCGTTGTAATTTTGGGCAATTTTACCTTGTCAGCAAAATATCTCAAAAACTGTTGGAACTAGAGCCTTGACACTTGATGAATAGACTGGTAGTGATGAGTAGACAACCTGATTAACTTTTGAAGAAATTTTGAAATATACTTAGTTATGCCCCTTTGTTATTTTGGGCATTTTTATCTTGTCAGCAAAATATCTCAAAAACTATTAGAGCTAGAGACTTGAAACTTGGTGAATTGATTGGTAATGATGAGTAGATGACCTGATTAATTTTTTTGTAAATTCTGAAAAATATTTCATAAGTAATGGCCCTTTGTAAATTTGGGCATGTTTCCCTTGTGAACAAAATATCTCAAAAACTATTGAAGCTGGAGCCTTGAAACTTGATGAATAGATTGGTAGCGATGAGTAGATGACCTGATTATGCCCCCAGTTTCGAATGAAATTGATGGGGCATATTATTTTGCCTTCATTTGTCCAGCCGACTGTTTGTCCGTTCATCAAGCTTTTTTTGTGCATGCCATATCTTAAGAACCCTGCACGCTAGGGTTTTGAAATTTTATATTTGGGTTCCCAATGAAAAAATAGCCGACCCGTATTTTGTTTCTTGTCTAGCATGTTTATTTAAAGTTATGCCCCTTTGAAAAAAATCAGAATTAAATATTGTGAGCAAGATATCTTGAAAAGTATTTAAGCTGGGTTCTTGAAATTCGATACAGTGAGTGGGAATGATGTGTACATTACCCAATTATATTTTGAGAGAATTCCATGAAAATATTGATAAAGTTACGGCCCTTTGCAGTTCTGCTCATTTTGACCTTGTCAGCAAGATTTCTCGAAAAGCACTTAAGCTAGGGTCTTGAAATATTATATGCTCATTGGGGATGATGTGGAGATTACCTGGTTTGTTTTTAGGGAATTCCATGAAAAATTGATGTAGTTATGGCCCTTTGTAGTTCTAGGCATTTTGACTTTTTCAGCAAGATATCTCAAGAAGTATTTAAGCTAGAGCCATGATATTTGGTATACTGATTGGGATTGAGGAGGAGATCACCTGAATAAATTTTGAACCAATTAAATGAAATGTTGGAGTTATGGCCCTTTGCAATTTCGGGCCATTTAATGTCGTTGCTTTATTGTGTATAGCATAAGTTTAGAACCATGTATGCTAATGTTTTGAAATTTCATGTTTTGATTCCTCATGAAAAAATAGGTGATCCGTATTTTTTTCTTATCCCAATCATCTCCTATTTTAGAGTTATTTCCCTTTGATAAAATAACATTGAAATCATATATTTGTACTGTTGTTACCGTCATGGCTAAGCAGTGTTGGAGTCAAACAGTGTTAGAGTCAGGCAGTTGGGGGCATAGTGTTTTACAAACACCAGCTCTAGTTTGATAACACAAATAGCAGGGCT
Source organism: Anodontia alba (assembly GCA_964016985.1). Classification (NCBI taxonomy): domain Eukaryota; kingdom Metazoa; phylum Mollusca; class Bivalvia; order Lucinida; family Lucinidae; genus Anodontia; species Anodontia alba. Next base: position 13,692,642 of record OZ024828.1, read on the forward strand.
CGGGAAAACCGGAAAAATAGCCGGTCTGGACCGAAATTAAGAATTCTGGACCGATTTCAAACACCCCAAAACGCTAATAAATCAGTCCAACATTTCCCAAACCAACCAATTTTCACAAATCAATGATGTCTAAAAAATCACAAACGGTCAAGTCTTTCAAAACTGACAACGTCCGCGCACCTTTTAAATGCGATATTATGGTAGTTAAAAGGCTCTAAACGGTCATTTGACATGTATATTGGAGAGACAGCAGAATAACGGCAACCTACCCGCAGCACAAATTAATTACGTCATTATCCAAACATTGTCAAAAAATCAACACTTCACTGACCTTTGTGCGGTAAACAAGCGATTAACACGAATCATCAGTAACGGTAGTCTGATAATTAATCCGTTTGTGTGACACGTGTGAATACACTGAGACTGCAAAACATCCAGGTGCAGTCGGCGTGTCCAAAAGATCAAAGGTCGCTTTACTGAGAGTGATAAAAGAATGCACCGCTTGAACGCACCCGTTTTCTTCCTCTTCTTTTTTGTTTTGTTCAGCACGGTTTGTCGGTCCCAGATTCGATAAATGAATTCCCAAACCGTGTACGTCCTGGTCAGATGTCGCATACAAAGGCGTCTGATCTGGGTATAATTGATTGCTTCTTTTTTTCTTTTTTTTTTTTTTTTGTTGATTGCCGTAACACGCGAGTATAATTCAAGGTAGATTTCACAGTAAAAATAAGTAATGCACCACTTGCGCCAGGCAAGATTGGTCAGTGCTTAAAATTTAAGCAGTCTGATTAAATCTTGAAACACTGAAAACTGCAAAACCACCCGTGACGCAGGCCTTTTTTATTAGACCTAATTAGGTCCATGAAAGTCGTTTCGTTCCGTCTCTCCTGTTTCCCGCCGTCTTCGCGCTTATACAAGACGGGAATCAGTTGTTTATAAATAGTTTAGGAAAACCCTGCGGAGGTGGAAATAACAACAAAACCTTATGTTCTTTTTTCTTTTTTTTTTTTCTTTCTTTTTTCATACCTGACTGTATTTATTGATGACGCCAGCTTTGATCATGCTCGTTGTACCCGGACTTCCGTCATATAACGGAGCTGAGGTGTATTATTTAAAAGGAGTTATAGGACTGCCAATTGTCATTAGTTTTCGTGACAGGTGATATACACATTTTTTTTGTTTTGGAAATGGGCTCATTGATGACGTCATCGTCATCGGCTGGACCGATTCAGATTTCAAAATTTCCAGAGCCCTGACATATAGACTGTACGCTCTTTTCACGTGATAATCTGAAAAACTTCGACACAATGATGTGTTTGTTTGACCAGTTTGTAAATTATGTAAATTGTTATTTTTAGTGTTTTTTATGCCCCCGCATCGGATGATGCTGGAGGGCATATAGTTTTTAGGTTTTCCATACGTGCATACAAATGTACGTCCGTCTGTACAAATGTGTGTACGTACGTACGTACGTACGTGATCCTGTAAGACTCGGGTTAAGGCATTTGTACCAGGTAGAACTTGAACTTTTAACAGCTCATGTTTTCCAAACCATCTGATACATTTGGTTCATATTTGGTTTAATGATGGATATAGGTCCAAAGTTTTATTCAGCAATACCCCCACCCATGCCCATGACCTAAAGGTCAAGGTCATGGACTTAGAAATTTTTAATGTTAAAGACTTGGGTTAAGGATTTGTACCAGGTAGAACCTGAACTTTTATGATTTATTTGGTTCATATTTGTTATGATGATAGATACAGGCTCCAAAGTGATATTCAGCAATACACTCTTCCATTCCTATGACCTAAAGGTCAAGGTCACAGAGTTGGAAATTTTTAATATTAAAGTTTTTAGAGAGCTCATAATTTCCAGACCATATGATGGATATGCTTTATATACGCTATGATGATAGATACAGGTCCAAAAGTTTATTCGACAATACCCCCACCCATGCTTATGACTTCAAGGTCAAGGTCACAGACTTAGAAATTTTCAATGCTCATGTTTTTAAGAGTTCATATTTTCCAAACCATATGATGGATTGGGTTTATATTTGATACGATGATAGATACAGGTTCAAAGTGATATCAGTAATAACCCCACCCATGCCTCAAGGTCAAGGTCACACACATAGAAATTTTAAATTTAAAGTATATTTAGAGCTCAAATTTTCCAAACCATATAATGGATTTGCTTCATATTTTGTAGGATGATAGTTACAGGTCCAAAGTTTTATTCAGGCATATCCCCGATCCTGACCTTAATGTCAAGGTCACAGACTTAGATGTTAAAGTTTTCAAGAGCTCATATTTTCCAAACCATACAATGGATTTGCTTCATATTTTGTTTGATGATAGATACAGGTTAAAGGTTTTATTCAGCAATACCCTTGTCCATGCCTACGACCTCAAGGTCAAGGTCGTAGACTTACAAATTTTGATTGTAAACATTTTAAAAGCTCATATTTTCTGAACCATATGATGGATTTGGTTCATATTTGGTATGATGATAGATACAGGTTCAGAGTTCTATTCAATGATACCACGGCCCATGCCCATGACTTAAGAGTCAAGGTCACAGGCTTATTTTAAAAAAGTTTGGTGTATTGGATTCATATTTTATACACAGGTATATGTGGGTGGTTGGGTGGTGCGAAGGTGTCATGTATCTTTTGTCACCCGGGGCGTCCAGCTGATATTGGCTGATAGTTGGGCAAGGCCTGCTATCCTTGTAGCAGGTAAGGGTAGGGAGGTGATGTTTTTATTTCTTCTGTTTCTTCACTTTCATTCCTGTTTCTCTTTATTCCCTGTCCCTCCCTTTCATCTCTTCTGCTATCTCTTCTGTCTATTTTCTCCCTTTCTCTGGGAGACGACACAAAATGACCCACAAGGGTTGACATGTCGTTAAACCCCAACTCAATCAATCAATCAATACACAGGTATATAATCATAAAATATAGGTCAAGTTCCATTTAAGGTAAAATCTGCCAATTATTATGGCCCTTTTTTCAACTTAATTTTTTGCAAAATACCTGCATGTGGAGGAGGATGGCCCTGGGTGGGGACATCTGTGTCATATTGACACATTTCTAGTTTTTTCTGCTTTTCATAATGCGTAGACTCACAGAAAGAAAAAGGACCAAAAAGAAACAAAGACAAAAACGCACAAATGGTCAAAGGTCTTTAGGAAAAATCCTGAAGCAGTGAAAATGGATTTCAGGTAGCGATCGATAGTGTATGTCATTGTGCCTGTTACTGGCATACACTAGTTTTTGGAAAGCATGGCCCCCGCCCATCGGGGCCCGCAAAATAGATGGGCTGCCTAAAGCCTCCATTGCAGAGCTGTTAGTAACTAAGCAGGACCCGAATTCATGTGATCGGGTCGGGTAAAAGTCCAACAAATTTGGAGGCAATGTCTCTAAACTACTGAAATATTGTTGACTTGGACGTTATATAGCAATTCATGCAGTGGATTCAAAAAGTCAAGCTTGGTCTGAAATCAATTCAGTTAGATCTGGCCAACCCACCTATGAAGTATGTGATGATAATTTGGACGAACAGATATAGGTAGCACCTATTAAATTCATATTATGTAAATACAGAATGTTGTCCAGTAATTGCCAATTTGCTTATTAACTAATTAGCTAATTAAACTTTTGAAGAAAAAAAACATTCATAACTCTAGATAAGATGTAGTTAGATGATGAAAATGTATGTTGTGGATACTCGTTAGAAATGCCTCAGTGAGGCATTTCTAAAGAGTACCCACGACAAAAGTTATCATGGAGAAATAAGAAAAATATGAAAACTTTTGTTTGAAACATAAGAAGTGCCTTATCTGAAGCTATGAAAACAATATTATAAGCAAGACAAATATATAAGACATGTAATAATACTCAGATTTTGCTGTACTCACAGTTTACAAGTAGACATGCTAATATTAACCCATTGTAGACTGAATGAACTCACCCACACTATATATTGGAATAGTCCGATTTCAATTTTAGGTAAGTCAGGCTATGAGATTTAGATATTGCTAGAGAAAAATGGCTAAACTATTTGCAAACAGTGAAGACCCTGATCAGACGTGGCATTCTGCAGTGTCTGATCTGGGTCTGCACTGTTTGCCAATTATCCTTTTAGGGATCTGACTACAATAGGTTAATGAGTCATTGTACACAGTATAAGATTTGAATATACATATACATGTATATGTTTATTGGGTCAGGAGTGACCATGCTTTTACATCCACACTACAGAGACTAAGAAATCAGCAGATTACAACATATTAACTAAACATGTCCCAGTGGCCTTAACTATCATCAGGTCAAATTCTTGATCCCAGTTCTACTTCAGTGCTTAATGGAGGGTCCCACAAATTATTCAGAGAACCTGTTTCTTCCAATTGCATTATGTACAAAGCTCAAGTAAATAGAGTAGAACCTCCACCAGTGGTCATCTCAACAACAGTGACCTCCCTATAACAGCTACTTTTCTGATTTCACAAACTGGGCCCAATTGTTCAAAACAACAAAGTCGTTAGTTAAAGTGACGTTACAATTTCTATCTTGAAATATGGCAAATCCATTGATATTTTGTGCTGAAAAATGTGAGTAGCTACTCACATTTTTGCAGCAAAAATATCAATGAATTTTGAAAATACTTTAGCTACAACAGTTAACGAGTTTGTCATTAAGAAGCTTGTTAACAGTGCTTTAAACAACTGGGCCCTGCTGTTTCACTGTATATTTAACTTGCTAAGGATGGCTGTAGTAGCGAGGTTGTAATAATGTATCGAAATAAAAACATTTGCTCTGATAAGGCCCTTTTTTTTTTGCAAACAAAAAGTATTGATATTTTTCTTATTTCTCATAAAATAATATACTGTGGGTGATCCAGCACTGTTATGATACATCACCAAATTGTCTAAAAGATTTGTTCAAAATTTAGGCTTAATGATGTCAGGAGTTGCAGGTGCCATAATGCCTTACTTGTAGTTCCAGATAAAGTGCTTTTTTCAACCAAAAATTGTTAACATTTTTCTTAAGTCTCCACAAAAACATATGTTGTGGTACTCATTAAAAATGCCTCACAGAGCTGCTTTTAATGAGTACCCACAACGTATGTTTTTGTGGAAAAATAAGAATATAAGAATCCATCATGACTGTCCATATAATATAGGGAAATCTCACCCAAGGGGTAGGAATTTCAACCCGGGACAAGGCTTGTCAAGTCACTGGTTGAAATTCCTACCCCAAAGATGAGATTTCCCTATCCTGCATGTACTAGCTCATGATGGATTCTTTTTCCCCCACCTTTAAGTGGATTATTCTAGAAGCACATTAAAAACACATGATCATGTGATATTAAAGTTTCTCACATGGGCAAAAAGCCTCTCACATGGGCAAAAAGCCTATCTTATATAGGCAAAGGTGGGAGAAAAATATAATCTGGATACCCCTCTTATCTGGAGCTATGCTTACTGTACTTGTCCCTAAAAAACTTGTCCCTAAAAAGCTAAGTCCATTTGGCATAGCCGGCTATGTCCAACAAACCAATTCATTTGACATAGCAGCCGACCTTGGTGGCTCAGTTGGATGCGCCGTCCGGCTGGAGACCAGGAGGTCGCGGGTTCAACCCCAGCTGAGGTCGGCAACATTCTTTCGTGGAGATTGATCATGAAATATTTTCTACGATCATTCTCTCCCTTCCGCTGATTCAAGAAGGGCAGTTGTCAGTTTCTGGCGAAAGAATGCACAATACTGGTTAACCGCTTAGAGGACTAAGCCTGCCCAGTAAACGTGTGATATGGTAAACTGACCGCGTTCGACATGACCCCATTGGGTTGACTGGGCCGTAAAACCTCAACACAAACATTTGACATAGCTGCCTTGGTGGCTCAGTTGGATGCGTATCCAACTGATGATCAGGAGGTTGGGGTCTGACCCCTGCCAGCCTGGCAACATTCATTCTCCCCCTTCTGCTAATTCAAGAAGGGCAGTTGTCAGTTTCTGGTGAAAGAATGTGCACAATACTGGTTAACCACTTAGAGGACTAAGCCTGCCCGGTAAAAGTGTGGTTAGGCAAACTGACTGCACTCGACATGACTCCAAAAGGTTGACTGGGCTATAAAACCTCAACAGAAACAAAACCATTTGACATAGCTCTAGATAAGAGTGGGTACCAGGAAAATACTTTTGTTATTTCTCCATTAAAACATATGTTGTCAATACTCATTAGAAGTGCCCAAAAGAGGCACGTCTAATGAGTACCACAACATACATTTGTATGGAGAAATATGACAAATATTAATACTTTTTGGTTGAAAAAAAAATGCCTTATCTCACACTATGATTGTAGTAATTCGGCATTTTTTCTTTTTGTTTAGGTACGAGCTGATGTAGGTGTAGATACGAAACATCAAACAATGACAGGTCTAGCATTTCCTCTGACAGATGATGCCATCCATAAACTATATGACCTCAAAGAAGGTGCTATTACATATGTGCAGCTTGTAAGTAGTTCTTTGAGTTCTTTCAGGCTACAATAGGTACTGTTTTCAGACATAACAGTGCTTGCATTAAGGGAAGTCTGGGAGTCAGAGACTCCCAAAAATTGCCCTGGGACTTCCAAAAATCAATGCCAGGAAGTCTTGGACTCCCAACTTTTAAAGATATTTAGTCATTTATAACAAAAATTTAGAATGAATTTATGTGTTATTTAGCTTAAGAATGGTGGTTTTACTCCATAAATGAGAGTTTAAGAATACTGAGGTTGAAATTTCTGAAAGAGAGTGAAAAAAGTGAAAAAATTTGATCACCAGGACTTCCAGATATTGACGTTAGGAAGTCCTGGGACTTCCTGATTTTGACAGTTAGTGCAAGCACTGGGTCACATAGTCCAACTATGTTTTAACAGAGCCCTAGAGGGGGTGGTTGGGTGGTGCGAAGGTTCGCACCACCCAACCACCCCCTCTAGGGCTCTGTAGCTTACATCACCAGGGCCTGCAACTGATATTGGCTTACAGTTGGGCAAGGCTTGCTATCCTTGTAGTAGGTAAGGGTAGAGGGAGAATGTTTTTATTTCTTCTGTTTCTTTACTATCATTCCTGTTCTTCTTTCTTCCCTGTCCCTCTCTTTAATCTCCTCTACTATCTCTTCTATCTCTTTTCTCCCTTTCTCTGGGAGATGACACAAAATGACCCACAAGGGTTGGCGTGTCGTTAAACCCCAACACAATCAATCAAAAACAGCTTTAGATAAGGGGAGTATGTAAATGATCAAGATAAACATTTTACTTATATCTCGACAAAAACATATGTTGTGGTACTCAATAGAAGTGTCTCACTACCCACAACGTATATTTTCATGGAGAAATAAGAAAATATCAATTATTTTGGATTGAATAAATTAAATGGCTGTATTTAGAGCTTTGTATACATGTATACCAGTGAGACTTCTCATGTCTTTTGCACCGTGTCATGAGAGCAGGCACTGTTCACTCAGATTATATCTGGATCTCGTAGATTTGGAAAAAGGAAACATACATGATCATTAGACAACACTGCACATGTTCATAACCTTGTCTGGCTTATATATATCTTATATGATCCAAGACAGGTTTTGTCCCATCATAGCTCATTTTATCTTGTGAAATATTGTTAGCAATGAGAAAAATATCTGTTATTTTTTGGTTGAAAAAGCACCTTGTCTAGAGCTTTCTATGCATATAAAGAATGCTTCTCAATCATTTGCACAGTGTGATCAATGCACTGTTTGCTCAGACTATACTGAGCAGTGTAGATTTTAACCCTTCTCATGCTGAATAAATTAAGATGCCACACCCACTTCCAGTTTTCAGCCAATCAGATTACTTGATCCAGATTGTTGATATATTTAATTCACATACTGAATGACAAACAGTGTAGAACCAGATCAGTTGGCTTCTTTAGAAGTCAACTGATCTGGATCTGCACTGTTTGCAAAGGCAGAGTATATCTGGGTTTAGCAGGACAAGGGTTAAAAAGTGAATTGGGCATGACCAAATCACACTGCATGTTCTTAGCCGTGATCAGGCTATGCATATTTCATGTATTCCAAGACAAATTTTGTCAAAAAAGGAGATCAGTTAGTCTTGTGAAATAATGATAGCAATAAATATTGTCCATGGAAACTGGTGGTAGACCACTTTATTTTTTTATAACCCACTAACATGGGGACAGAGAACATACAGGATTCCATAGCTGGGCAGTCTGCTGAAAAACTTACACAGCAAATACTCCTTTCTGGGAAAAGTAGGAAAAATATCTGTCTGCAGTGTGGTGATTTTGCCTAGTGAGTATTGTTTCACTGTGTTTGAGACATCCACTAATACACATTTTTATGCCCCCGCCATTTTCAATGGAGGGGCATATAGTATCACTGCTGTCCGTACGTCCGTCCAGTCCGTCCGTCCAGTCCTTCCCATACGTAACACAAATGGTTTCCATGTGATATCTTTGAAAAGGATTGGTGTATTGGATTGAAATTTTATACACAGGTATATAATCATAAAATGTAGGTCAAGTTCGATTTAGGGTAAAATCCACCAATTATTTTTGGAGTTATGGCCCTTTTTCAACTTTGAAAAATGGTTTCCGTTCCATAACTTTTGAAAAGATTAGTGTATTGGATTCATATTTTATACACAAGCATATAATTATAAAATATAGGTCAAGTTTGATTTAGGGTAAAATCCACCAATTATTTTTGGGGTTACGGCCCTTTTTCAATGTTGAAATATAGTTGAGAAATGGTTTCTGTTCGATATCTTTTGAAAAGATTAGTGTATTAGATTCAAATTTTATACACAGGTATATAATCATAAAATGTAGGTCAAGTTCGATTTAGGGTAAAATCCACCAATTATTTTGGGAGTTATGGCCCTTTTTCAACTTTGAATAATGGTTTTCGTTCCGTAACTTTTGAAAAGATTAGTGAATTGGATTCATATTTTATACACAAGCATATAATTATAAAATATAGGTCAAGTTTGATTAAGGGTAAAATCCACCAATTATTTTTGGAGTTACAACCCTTTTTCAATGTTGAAAAATAGTTTCAGTTTGATATCTTTTGAAAACATTAGTGTATTGAATTCATATTTAAACGCACAGGTATATAATCATAAAATAGAGGTCAAGTTCCAATTAGGGTAAAATTAACCCATTATTATGGGAGTTATGGCCCTTTTTCACCTTCAAAAGATGTATTCCTTCCAATATTTTTTTCAAAAAGATTGATTTGTGTATTGGATTCATATTTTATACACAGGTATATAATCATAAAATATGGTCAAGTTCGAGTTAGGGTAAAATCTGTCAATTATTATGAGAGTTATGGCCCTTTTTTCAACTTGATATTTTGCAAAATGCCTGAATGTGGGTTAGGATGCTTCTGGGCGGGGGCATCTTTGTCATACTGACACATTTCTAGTTTTGCTATAGTTTGGTTCAATAAAATCATTTTATCTTATTTCTCTGCGAAAATATACTTTGTAGTATTACCTCACTGAGACAGTTGTAAAGAATAACAACATTATATATGCTGCAAGATGAGACAATGTACCTTTGGTCCTCAGTGATAAGCACAAATTCAGATCAGCCTGCACCACCACCCAGTCAGACTAGAGTCTTTGCTGGGCACTTTTTGGATAGCTAATGACAGCGAAGACTGATCAGACAGTGCAGATAGGGCCCAGAGGTTATAGAACATTTTTCATGCTCAACTCAGCTGAGCATGAAATTTTCTCTGCTAATAAATATTAAAAATGCCAACAGTAGTTGGCATTTTCATATTTTTTAGCAGAGAAATTTTCTTGCTCAGTTATGTTCAGCAAGAAAGAATTTGCAATAATTTGAGATTAATTTGCAGGACAAATTTCATGCTCAGCTGAGTTGAGCATGAAAAAAAAAGTTTTATAACCTTGGGATAGGAATGCTGATCTAAGTGTGTACAGTAAAACCTGTGTAAGAGAGCCACCTTCGAGGCTGACTTTAAATAGTGGTTGATGTGGAAAAAGTTGTCTGTCTTATAAAGGTACATGTCATGTAATTTTGCTAGCAAAATTACATGACATGTACCTTTATAAGACAACCACCTTTCCACATCAACCACTATGGTCAATTTCAAAGGTGGCTGTCTTACACAGGTTTTACTGTATGGGGTGACCATGTCCGAAGGTACATTTTCTCATGTTGTGACTCGGACAATTTATTCCTTGCCGAGAAATGAGCCAGCACACAACAAAACCTACAATAAGACCTGTGTGACCAGCAAAGACACTAATCAGTCTGTACATCCACTCAGTATGGCAAGGGTTCTCATTTATTCCTCTTTGGATAGCCTGGAGGTTGTAGAAAGCACATGCAATCAGCAAAGACTGATCGGAGAGCGCGGATGCAAAGGCTAAATGAGTCTTCGCTGGTTGCACATCTTATTGTAGGTTTTGTCATGCACTGGCTCAAATAGAAGTATTCTCTGAATACTTATCACAGAGACTTGGATGTTTATCTTTCAGAAATTGAATCTAGAAGATGAAAAAGTAGAATTAGCAGACTCAGGGGACATCAAAGCTTCAGGGGTACGATCTCGAGTACCGACGAATAGTGGCAGCTACAGTCTTTTTACTTATAAACATACACATGAAGGAGACTACATGGAAAGTACTGGTATGTGACTATAGTCTGATTTAAAGCATTATGCAGACGGATCATGTATAATTATCCCTCAAAGAGACAATCACAGACAACATTCTATTTTTTTTTTTATATTTTTCTGAAAAAATTAGGCTTGACATGTCATGTAAATCAAAATATCTGCAAGACAGATGATCCACATAGACTATCAATTTTTTTCTCTAAAATAATATTTTCAGATATTGTGAACAGTCAAAACTCGACACACTCCATATGTTGCACAGCTAGCCTGAGCCTTTGTTGTAAGCATATGGAAAATGATCTTCTCAGAGTGATTTGCCTTATAAAATGAATATTTATGCTCTGTATGCAGACACTAACACCCCTTAAAATACTTATCCTGGAATATGAAGTCAGTTTGACTACCTGATTTGCACAAATTGACACCTTAGTTCCTTACCGTACACATCCTAATATTTGACTACATTTTACCACTTATAGATACGTGTTTGTCTAAAAACTGCTGGATGAGTGGCAAACTGTGTAAACCCTGATCAGATGCCATGTTGTGTGGCATCTGACCTTGGTTTACATTATTTGCACAGACCTCTTTGTCCAAATATTTAGGGTAAATAATAAATATGGTAACTGGTGATGTGTATAAAAATGCAAATTGGGCCCAGTTGTTCAAAGCGTTGTTAGCTTAACCAGCTCGTTAGTGGTCAAAATGTTGACTGTTTTAGTATGTACAATATCTTATTCACAGGTATTTTTGCTAAACAAATGTGAGTAGCTTTTGCAAATGCAAAAGCTACTCACATTTTTCAGCAAAAGTATAAGCATATATGCCATATTTAATGATCAAAGTTTTAACGATATGTTAACTAATGACATCATTAGTTTTGAACAACTGGACCCAGAATAGTGCAGATCCTGATCAGACTGTGCCTTTGACAGTTTGACTAGGTCTTTATTTGAGGAAATGTCTGTCCAAATATGTTAGAGATCTATGATATTTATTTTCAGTGTTCGTATATTCAATGCCTGGTTACAAAGCCCCAATAAAAGAACGAATGTTGTATGCTAGTTGTAAAACTCCTCTGGTTGACCAGATACAACATCTAGGATTAGAACTTGCAGAAAAGGTAGGTTTGTGAAGGAAATAATTTAGCAATACATAGTTCATCAGTTCAAAGCAAGGCATGGCAAAATTTGTATAAGCATAAATATAGATTATGATTAAAGGGGTATATAGATAATTGTTTTGTTACTATTCCCATAGTTCTAGATAAGAGTGGATATCAGGTAAATATTTTAGCTCACCTGAGCTATGCTCAGGGGGAGCTGTAGTGATCACTTTTTTTCTGTCGTCCGTCCGTTAACATTTTCAAACGACTTCTTCTCTGAAGTCGCTGAGCCAATTTTGCTCAAATTTCATATTGAGCCTCCTTCGGTTGGCGGAATGAAAGATTGCTAAAATTATCACAGTCCATTGACAAAGATGGCCACCATGCCCATATATGGTTAAAAACCTTTAAAAATCTTCTTCTTCAGAACTGAGGATGCCTTGGGGCTGAAATTTTGCACAAATCACCGGGGACGGGAGGTCTACCAAAATTGCTAAAATGATGGTCCTACATTGATGTTTGACCTTTTTATGGCGAGGTCAAATTTGCTTTCCTGTGCGTTTTTATGGGCCCATACATTTGTATGGGAAAAATGTTGAGAATTTCAAATGACTGTTCCTCTGAAGCCTCTGAGCCAATGTTGCTCTAATTTCAAGTGGAGCCTCCTTGGGGCAGGGGAATGAAAGATTGTTAAAATAGTTGCGGTCCATTTACCAAAATGGCCGTCATGCCCATATATGGTAAAACCTTTAAAATGAGATGGTCGGGTGGTGCGAAGGTGTCATGTATCTTTTGTCACCGGGGCGTCCAGCTGATATTGGCTTACAGTTGGGCATGGCCTGCTATCCTTGTAGCAGGTAAGGGTAGGGAGGTGATGTTTTTATTTCTTCTGTTTCTTCACTTTCATTCCTGTTCCTCTTTCTTCCCTGTCCCTCTCTTTCATCTCTTCTGCTATCTCTTCTGTCCCTTTTCTCCCTTTCTCTGGGAGACGACACAAAATGACCCATAAGGGTTGACGTGTCGTTAAACCCCAACACAATCAATCAAAACCTTTAAAAATCTTCTTCTCCAGAACTAAATAAGCCCTGGGGCCTAATCTTTGCACAAATCATCGGGGACAGGAGGTCTACCAAAGTTTCTAAAATGATGGTCCTACTTTGATATTTGACCTTTTTTTATGGCAAGGTCAAACTTGCTTTCCTATGCATTTGTATGGGCCCTTTACATTTATATGGGAAAAAGTTGAGAATTCATATTTTGGACATCTCCTCTAAAGACTATGATCCAATTGAGTTGAAACTTGATGAGGAGCATTGGGGCGCCTAGTAAACACAAAATAGCTAAAATTGATGGGCCGATCAAAAATCCAAGGTGGCTGCCACAGCCGCCATCTTGAAAATCAATTTTTGACATTTCTTCCCAAACCTTTGGTCGATTTGAGCCGAAACTTGCTCTGTAGCAAAAGGAAAACTTCTGGATCGAAATGAGCTAAAATCGTGTTGATTAGAAATCCAAGATGGCCGCCACAGCCGCCATATTGAAAATCTGTTTTGGACGTCTTCTCGCAAACCACAAGGTGAGTTAAGTTGAAACTTACAATTAGCAACAGGTTGATGTGTAGATGAAAAATAGCTAAAATTATACCGATTGGAAATCCAAAATGGCTGCCATAGCTGCCATCTTGAAAGCCATTTAGGCTATTTGAGTTGAAACACACTGTAGCAACAGGATGACCGCTAGATCAAAAATAACTATTTTAAAAAGAATGACCCTTGAGAGCAATGAACACACACACAAAGACAAAAATAGCTGAAGTGTCTAAAACTTACAATATATGATTGAAGTAGCAAAAGCTTTAAGTTACTATCAACATTTTATTTTGCGAGGTTTGTCCTTCCCCTATGCTGTATACATGTATAAAATCATGATATTGTTAAACACTTTCTCTTCAGAAATCAGTTGGCCATTTCCACCAAGTTTCATGTCGATCCTGCTATTGAAACTGGATTGACAGTTAGTTCAAATGGTCACTCTCCAATAAAAAAAAAACACATTCTTCTTCTTCAAAACCAAGACCTGCTCAAATGATGATCCTTTCATTAGTTGCAATGACAGGATTGGAAAAAATGTCACATAACATCTGCATATCTGCAGTGGCTATTTCACTCAGATGAGCGAGCCATGGCCCGCGGGCCTCTTGTTCTTATTTCTCCACAGACACATATGTTGTGGGTACTCAATAGAAGTGCATGTCAAGGTGCTACTAATGAGTACCCATTACATATGTTAACATGGAGAAATAAGAAAAATATGAATACCTTTAGATTGAAAAAAGCATCGTAGCTCTTACTCCACATAAGCTGCACATTCGCCTAATTACATAAAACAATATTTCTGAAAGAAACAAGCTCAAAATAGTAGGGTACCAAAATGTAAACAAAATCTCTGTTAAGCAAAAAGGTAATTTTTGGGCAGGTATTTGCATTAAAAGGTCCAAAACATTTTATACAGCTACATGGTGTAAGTATGTTTTCTGATATGTTTTGAATTCTAAAACAAATATGACTCGGAGTCTGAAAATTTCCATTTACCCAGTTAAAATAGAAACAAGTGGGTAAAATACTGAAATATTCAAAAGTTTATCTAGAACATTTTATGTTGGTACTCATTAGAAGAGCTGTGTTCTGTAAGTTTAGTGGGCAATGAAGTGTGCTAGAATGTGTTTTGCAACCTTTTTTTCTCACATTTTGTATGTAAGGAAAGGATAGTAGTACTAGTGTGACATAAAAGACTTCTGTAAATTAATTATTCCAATCCAACAGGCTTACACTAATTCAGTGCAATTTGATTGGTCAATAGCAAATTCAAACTGGCATTTATACTTAGATAAATCCACTGAGAAAGAATCTTGGAACTTTTTTTCTCCATGTAACTTTCAAAAACCATTTAAGTCGCATTTCAATAAAAACATGGCCAAGTTGGAAATATAAGGAATTGTAAGGAATAAATTTCATTTTTTTATAGATTTTGTTGATATGTAAATACTGGTGAATTGTAAACTTGACATAAAAACTGTTTGGCTTTATACTGTTAGTGAGTGATTCATTGGCATTTATACAGTGATAAAACCCACAAAAATTAAATTTATTCCAATATTTGAAGCCTTATAAAAAAATTAGGGTTGGTGGCTAAAAAGGCAGAGTTAGTAGGGAGATCAGAAAGACAAAACTGTATGATTCTCAATACAGTTAAAGGGCCATTTGTGGGTTGGGAAAGCCAAGCTCAGCCTGCACATACAGTCGAACCTTGATAGTTCGAACACCGATGGCTCGTTTACCATGGCTAATTCGAACTTGTTTTTGAGTCCCTGTGAAATTCTTCTGATAGTTCAAGTAAACAAATATTTAAGAAAATTTTCTTATTTATCATGAAATTGTATGTTCTGTGTACTCATTAGAATTGCCTCTATTGAGGTGATTCTAATGAGTACACTCAACATACAATTATAGTGTAGAAAATCGAAAAGATTTCCCTACGTTATCGCTATTTGCTTCCCGACCTGACACCATGATTAACCCTCAGTGGCTCGAACTACCCATGTCTCGAACAGTTTTCCATGGTCCCAAAGATGTTCGAGCCATTGAGGTTCGACTGTATATGCATTCTGAGGGCATTTTCTGTTTTGCAGGTATGTTCTGCAGTATTTGTTGATTCTGTAAGTGGGCAAGGAATGCCCTGATTAGACTGCACCCAGGCCTTAGCAAACAGTGTAGACTCAGATGAGATAACGCAGAATGTGATGTCTCATCAGGGTCTACACTGTTTGGTACTCATCCAGCAAGACACAACATGAGTAGTAAATTGTACTTGGTGTCCAGATACTTAGGGTAAATTTGGTACTTCACTAATTCATTACAGTTGCATATTCCAGTCATTCCAAAACAGAATTAAATTAAAAAAGATTGTATTAATCTTTACTACTGTCTAGGTAGATTCAGCAGACAACAAATGATATTTTTCTTATTTTTCACAGAAAATAGACTGACATTTCATACACATTGTAGGAAATTTGCATGGAATGTCAAAGCTTGTTTTCTGGGAAAATAAAAAAAAATATGTCAAACTGTCGTCTGCTGATATTTTTACCCAGCATGCTTAGCATTAAAGTTAACTTTTTTTAGAACAATAAAGAAGTGAGTAGATTAATTTCTGCACTGAGTTTTAAATCCATTGTTATTAATATAATTTTGTATTTGATTATAGATTGAGGTAGATGACCCTAGTGAGATTACAGAACAATTCATATACGATGAAATTCATCCAAAGAAAAATATAGCCGCCCAAAAGTTCGCCAAACCAAAAGGTCCAGCAAACAGAGGTCCTCGACGCATGATGAAACCAAATAATAATAAAGATGCTGAATGATCATTTGTTGAATTTTATGCATAGCTCGAGATAAAAGGAGTATTCAGAAAAATAGTTTCCTTATTTCTCCTGAAAACATATACGGTCGACTCTTGTTATGTCCGAGTCCAAGGGACTCTCTGAAATACTTCGAAATATCCGTATCTCGACATATCAGATTTGCAGAATTGAGGGGAAAAAAAAAAATCAAACAACCACATTTCACAAATGAATGTGTAATTTGACTCCTGAAAATAGAGATATACTGAAAATATTGTGGAAAAGAGGAGAAATTGCTCCTTAGGAGCAATTTCTCGTCTTTTCCACATTATTTTGTTACCTGTTGTCATAGTTTCATGTTAAAACAGGGACCAGATTTTCACTTCAAGATAAGCAGTAATTCGAAATAAGCGAGTTCGAGATAACAAGGTTCGACTGTATTGTGATATTGTGGGTACTCATTAGAAACACCTCCATGAAGTGCTTCTAATGAGTAAAATAATATGTTTTGGCAGTGAAATAAGAAAAATATTAATACTTTTAGTTGAAATAATAAGCACCTTATCTAGAGCTATGTGATAACTTGAGTTGTTATTTGTTATTTGAGCAATGAACGGCATATTTGTTTTAGTATTTTCAGAGGAATTGTTAAGGAGGAGAATTTTTCTTATTTCTCCATAAAAAGTATATGTTGTGGGTACTCATTAGAAGTGCCTCGGTGAGGCACTTCTAATGAGTACCCACAACATATGTTTTCATGGAGAATTGGAGAAAATTATCCCAGAATTTTCATCAAATACTCCTCACTATCAAGTCCCCTGTATTTTAACAACCCATTAACAGTGCCTCGGCCCTTTTGGGATGGTGGAATTAATGGTGACAATCGCTGGTGTATGGGCATTGTACAGTTTAGTGAAAAATCCTTGACCATGGCATAACTCCTGATAAAAGTGGGGGTGCTGATCAATATTTTTTTTATTTCTCCACAAAACATACTGTGGGTACTCATTAGAATTGCCTGAGTGAGGCAGCTCTAATGATCACCCATAATGTTAAACTTCTGTGGAGAACTGAAACAAAAACATCAGTGCTTTTTGTTGAAAAGTGTATCTTATCTAAGGCTGTGAAGTGGATTTGATCCAAGGACTGGTGCAGTAGGCATGCCCTAAAAGGACATTCGAGGCACCCATTTGTTAAAGACAAAGGTACTTTATTGCATATGACCACGTCTGTACATGAAGATCTGCTCCTTCAACTCAGTAGATTCTCACTCATTGCACACTTGTAGTGAAAATAGCAGACAAAAAATTGATTTTTTTTCTTATATTCCCCAGAAAAATGGTTTGATATCATTTTTTTGTGAATTGCTTCTTAACTCTTTCTCTGCCTTAGGCGATAATAATAAGCTTTTGCAAACAGCGTTGATCCAGATGAGACAGCTCATAATGAGCCGTCTCATCAGGATCTACACTGCTTGACATTCAGTCTCTCAACTTTACATATAAACTTCTTTTCAGTCAATAGTTTGTTAAAAAATAAAGCAGACGACAAATGTTGTCTGAAATTTGGCACCAAAAGAGTTAAGAATAATGAAATGTCAATTGCTAATTTCTGGGTAAATGAGAAAAATATTTCATCGTGAATAGATACACGCCAAAGAGAGAGCATTGTTAGAGATAAGGTTTTTGCCTCCCATTTTAAAGAGAGATAACTCATCGGAAGAAAATTTGTTTCCCTTGTGTATGAATACCTTCTTAAAGAGTGGCTACTCTTAAAAGAAAGAATTGGCCTTCTCTTAAAAGGGTGATAAATACTTTCAGGCTGGAGTGATCTCCCTTGGAGATACACTCATTCACCTTATATTGTTGCCGGATAATATACTTACTTAGTTTGCAATTTTAACCCTTTAAGTGCCAATGACAACTGCAGCAGGCAACATTTTGAAATATATATATACAACTGTATATATATATATATATATCCTTTTTCTTTTTCAGAGAAAATGTCTTAACATTTCATGGGAATTATCTGCTTGAAATGTCAAGACTTACTTATTTTGAAAATTAAAAAGAATTTAGGATGCAGTCCTACAAATTTTGTTTGGCGCTTTAAGAGTTAATACCGAAATTTGTTTTCATTTAATATGTGTATTACATAGCTCTTGATAAGATATTTTTTTCATTATTTTTCTTATTTCTCCACAAAAACATATGTTGTGGGTACTCATTAGAAGCGCCTCACCAAGGCACTTCTAATGACTACCCACAACATGTTTTCATTGAGAAATAAGAAAAATAATTACCTGGGCCCAGTTGTTCAAAGCATTGTTAGCTTAACAAACTCATTAAGGGTCATTTCGTTAACTGTTTTAGCGGATTCAATATACAATATTCTGATATTTTTTGCTGAAAAATATGAGTAGCTTTTGCACTGCAAAAGCTACTCACATTTTTTTCAGCAAAAAATTTCAGCATATTTGCGTATCACTCGATGTAAATTTTAACGAATCGTTAACTAACGACGTCGTTAGCTTTGAACAACTGGGCCCTGATACCTACTCTTATCTAGACCTATGTGTAATGTGTAGGGCCTGATTAAACTCAAGTGGTACAGGCCAATCTGATTCTATAACTGGCTATGTGATATGGTACCATTTTGTTTGTTTTCACAGCACATTTGTAGACATAGTTACTGTTTAAGCTGTCAGTCTGTCAAACAAAATAATTAGGCATAAGATGACTGGATATACCTCAAGGAAAGAGAAACCTTAAGCTGAAAGATTTATCTCCCTGTGAAATGAGAAAACAAATTTGTTTTACCTGACATATAAAAAGCCCTTCTCAAATGGAGAGCAAATTATTTCCTTTAAGAGTAGCCCTATTTGAAAAGGGAAGCAAGTACTTTGTGGTTAGAATGATCTCCCTTAGAGGTTAAAATCATTCCCCTTAACCCCATTTTGTCTGACGAAGCTCAATTCAATTTACTTGTAGCATATCATATGTGTGACTTCTTACATCCCATTAGTTAATTAGAGTTTGTCTAACAACTTAACCCTTAAAGTGCCAGTTACACAGCAGTAGTGGACTACATTCTGTTTTGTTTTGTGTGTTTGTTTTTTGTATTTTTTTTTTTTTTTTTTCAAGAAAATAAGGTTTGACATTTCAAGTCTTATTTTCTAAATATCAAGTCTTACTTTCTATTCACATGGAATATCAAGTCTTATTTTCTCTTTTTTTTTTTTTTTTTTTTTTTGAGAAAAAAAAACAGAATGTCATCTGATACAATCTTGAATGGTCCTTTAAGGGCTAAATTGCTTCAATAAAGATTGTTGGAAAGATTTTGTTTTCTTGCTTACTTACTTGGAATATGCTTAAATCTGTTTGTCCATGGCAGCAATAAAGTCTCACTTTTTAAATGTTTATTAAAGGAACTTTTCCTGTTAGTTTATGCTGGACATAGCCATTTCTTGTTAATACTGTAATATTCTCTGCCAGAACACCAGATATTTGTTTTGCAGTGCACGTTTTTGACTATTTTGACTGTTTTGGCAGGAATATGGACAGTTCAAAAATTAAAGTGTAAAGATAAAGTTTGGTGGAGGTATGTACCTAGAATTGTAGTAATTTAAGTGTAAAGATACATCTTTTGTATCAGCAGAGAGCAGAATTGATAATTTAGATTTTTTTTATAATTTTTGCACTAACAAATATTACACGGGTATACATTGAAATTGCCTCTGCACAGCAATTCTTGTGAGAACCCAGAACATATGTTTTTGTGCAGAAGTAATGAAAATTTTCTTCTGAGTGCTTTCTTTATTAGTACCTATAGTGTGGCAACATAAATTCTTTCTCACCGAAGACATAATCTTGTAAAAATTACATGTATAACAATGTAACCCCTCTTGTGCCTTTGTTGCAAAACAGTTCTTGCTGAAACATAGCTTTCACACAGAGTGCATGCAGTAGTGGTTAACTGCTTAGAGGACTAAGCCTGCCCAATAAAAGTGTGTCTGACCATGCTGAACATGGCCCAGTAAGGTTGACTGGGCCGTAAAACCTTAACACAAACAGTAGTGGTGCAGGCTGATAGAATGTTAGCTATCTCATTTGTCTTAAGGGGAATGAATACATTTTCAGGAAAGACAATTCTGTCAAAAGCATTTTTGCCTCCCTTCTGAAAAGGGTTCCATTCTAAAAGGGAAGAATTTGCTATCAAGGAGTCCACACTAAAAGGAAAGAATTTGCTCCCCGAGGAGCAAATTCTTTCCTTTTAGAGTGGACCTTTTTCAGAAGAGATTGGTATGTAGGAAACCAAACAGGAAATCAAAAAAGTTTTCTCCCTTGTTAAAATGGTGGAAACTCTGCCAGGTGTACCCAGGCCCCTTAAGTTTCATTAAGGTTGCAGGCCCTGTTTCTTGTAATAATTGCAATTTATTAATTTGCATAATTTTGATGCTTGTATAGTTACAGGATTTGTAGAGACATGTTTAGGATACTCATTTCCAATGCAAATTGGATTTTGAATTGTACTGTACTATTTATGGTCTGATACCATGTGCACAATACTCCAGTTTTAGTTGTGGAAGTTTCACTGTATGCATATGGCCAATCCCTACACCAGGCTGTATGTCTGCACACTCTGATAACAGCCTTTTTTATTCACCATTTAGATTCCGCAAAGCGGAAATATTACATATGAGAATGGCAAATGCTTTGAACAGACTGCATAAATGCATTAACTGTTCTGGGCCATCTCTGTTCACATATGTTGACATATGACATCTTCTAGGTGCACACCATGTCCTAGCTCCTGAATTTTAAAATATTCAAGTTAGATTTTTAATGGTTAAGCACCTGAGGCACATGGAAGCTACACCAGTTTAAATTCGAAAACCTTCAATTAGTCATCAAAAGTGCTAGCTACTTGTAAGATGAAACTTAGCTGATTAACACATTGTAAAATGTCAAGCATCCTGTTTACTTTTGGAACTGAGCATCCTAAGTGTAAAGATTTGCTATAATTACCTTAAATAGTTGGTCACCATGTCTCTTTTCCATTCCTATCCTAAAATTTAACGAAAATGGAAATATTTTTAGGGGAGACAACTTTATCATAGTTGTTTTTGCCTTCCTTCTGAAAAGGGGTCTACTCTTAAAGGAAAGAATTTGCTCCCCTGCTTTCCTTTTAGAGTTGACCTCTTTTTCAGAAGTGATTTGATGTGTTAAAGAGCGAACAGGAAGTCACATAATTTGATTCTTGTTAACCTTAGTCCTGCTGATCTTGGATATGTCCTGCCTTTGCAAACAGTGTAGATCCAGATCAGTTGGCTTCTGAAGAAGCCAACTGATCTAGATCTGCACTGTTCATCATTAAGTATATGAATTTGTTTCAACCACCTTGATAAGGTAATCTGATTGGCTAAAATTTGGAAGTGGGTGGGGCATCTTAATTTATTCAGCATGACAAGGGTTAAAAATGGGAAGAAATTCAGCCAGGTGTCAGTCCCCTTAAAGACATCAATTTGACTCCAGTATGGGATGTGCCTTAAATGTGTTGGCTGAATGGCAAACATTGTAGATTTCATCAGCCATCTGAGCTGGGTCTGCACTGTTTGCCTATACATTTATGCAAATATTTAAGTTGAATTTGGTAGTATTATTGCTAAATTGTCTTCATGGATCATCTTTTAGTGGATCATCTTTTAGTGTGTTATTGTGATATCAGGATTCTGGATTGTTGTGTTTTTGTTATTTTTTTTTCCAGTCAAAGAGTATCATTTTTTTCCTATTTCTCCATAAAGATATTTATTACCGCATCCCATTACAATCATCTTTTTAAGCATGTTCTATTGAATACTGTATACTTTACACCACAAAATTCCAATGTAACAGGCTTACACTAATTTGATTGATTCAGAACAAATTCAAAATGACATTTATACTTCATTAAGTCCACTTAGGTGTAATCTTGGAATGATTTCTAAATTAACAATTTTACATTTTCAGCATAAACATGCCAAGTTGGAATTATAAGAAATGAATTTTCCTTTTGTGGATTTTATTCATTTGTAAATGCCGGCGGCAAATCGCTCACCAAGTTATCATAAAGCCCTCAGCCCTGCATTTACTTATTGATAAAATCCACAATAAAAAAAAATGTTCCTTTATTACTGTAAATGTCTGGGCCCATTTGTTCAAAGCATCGTTAGCTTAACGAGCCCGTTAAGGGTCATTTCATTAACTGTTTTAGCGGATTCAAATACAGTATTCTGATATTTTTTGCTGAAAAAAAATGTGAGTAGCTTTTGCACTGCAAAAGCTACTCACATTTTTTTCAGCAAAAAATTTCGCATATTTGCGTATCACTAGATGTAAATTTTAACAAATCGTTAACTAACGACGTCATTAGCTTTGAACAACTGGGCCCAGGCTGCTTCAACACCTTACACTACCTTTACTAAAATTCAAACAAAATCATTTGACTAACATTTGGGCTGCACTATACGAAAACATGTCTTCGTGCGCATGCGGATAGTGAAAGGCCCAGATCAGTCTGGGCATCTGTGCAGTCTGATCAGGGCCTTCACTGCTTACAGACTCATAGGATACTATAGAATGTTTCCATGGAGATCAAATGCCCGGATGAGACTTTGTACATGCTCGAGGGCAATTTTTCGCTTGACACAGCTCATTAGACTATTATCTTTTTAGTCATTCGTAGGGAAATTGTTGATGGATGGTTCATACAGACCTGAAAAAGTCCTTGAATTCTTAGGAACTCCAGGAAAACTCCTAGAATTGGAAAAACTGGCTAAAAGGCCTGGTATAGTCATTGAATTTACTTAAAATATCGTGGAATTTTAGTAAAACCACCTTGAATTACAGTCAAACCTGTCCTGAAGGCCTACTGTTTAAGCAGTCACCTGCCTTTAAAGGCCACTATTTCAGATCCTATTAAAGACAAAGAAGTGGAAATCTACCTGTATTAAGCAAGCACCTGTCTTAAGCAACCAGTTTTTGGCTTACCCATAGGTGTTTGCTTAACACAGGTTTGACTGTACTTAAAAGCTGTAACCTGTGGCAGAATTACATGTTTACCATATTAGGAAAGGAAACTGCTGTTTTGATTATTTTCTGATCCTTGATAATACCATGGTTATTTGCCGGTCTTGGTGGCTCAGTTGGATGCACATCCCACTGGGGATCAGGAGGTTACTAGTTCAACCCCCACACTGGATTGACAACATTCTTTGGTGGAGATTAATCATGAAATATTTTCTACGGTCATTCTCTCCCTTCCACTGATTCAAGAAGGGCAGTCATCAGTTTCTGGCATTAGAATGTTCACAATACTGGTTAACCGCTTAGAGGACTAAGCCTGCCCAGTAAATGTGTGGTTAGGTAAACTGACCACGCTCGAAATGACCCCATTGGGTAGACTGAACTATCAAACCTCAACGCAAACAAACCATGGTTACTATACATAAATGACCGCAGCAGTGAACATTAAATCCTTTTTATACCACAGTAGGAGAAAGACAGGATCCATCAGAAATATTGGTAATACCTATCCAATCAGTCAAATATAACCATAGGTCAGGGCTCGGGAAAACCGGAAAAATAGCCGGTCTGGACCGAAATTAAGAATTCTGGACCGATTTCAAACACCCCAAAACGCTAATAAATCGGTCCAACAGGTTTGTGCCTTGAACCCCATTTTTCCCAAACCAACCAATTTTCACGAATCAATGATGTCTAAAAAATCACAAACGGTCAAGTCTTCCCAAACTGACAACGTCCGCGCACCTTTTAAATGCGAAATTATGGAAGTTAAAAGGCTCTAAACGGTCATTTGACATGTATATTGGAGAGACAGCTGAATAAGGGCAACCTACCGCAGCACAAATTAATTACGTCATTATCCAAACATTGTCAAAAAATTAGCACTTCACTGACATTTGTGCGGTAGACAAGCGATTAACACGAATCATCAGTAACGGTAGTCTGATAATTAATCCGTTTGTGTGACACGTGTGAATACACTGAGACTGCAAAACATCCAGGTGCAGTCGGCGTGTCCAAAAAATCAAAGGTCGCTTTACTTAGAGTGATAAAAGAATGCACCGCTTGAACGCACATGTTTTCTTAATTCCTCTTCTCCCAAACCGTGTATGTCCTGAGCAGATGTCGCATACAACGGCATCTGATCTGGGTATTATTGATTGCTTCTTTTTTTTTGTTGTTGACTGCCGTAACACGCGAGTATAATTCAAGGTAGATTTCACGGTAAAAATAAGTAATGCACCACTTGCGCTAGACAAGATTGGTCAGTGCTTAAAATTTAAGCACTCTGATCAAACATTGAAAACTGCAAAACCGTCCGTGACGCAGGCCTTTTTTATTAGACCTAATTAGGTCCATCAGTCGTTTCGTTCTGTCTCTCCTGTTTCCCGCTGTCTTCGCGCTTATACAAGACGGGAATCAGTTGTTTATAAATAGTTTAGGAAAACCCTGCGGAGGTGGAAATAAAACAAAACTGTTTTTTTTTTGTTTTGTTTTTTTCTTTCTTTTTACATACCTGACTGTATTTATTGATGACGCCGGCTTTGATCATGCTCATTATACCCGGACTTCCGTCATATAACGGAGTTGAGGTGTATTATTTAAAAGGAGTTATAGGACTGCCAATTGTCATTAGTTTTCGTGACAGGTGATATATACATATTTATTTTTTTGAAAATGGGCTCATTGATGACGTCATCGCCATCGGCTGGACCGATTCAGATTTCAAAATTTCCAGAGCCCTGCCATAGATCGAGAGAAATTGGATCCAAAATTCAACAGAAAGGTGTCCTTGAAAAATGCCATGAATTGCCTAGAAAAGTCCTGAAATGTCCTGGAATTTTGCTCAAGAAAATATGTATGAACCCTGTGATGTGAATTTCCTTGAAAAGTCCAGAAAAAATTGTGGAATTTGCTCCAGAAAATCTGTATGAACTTGTGATGTTAAGATAGCAATACTTTCAGACAGGTGAAAACTGATCATTTACCAGGGCCCAGTTGTTCAAAGCATCGTTAGCTTAACAAGCTCGTTAAGGGTCATTTCGTTAACTGTTTTAGCAGATTCAATATACAATATTCTGATATTTTTTGCTGAAAAAATGTGAGTAGCTTTTGCACTGCAAAAGCTACTCACATTTTTTCAGCAAAAAATTTCAGCATATTTGTGTACCACTCGATTTAAATTTTAACGAATCGTTAACTAACAACATCGTTAGCTTTGAACAACTGGGCCCAGATTTAGCTGAAAATTTCATAATTTGATCGGTCCAGTGACAATTAAGTTGATATGCATGTTACATCCAGTGGCTTATATGAATGGTTATTTTTTCTAAACAGGCTTTACATAATTTTAAATGTGGATAAATTTTAGCCTCCTAAAGCTAGCAAAAAAAACATGAGATTTGAAAAAATCTATTTGAAGAAAATGTCAAACAAATATTGTATGTCCTTTGTAGATATTTGAGCCAAAATGAGAAAATGTACTTTCAGACATATGCATATAGCAAAGACTGAATCACCCTGCACACTACCAAGTCCAGTCTTCATTATCCCCCTGTAGAAGCCTTGGGTATTTACATATCCACAAAAGCATTCCTCAAAGACATGTCTGCAAAGGTCTTGATCAGAATGCGGATCCATGCAGTGTCATCTAGGCATTCTCTGTTCATCAACATACACTACAGCATCCATTTATTCTGAAGTGGACGACAAAGGCCCTGAACAGCCTGCATAAATGGGCGGCCTATGTTATCTACAAATTGTATAAAGCCTTAAGGCGTATCAATTGGAAGGACCTCCCAGACCCATTTATACCAACTGGACTGGTGATTAAAATATTTTAACAAAAAATGAAAATAAAAGAAAAGAGAGAGACTGATGTCAGACTGTATGATGAACAATTTGATCTTTGTTTTTTGCTGGGCATACCTGTCATTAGGTACATATTCTCACTTTGCGGCTGATTTTAATATTCTGGGCCCAGTTGTTCAAAGCGTTGTTAGCTTAACGAGCTCGTTAGTGGTCAAAATGTTAACTGTTCTAGTAAGTACCATATCTAATTCAAAGGTATTTTTGTTGGAAAAATGTGAGTAGCTTTTGCTAATGCAAAAGCTACTTACATTTTTTCAGCAAAAATATTAGCTTATATGCTATATTTAATGATTAAAGTTTCAACAATACGTTAACTAATGATGTCATTAGTTTTGAACAACTGGGCCCTGAAATTTGTTTGTATGAATTGCTAGTAATTCACAAATATAGTTTTGATGGAATGTTGTTGTTATTTTAATGTTATTTTGTTCTTTGTCTGTACCTCATTTTTGACATAACAGATACATGTACTACCATTTTTCCCCAACGTATTTCCCCAATTGTATATTTTAAACTGGTGCTTTCTATGTACCTTTGTGCAGACATTTTAGTTTTCATTGTAAGGGATCGGGTTCTGTTGTTTTAAATATTGAATAGTTAACATTCCTAAATATCTAAAATGGATACTTCCAGTTTCAAAATTGAACAAGTCTGTTGTTTCAGAAAGGGGAATTGATTAAAAAAAAAAACACACACACAAAAAAAAAACAACCTCTAAAACAAAATGACAGAAGGTAGATCCTGATGAGCTGACTCATAATGACAATAAAACAGTTTGTGGCTAGGTATTTTGTCATGAAAACTTGTTTGTTTTTGTGAAAAAAGTACATGCTTAACCCATTTTAGACTGAATAAACTCCCCCAAACTGTATATTAGAAGAGTCCAATTTCAGTTTTAGATATGTCAGGCTGTGTGATTCAGATATTTCTAGAGAAAACTGGCTAAACTCTTTGCAAACAGTGGAGACCCTGATCAGATGCTGCATTCTGCAGCATCTGATCTGGGTCTGCACTGTTTGCCAGTTACCCTTTTCAGGGGTTTCCAGACAAACATGTCTGAGCAGTGTACAACTAGGTCAGATGGTTTTAAAGAAACCTTCTGATCGGGCTTTGCACTATTTTCCACTCAGCTAATATTTTTGCTAACAACAGATTTATAATAGTCAAACTGACTTGTTCAAATTGTAGGTTATGTATTGAAAAGAGTTGTTCGAGTTGGGTGTTTAATATTTGCCAAGATATGTCTGCCTATATGTTTAAAGTAAATACATTAAATATATGTGACTGCTAGAAGACCAGGCCTTTCCACACATCAGCACAGACTGGTCAGGGTTTTAGGTGTTTGCCCATACAATATTCTGGCCTTATAAGGAGTGAATAGCAAACACCAAAGACTGTGACAATAATGGGCAGATAACAAAACCTTAAAGACACATTTTTTTCCTTCTTTGGCTAGACCCCCCCATCATGATCAGCCCCAATAGACAGCCCTGATAACAGAGCGCACATCAAAGGCTTATCTTATCTAAGTGATTATGGTGTCATTATATGGATTTTAAGTCTCCTTAGGTGGGGCCCTATAAGGGTAAATTCATAAAATTGAGCAGTATTCAATATGTTACTTTAGAACCAAATAAATTCATTTACAAATTTTGCATTTAATTTGTTGATTTTATTGCTGAGTTGTATTGTATGACTTTATTTTTTTATTTATACATTTTTTATTTTTTTTTTCCTAAATACAAAAGTGTTGTTTTTTTCTTGCATTGTGAAAAAAATACAAATAAACTGAAATAGAAATATAAAATTGAAAGTATTTATCTATTTATTTATTTATTTATTTATTTATTTTCTATAGTAAATAAGAATACTGCACAATTATACCATAGTTGCCTCAAAACTACCGTTAAATATTTTAGCTTCACTCGAATTGAATCAGTTCTAATGAATAAAAACCAGGTATATTTTATTGAACAAACAGAAAAAAAATCATCAAATTATCACAAAATTACCCACCTTATCTGTTTCTCTGTCTTCATCATATACTTTGCTGATATAAAATCCAATTTCCCCTTATCAGGCCCCTGCCTGTAAGGGTGGTCTGAGTCACAAAGAATTTCTTATCTTAATCTCCTTGGAGTCATTAGGGTGTTATGCAATCCAAAATGTGTCTTTAACACCATGTAATGGGCAAATTCAGCAGATGACAAACATATTATATTTTTCTTATTTTTCCTAGAAAATAAGATCTGACATTTCATGCAAATTGTCTCCTTCGAGACAGTTTGCATGAAATATCAGATCTTATTTTCTCAGAAAAACGAGGAAAAAATATTTCAAAAGGTTGTCTGTTGAAATTTTTACCCAGTATGCAGTTATAGCTACATGTATATACAAAAGAATTACTGTATTTTTCCTATTAACTACTTTGACAGGCCAGAGCAAACAGTGTAGACCCAGGGTCTACACTGTTTGCCACTCATCCAGCAATTGTTAGACACATCTCATCACGAAAACATGCCTATATAATTTTGACTCCCTTAAACCCCACCTTTATACAGTAAAACTGGGGTTTACAGGGGTATACATTATTTTTCTTATTTTTGCTCAAAAACATAGATTGTGGGTACTCGTTAGAACCGCCCGATATTTTTCATATTTCTGCTCAAAAACATAGATTGTGGGTACTCGTTAGAACCGCCTCGCCGAGGCAGTTCTAACGAGTACCCACAATCTATGTTTTGAGCAGAAATATGAAAAATATCAGAGTTTTTTATCTGAAAATTTTCAATTTTTTGTAGATGAAATTTTCTATATATTTGAATAGGCGTGTTTTTGTAATGTCAGGTAGTGAAATAGACTTGTTCAAATTTTAGAATAAGTATGTTAAGGAGATAAGGTGTTCCAATACTTAGGGTACATACAGTATCAAGATAAATAATTTTCTTATTTCTTCATGAAAACTTGTTGAAACTTGTTGTATGTACTCAACAGAAGTGTGTGAGGCACGTATAAAATGTAAATGAGTAACCACGTTTCATGGAGAAATAAGAAAAATATCAACATTTTTTTTGGTTGAAAAAAATGCACCTTATGTAAAGTTCTTGTCTAGATCATGCCTGCATGCCTTTTTAAGTCTGTGCTTGCAGTATTTTATTTTTGTAGAAGAAAATCTGTTTTTTTGTTAACATGTAATGAAACATACTTTCACAAATGTCTGCACTTGTATTTCAAACATGTTGCATTTTAAAATAAATTCCACCAAATGATTCTGCCTGAATTTTTTGTTTTCTGTTAATATATCAGAATAACCTCCTAAAATTGAGCTTTCCTTTGGTATCAGTGTTGATTTGGAGACAATCTCCCAGGAATGTCACTATGTATTTTTAAATGATCCCTGCTAACATTAAAATTAAGGTTTATTCACAAAAACAGAACAAGTGGAATTATTCACTTCATTTTTTAAATACACGAGAAACATAATAAAGATACTCAGGAAATGCCATAAATATGCAGCACACCAAATAAATGAGAGATGAGGAACAAACCTTAACAAGTAAACGCCACACATGAAAGCACCGACACACAAAGAAGAAATGCAAAAGAGAAACTCCCTTGTAATGGAAAGTAAAAAAAGCTACTTTTTACTCTGTTCATTTTATCTAATCTAAACTTAAAATAGATCAGAGAAGTTGTCATTTTAATTTCTGATTTTAAAGTAGCTATAGAGGTTCTGTACCAGACCTTTAGCCAGCGAGTTGAAGTCTGGTACCAGACCTTTAGCCAGCAAGTCTAGAGGTCCAGTACCAGATCCCTAGCCATTCCTACTAGAACAGGCTAGAGGTCTAGAAATAGATTATTTTTATGAATAAAGGCAAAGTAGCTATAAAATATATGATTTTTTTCCATCAGTTTGCCGCCATCTTGAAATGGGAAATTGCATATATGGTAGACAGTGCTTATGTGCTGTCTGAGAGGTTCGTGCGGACTACTCTTAGCAAGTTCTTTGCATGCAAAGCTTAGCTAAATCCCAAAATGCAAAGTCGCTTCATTGAAGTACACTATATAGGATCTGACAACAAGGCGTTGAGGGTAGATTATACTCGCATCAATTTCATAGTCTTTATGTGCAACGAAATCAACCACTTCTCTTATTTCATCCATGTTTCATTTTGTATTGAAGGCAACATTGCGACCTTATTCACATGTAAGGTCACTTTCTATCTTAAAGCACCAATCACAACAATTGTCATCTGCTTTGTCATCTGCTTGTGATTTTAAAAGTCATTTTTACAAACAGTCTGATCTGGGTCCACACTGTTTGCTTGTATGCAAAAATTGGTTTGAAAAGTTTGCAAGAATATTCAGCAGACAACATAAACAGACAACACTTTCAGATGCAGGTTTTCTTGGCATTTTAAGGGTTAAGGGGACCTGCTACACTTGGTAGAATTTCAGCCATTTTTCACAAGGGAGACAATTTGTGTAACTTCCTGTTTGTTTTGCTACACATCAAGCCCCTTCTAAAAGGAAAGAATTTGCTTCGATCCTTGCAAGCAAAAGCTTTCCCTTATAGAGAAGACCTCATTTCAGAAGTGGCTATAAACAATTTAGACACTTATCTCACTACCCGAATGCTAAGGGTAAGTATGGTAACTATTCGATCCACTTTGTGATCCAAACTCCTATGGATCAGCTAGACTTGCTTTGGGAAATCCAAACTCAGCAGTAGGTCATTCCATGGATCTACTAGATTTTCTTTCCAGTGCAATTTAGTTGAAGACATAAGGCTGTGTATTCAGTGCCAATGCAAATGCACCAGTGCTTTTAACACTTAGCACTCTGTAAAATTTCAGCAGACATCATTTTAAAATATTTTTCTTATTTTTCCCCAAAAACAGGTTTTGACATTTTATGCAAATTGTCTCCGAGGGGGGTCAGATCCTGTTTTCTGAAAAAAAATCAATGTCATCTGCTGAATTTTCCCATAGAATGGTAAAGGTTAAATGACCTTTTAGATATTATTCTGGCTATTTTGTAACATATATGCTAAGAATTTTTCAAATTTTTAAAGTTACTGCCCCCATATAAGTCCAAAATTTGAAACTTTGTTTTGTTCTACGCACTGAAGGTGGACTTGTAACCAGCTGTTCTCAAAATTTGATGTTTCATTAAACAGACCTAAAGGAAATAATCCAGCTATTCTCGTAATTTGATGCTTGTTAAACTGACTGAAACAGACCTATGGGAAATAATCCAATTTTTGAGACCAGACCTAAGGGAAATAATCTGGCTATTTTCATGATTTGATGTTCATTAAATCAACTTAAACAGACCTAAGGGAAATAATGCAGCTATTCTTGTAATTTGATGTTTGTTAAACAGACCTAAGGGAAACAATCCATTTTAAGAGAACAGACCTAAGGGAAATAATCCAGATATTCGTGTAATTTGATGTTCCTTAAATCGACTTAAACAGACCTAAGGGAAATGACCATTTTACAATACTGCACAGGTAGCTCCATGCCACCACACGCCCAATTCTGTGTTCTACTTGACGATTTCCAGGATGATCAGGGAACTGATATAGCCTGGAATTTGTGCTTTGGTACTTCAAAGTATCTATGTCTGACACCACAATAATGTTGCAATTGGAGCATTAAGTGGACGGATTCCCATTTTACTATACCACCAAAAACCATCTGCACACTCTGATCATTTTTCGCTGCATGCTCTATGGATAGCTATGGACACAAACTATCTAGATGTGGCCAGCAAAGAGGCTTTGCTGGGTGCACATATAAATTGTAGGAATTGCTGTGCCTTGCCCAATATTTGTTGTTACAGTTTAACAGTCATCTTCAGTAAAAATTCAAAACTGTTCCAAAACCCTCTGAACCTTCTATATATATATTAGTTTTAATGCCAAAGCACAAATTCCAGGATATATCAGTTCCCTGGTCAGCCTGAGAAATCAAGTAGAACACAGAGTTGGGCGAGTGGTGACATGGTTACCACCTGTACAGTACTGTAAATTGGTAATTTCCCTTAGGTCTGTTAAAGCTGCTTTAAGGAACATCAATTTATTAGAATAGCTGGATTATTTCTTTTAGGTCTGTTCTCATTAATTGGATTATTTCCCTTAGGTCTGTTTTATTTAACGAAATATCAAATTTCGAGAATAGCTCGATACAAGTTCACTTTCAGTGCATAGCACAAAAAGTTTCAAATTTTGGACTTATGGGGAAGCAATAGCCTAAAATTTTGAAAAATCATATAGGAATCCTTAGAAGATATACAATCAGAATATAGGTTGATGGTCTGGATAAAGTAATGACCTGTTTGTTTTTGAAACAAATCAATATAAGCATTTAGGCATTATAATTGATAAAGTTATGACCTTAAATGATATACCGAAAGAAGCAAGAAACGAGATAAAAACTACTTTTATACGAGTATTTGTGGTTTTGAGAGGATGGGCTTACACCTTTATCAACCAAACATATTTACAAATCAATCATTTTGCCGAAAGCTTTATTATAGGAATGAATTTTATTTTTGTGGATTTTTATCAATGTGTAAACTCCAGGAAATCATTTATAAACTGAATGAAGCTCGAAGGCTTTATTCAGTTTCTCAGTGATTCGCATGATTTTTTCACATCAATAAAATCCACAAAAATGATAGGCTTAACATTTAGAATAGGATACATTATAGCACAGTAAGTTTAGGCCTATCTTGCATATGTAGCTTTCATAAATTAAACTCATATTCATATCATGATCACATGGGGTTCTCTTGCTTAGAACAGTATCATGTTGTCATCCTGTAGTTATTCATCTTGATAGAAATACTGATGATACTGTAATAGCCATAAGTATTGGGACAGATAAGCCTTTGCAAACAGTGTAGACCAAGACCAGATGCTGCAGAGTGTGGTGTCTGATCAGGGTCTATACTGTTTGCCATTCATCCAGCACTATTTTAGACACATCAACAGGCAGTAAAATTGACTTTTTCAAAATTAAGGACAAATATGGTAAACAAATAAGGTTAGGGTATATACGGTAATAAATTAAAATGCAAAAATATGCCTAAAAACCCTTCTAGTATACTGGATGTAAAATCAGCAGAGCAAAAAAGGAGTGATATGTTTCCTTTTGTGAAATAGGTTTTCATACTGTATTTACCCTACGTAAACACCTTATCTACTTACCATACTTGTCTTAAAATTTGAAAAAGTCTATTTCACTACCCATTGATGTATCTAAAATATTGCTGTTTATATATATATGGCAAACAATGTAGACCCTGATCAAATGCCACATTCTGCAGTGTCTGATCAGGGTCTACACTGTTTGCACAGGCCTATCTGTCCCAATACTGAGGATTATTATGGTATCTTGACATCTGGTGTGGCATTTAAGATTTCAAGTTGATATACTTGGGAGATTTTCTGCTGTTTTCTACAAGAGAGACAACTTTCAGGACTCCCTGTTTGCTCTTCTGCAATGTAATGGAAAGAATTTGTCTCAGGGGATTAGGCTTCCCCCTTTGAGAAAAGGGGACCATATTTCATTTTGTATTTATCAGGGATGCAAATTTCTCTTGGAGTGGTCGTTTTAATTCACCTTAGGAAGTCTGGATACTGGGTTATTACGGTATCTTGACATCTGGTATGGCATTTAAGTATTCAAGTTGATATACTTGAGAGATTTTCTGCTGTTTTCTACAAGAGAGACAACTTCCAAGACATCCTGTTTGCTCTTCTGCACACCAAACCTCTTCTGAAAAGGGGTCTGCACAAAAAGGGCGTAATTCTGTTCCCTTCAGAGTAGACTTCATTTCATTTAACCCTTAAAGCGCCAATCACAACAATTGTTGTCTGCTTTGTCATCTGCTTGCGATTTTATAAGTCTTTTTTGCAAACAGTGTGGACCCAGATCAGACTGCTCCTAGAAACAGTGTGGACCCAGATCAGACTGCTCCTCTAGGAGCAGTCTGATCTGGGTCCACACTGTTTGCCAGTATGCAAAAATAGGTATGAAAAGTTTGAAAAGTCTGCAAGAATATTCAGCAGACGACATAAACAGACGACATTTTCAGATGCAGTTTTTCTTGGCGCTTTAAGGGTTAATACCCTTGGAATCAGCATCAGCTTAAGCATGCCTGGCCACAAAATTAAATGTTTGACATTAACATTGTATTTTTTTGTATTTTTTTTTGTCTTCCCAAAGTTGAAAGCTTTTATATTGGCATGATGGTAAATATTTGTTCCGCATGTCTGATGGGCAAGCAACCAGTTGAGCAGGCTAAGCTGTCTAGTGACAGATCATTAGGAATGATCAGTCAGTAGATAGAATAGCCTGCTCAACTGGATGCTTGCATAGGTTTGAATTAATCTTTGG
Organism: Anodontia alba; assembly: GCA_964016985.1. Classification (NCBI taxonomy): domain Eukaryota; kingdom Metazoa; phylum Mollusca; class Bivalvia; order Lucinida; family Lucinidae; genus Anodontia; species Anodontia alba. The sequence goes on from OZ024828.1 coordinate 13,727,194, forward strand.
TCTGAGTAGATAACAGCAGAGATGACATCAGTCATATCTTTTCTGTCGTGACTGCTTTAAGGCTCCATATTCCTCAAAAATAGACATTTTATTATCCAAGAAAGATATAATAAATTGATATATGTTATCAATACGATCATAAAATGTGGCACCTGACTGCCTGTAAAACTTCAGTTAGTCTCTCATTCTTAAAATGAAATGATTTTCTATCATATCTCTGAAATAATGTTGCCAACATTAATTCAGAGATACAATAAAAAATAATTTAATTTTTGATCCAGTTCAAAAACAAGTCAGAGACTAACTCTAATTTTACAGGCTGTCAGATGCCACATTTTATGATGGTATTAACCCTTGTCATGCTGAATAAATTAAGATGCCACACCAACTTCTAAATGTCAGCCAATCAGATGCCTTGATTGAGATTGATGACATAAATTCATAAACTGAATGGCAAACAGTGCAGATCCAGATCAGTTGGCTTCTTCAGAAGCCAACTGATCTGGATCTACACTGTTTGCAAAGGCAGCGTATATTGGGGTTCAGTAGGTCAAGGGTTAATACTATATATTGACTTATTAAGCCTTTGTTACTTCATAAATGGCAAATAAAAACAAACTAGCCGGCCTCGGTGGCTCAGTTGGATGCGCATTCCGACTGGAGACCAGGAGGTCGCGGGTTCAACTCCCGCCGAGTTCGGTAACATTCTTTCATGGAGATTGATCGTGAAATATTTTCTACGGTCATTCTCTCCCTTCTGCTGATTCAAGAAGGGCAGTTGTCAGTTTCTGGCGAAAGAATGTGCACAATACTGGTTAACCGCTTAGAGGACTAAGCCTGCCCAGTAAACGTGTCGTTAGGTAAACTGACCGCACTCGACATGACCCCATTGGGTTGACTGGGCCGTAAAACCTCAACACAAACAAACATTTTTTTTTAAAAACAACTCAAAACAGTTTGATGTTCAAGAGGATAAACTTGTAATTGATAATAAATAGTCTTCAAAACAGTGGACAAGAACAAAATAGTTATTCCCCATTGTGTGCCCCTGAAGTTGTGCCGTTCCGCAAAGTATAATTAGCCTTTCTTAGATAAAAAAAAACATCTATTTTTGAGGAATATGGAGGCTTTTAGCAAGCAGGAGCGAAACAGGGATCACTTTCTGGTAGCATTGTTGGTGTTGGCATTATTATCAGTGTCGGCGTTTGCTCTTTGCATTTAGCTCAGTTTTGTGAACAATCAGGCCTATAGGCTAATGAAACTTCATACAGGCATCCACCATGATGCACCCTGCCCAGTGCTGTAGACATTTATTGACCTTGATCTCTTTTTCATGCTTGGCTGAACAATGTTTAGTCTGTGCATTTAACTCCATTTCCTGAACATCACCAGTAGTCTCGACACAGCCATTCAGTGAATTTCTTGTCATTCCTCTAACAGTCTTTGGGAGGCTTCACATGAAAATGATAATACCACTACTGAAGTATTGTCATGTTATATGGACAGTGCAGTTTATGCCAATGACTGTTTGAAGCAAAAATAAGAAAAAAATGCCCCATGGAAAAAAAAAAAAGAACAAATTACGTTTAAATTAATGCATTTATTGAAATCAACAAGTCTAGAAAAACAGAATCTTTCTACTGCTTCTAATCTACACAGATTTAACATACAGGAATGATTTAAGAGCAGGTATATTACATTTTATTGAGTAATGTCCAGCAAAACATGATGGTTAATTCTCGGGCAACATTCTTTTTGGGAGTTTGATCATGAAATACTTTCTACAGTCATTCTCTCCCGCTGTTTCAAGAAGGGCAGTAATGTCCGTTTCTGACAAAAGAATGTGCACAAGTACTTGTTCATGGTGGTTGAATTCTCCAGCAACATTCTTTTGAGGAGATTGATCATGAAATATCTTCTACAGTCATTCTCTCCCACTGATTCAAGAAGGGCAGTAATGTCAGTTTCAGGGAAAATAATGTACACAAGTTCTGGTTAACCGCTTAGAGGTCTAAGTCTGATCCAGGAAAAGTGTGGTTCATAAACTGGCCAGCTCAACATGACCTTAATAATGTTAACTGGGTCATTCAACTCCAAACCAACCAAACATGGTCATTTTCATAAAATTCCGTACACCAGCTTTTCTGTAAAAATAGTATATGTGAACATTGGAGACCCTGATCAGACTGCTCCTAGGAGCAGTCTGATCAGGATCTGCAATGTTTGCCAGTTCACCAATTATTTTGTGAAACAAGCAAATAAAAAAAAAGAAAAAAAAAAAAGACAGCAATATGCAAATGGTAACAACAGCAGCGTGCTACTGTCTTGACACCACAGATCAATTAGTGCAGCTCATGCCATATAGTGCACTACCTCAGCACTGGTCAACTGGAACCAGTTTTTTTTTTATTTTTAGGTTTACGGGAGAGCCTACCCTATGATTTTAGCCCTTCCATAAAAATAAAATTTGCATTCTAATTTTTATTTTATATCCCTACCCTTCGAATTTAGAGCTGAAATACTGCATTTCTACATGTATTTTTGTTGGAAAATTATTTCATTTGAAATACTGCATTTCTACATGTATTTTTGTTGGAAAATTATTTCATTTCATCGACCCAAGCTTTTTCACATTTTTATTTTTAGTTTTATTCCTACCTCCTAACAGCAACTTTTAAAGAAATCTCCTGTATACCTAAAGATAAAAAAAAATAAAAAAAAACAACAAAAAAAAAACAACAACTCAAAACCTTAAGATAAAACTAACATTGAATCAACCAGTTTACTTTGTCATGACTGCCAGTACAGATGTCAATCAATACAAGAACATCAGTTTCACTGATAGACATAGGTCAACCAGTACCATATTTACCCTAAGTGTTCTGACAAATAGGTACACTTGGGATACAGACAAATATAAGTCAATAGACTTTCTTCTGAATCCCATTTGTATATTACTATTACATTGCTGTATTGTAATTCTTCTGTTGTCATGTACATGTATGATGTATATACAAAGAAATAAAGTTTAAACCAAATAGGTCTGAGCAAACAGTGTAGACCCTGATCAGATGCTGCAGTATGCAGCATCTGATCAGGGTCTACTCTGTTTGACACTCATCCAGCAGTTTTTGTACAAATCAGCAGGAGGTAAAATGAAACTTATTTAATTTAAGGTGATGTAACACTACTATGGTTAGAAGTGTAAATTATTTTGAGTAAATTTGGTATATCAAATTTCCATAGTAAACAAAAGGAACAGCTCAACCTAAACATTCTTTCACCATCACCATGGCAACAAAACAGAGGAAGGTCAAGGTCAACAAGCAGAAACAAATTGGTGCATTCAGCTTAGTCATCCGCAGTGTGTGGTTATTCTTATGAATAAATGGTAATTTTACCTTTCACAGACAAATATACAGGTAAAATCCGTATGGAATGTCTGTCTAACCTTTATCATTAGACTTTCACAGGTGACTTTGCTTTCCTTGTTTGTTAGCCAGTTCTACGGAGGTTTCAGTTGCCACAGTAACCAAATAGCTTTGGTACAAGTGCATCACGAAAACACGCCTATATAATTTTGACCCCCTTAAACCCCACTTTTATATAGTAAAACTGGGGTTTACAGGGGTATACATTATTTTTCTTATTTCTGCTCAAAATCATAGATTGTGGGTACTCGTTAGAACTGCCTCACCAAAGCGGTTCTAATGAGTACCCACAATCTATATTTTGAGCAGAAATAGGAAAAATATCAGAGTTTTTTATCTGAAAATTTTAAGTTTTTTTTTTAGGTGAAATTTTCTATTTGTTTGTGTTGAGGTTTTACGGCCCAGTCAACCCAATGGAGTCATGTCGAGCGCGGTCAGTTTACCTAACCACACGTTTACTGGGCAGGCTTAGTCCTCTAAGCGGTTAACCAGTATTGTGCACATTCTTTCGCCAGAAACTGACAACTGCCCTTCTTGAATCAGCGGAAGGGAGAGAATGACCGTAGAAAATATTTCATGATCAATCTCCACGAAAGAATGTTGCCGACCTCGGCTGGGGTTGAACCCGCGACCTCCTGGTCTCCAGTCGGACGGCGCATCCAACTGAGCCACCGAGGCCGACAAAATTTTCTATATATTTGAATAGATATGTTTTAGTAATGGTTTGGTATCATCTGCATAACATCATGTCCTGCATGCAGCCATATGCACAGACACTAAATATATATCATATTTGTGTCAGTATTTTGCAATGTACAACTCTTATGGGAAACTGATACATTTCAAGGGAAGCAACTCTGTTATAAACTAGTAACAGTGTTTTCAGAGAAAACAGATGTCTCCCCCCCCACCACCCACTCCCACAAACACCCACACCCAATGTCCCAATGTAGATTTTCAGTTTTTCTACTGCTGTGACCTTGAAAATTCAATTAAGGTAACCAAAATCTAATAAGTTCTGTGTTATTTCTCAATTATATATCCATGAAAATTTGGTAAGAATCCAACCACTGATTCACAAGATATTGTGCAGACATGAAAGGGTCAACCCAACACTGATGCCACAGGATCCACATCTAAATCAGTATGTCTCCCTCCCCGTAGGTAGGGGCATATAATGATTTTACCTACCTTCTGAAAAGGTTTCTACTCTAAAAGGAAAACATTCGCTCCCTTTAGAGCAAATTCTTTCATTTAAAGTAGACCCATTTTAGGAAAGGACTTTGTGCGCAAGTAAAGCAAGTTATCAAGTTAGTTTTAAAGAACTGCATGCATGGATGGCTTATTTTACAGGCACGATAAAAATACTGCACTGAAAAATCAAGACTGTCAATAAAGAAATTAAATCATAAGTCTGGCATTTACATTAGATATTGTGAACCATAAAATATGTCAATTTAGAAATAAATGAGTCTGGCCTTTACAAAAGAGATAATGTGAAGTATGAAAATGCTTCAGCTTAGCTGATCACTTGGGATCAAAATATCTACAGTGAACCCTCGTTGCAATGACAGCATTTGTTTCCAAAAATGTTGCCATTATAATGAATTTGTTGTTGTAAAGAATCCTTAACGGACAAAATGGTATGTAAGAAAATCCTTGTTTTATTCTTATTTCCTCATAGAACATATGTTTTGGATATTTGTTAGAATTGCCTCTCTGAGGCAATTCTAACAAATACCAAAATATATGTTGCTTGAAGATTTTATGCAACTTTCTTGCATAATTTCACATTAACCGTCACTTTTTGAGCGAAGATTTTGTGACATTCAAATTGTCATTGTAACAAATTTTGTTATTGTATCGAGAGTTGGTATAAAGAGGGTTGACTGTATCATGCGACACCCTGACAAGACTTCATGCATATACAAACTAATCCAGATCTATAATGAACGACCAGTTTTCACACATTGAACCAAGCCTATTTACCCTAAATATCGGGAACCTTTTCTTACCATACTGATCCTAAAATCTGAACAAGACAATTTGTTGAGGTGTCTAAAGTATTTTGATGGAATGGCAAACAGTGCAGACCTTGATCAAACCGCTTCATTATGAGCAGTTTGATCTGGTACAATACTGCTTAGTCTTCTATGTCCAAATAGGAAAAATAAGGGTTTCAGAAATTCATGGTAATGAACTGCAACATACAACAACATTGTAATTAGCAGGTACATGTACATGTATTATAATGGAAGGAAAAACTGATAATTTAATATACTGCCCAGGAATATTAACCCTTACAGCTAAATTGTAGTTCACAACAGAAATAAAAGTAGCAGATAATATTCTATTTTTTTTTAACTATCATTATTATTTTCAGAAGGAAAGTAAGTCTTGACATTTCAGGTGAAATGTCTCCTTAGCAAATGATTGATATGAAATATAATACTTTATTTTCTCTGAAAAAAATCAAAATATCATCTGCTTCAGTTGTGATTTGTGTTTAACTGTTATAAAAGACTTTTTACTCACAAGAGTTATTCTCACATAAATGCTTTTCTCATGGCTATCAATGGCTTTTTAACCCTGGTCTTGCTGAATCCGGATATGCCCTGCCTTTGCAAACAGTGAAGAGCCAGATCAGTTGGCTTCTGATTAGTCTGGATCTGCACTGTTTGTCATTAAATATGTGACTTTGTATCAACAACCTCGATCAAGTAATCTGACTGGCTGAAAACTAGAAATGGACATGGCATTTTAACTTATTCAGCATGGCAAAGGTAAAGATTATGTTTCTTAGACTCTAATGGCTTAAATATTGATAAATTTCTGAAGTGAGAGAGATTATTGTATTTACCTTAAATATTGGGATACCTTAATTGTTACCACAAGTCAGTAACAGGTGGTGTGTACAAAACCTGCTGGATGAGTGGCATACAATGTAGACTCTGACCAGATGCTGCATTGTTTGCTCCGGTATTTCATTTTCAAACAATTTGAACTTTTTCATGTATATCATGTAGCGATCTGTAAACAGTGAACAGAAGTGTTTAGAACAATAAATATTATTCATTTGAAAATACACAAATAAAAAAAGTCAATGTACATATATCTATTGTACATCTAGTATAAAATTGCAGACAAACAAAAAGAAAATGATGCTCATCTTCCACATCCATTCAAAAGTTACAACAAACTGCTCTTTCTCTCTATTCAATTAAAACATTTCAGTTTTATCTATAAAACTGTTGGTAGACATGCACATGTCTGCATCATTCCATGGCTGTTTTGAAGAAAAGTAAAAAAAAACGGCACATACACTGTCTCTTTCTTGAGTTAAATAATAATAAAAAGAACTCAACAAATTTACAGCATTTCTAATACAGGAAGCTTCTGGTAAATCAAAGGACAAGACAAACACATAAAATAATTTAGTGGAAGATACTGAAGAAGGATTTTGGTAAGTAACAGTGCAAGTTGGCACATAAAATAAGCTCATAAAAGAAGATTGGTAATATCATAAAAATAATATACACAGGCAAGAACTGAATGCTGTAATAACCTTAAGTATTGGGACAGACATGCAAACTGTAGACCTAGATCAGAAGCAGCAGAATGTGGCATCTGATCAAGGTCTGTACTGTTTGCCATTAATCCACCAAAGAAATATTTCTGATAGCTCAAGAAAACAAATAGTTAGGTACAATTTAGGGATTTTTCTTTAAGATGAAAATGGTTATTGTGTGTGTACTCATTAGAGTTGCATCACTGAGGTAATTCTAATGAGTGTACTCAACATACCAACTGAGGCAATTCTAATTAGTACACTCAATACACCATTATTTTATACAGAAGATCGAAAAGACATCCCTAAATTATCCCTTTTGCCTCCTGCAATCCTCAGTGGCTTGTACTACATGCCTAGGACTTTCCATGGCCCAAAGGTATTTAACCCATTGTAGTCGGGAGACCCGTAAAAGGGTAACTGGCAAACAGTGCAGACCCAGATCAGACGCCGCAGAATGCGGCATCTGATCAGGGTCTCCACTGTATGCAAATAGTTCAGCCATTTTTGCTCTAGGAATATGTAAATCTCATAGCTGGACATACCTAGAATTGAAATTGGAGTCTTCCAATATATAGTGTGGGAGAATCTATTCAGTATACAATGGGTTAAGCCATTGAAGTTCTAATATAATGATCACTGACACTGACAGTTTGATCTGACATACGACTGTACAGTTATAAGAGCCAGGGGCCAAGCAAAATTAGGCCTCTGCAAACCCCAAAGTCAAGTAAAGGGCTTGATCTGACTTTATATGCAAGGAGGCCTAGACCATTGCTGTTCACAACTTTGACTGGGCCCAGTTGTTCAAAGGATTGTTAGTGGTCAAAATGTTAACTGTTCTAGTGAGTACAGTATCTAATTCACAGGTATTATGGCTGAAAAACTGCAAAGGCTGCTCACATTTTCTTAGCAAAAATATTAGCATATATGCTATATTTAATGATCAAAAATTTTAATCATATGTTAACTAACGATATCGTTCAGGTTGTGCAAATACAATAGCAACCAGATTAACCTTTAAAGCTCCAGTCAAAAAAGTAGTAGACATTCAGATTTTTTTTTTTTTTTTTTTTTTTAGAGAAAATTATGATTGACAATTCATGTGAATTGTCTGCCTAGCAGACAATTCATATTAAATGTCCCGTTTAATTTTCTTTGAAAAATACAAAAAAGCAGCAGAAAGATTGATTTTTCGTATTTTTCAGAGTAAAATTAGGCTTGGCATTTCATGAATCCTCTGCATAGCAGACAATTCACATAAAATGTCCAGCCTTATTTTCTTTGAAAAAAAAAAATCAGGTCATTTGCAAGGTATTTTAAAGGTTAATCCTTGACATGCTGAATAAATTGATATGCCACACTCATTTCTAATTGTTAGCCAATCAGATTACTTAATCCAGATTGTGGATATAAATTCACATACTGAATGACAAGCAGTGCAGATCCAGATCAGGTGGCTTCTTCAGAAGCCAATTGATCTGGATCTACACTGTTTGCAAAGGCAGGTTATATCCGAGTTAAGCAGGACGAGGGTTAATACTTTATCCAGCAAAACAGTATCAATATTTTATCATATGCTGTGGATACTCATTAGAATCGCCTTGGCCCTTTCCCTATATTGCACATCATTTCTCTGTACTGGATTTATCTCCCCAGCATCTATATATTAACAAGATTTATTAAACTACTATCGTACATCAACAAAGAAGCAGTAAGACATATAACAGCAATATATATATGCACAGTAATAAATAATCATAAATTTATAGTTATTTGACAAATAAGGTGATAATGTTTGTAGCAATTCCAGATAATGTTGGCTTTTTGCACCCAAACACAGATTGTGGTACACTTCAACCTCTTTATAACATGGTTTGTTATAACATGGTTTTGGATATAACACAGTTCAAAGACGGATCCCAAAAATGTATAGATTATATTGAAAAATGACCATAAATGGTCATTTTTCAATATAATCTATACATTTTTGTTTGGATATAACACGGTTGTTTAACTAACACAGTTTATGCTATGGACCCCAACAATAGTGTTATAAAGAGGTTGTGGTGTACTTATTACAATTGCCTCTGTTAAGCAATTCTAACAAGTACCCAGTACCCAAGTTTTGTTGAAAAAAAATTCTTAGGAATAATATTTCTACCTGGTGCCTTTTAAGCAGACAACTGGGAGATAATTTGTTTTCTGTTTTTTGTTGTTGTTTTCTGCTAATTGTATTCTTAGACACATTTTACACAAGATGTCTAAACCTTTTTTCTATGAAAAGTAAAAAAAAAAATTCAAAATGTTGTCTTAGTCTCATTGTTATAGTGCATACATACAGCAAGAAATCAGATCATTATTGCTGAGATCCAAAGCAAAAAAAAAAAGTGTTAGATTTAACGACACATCAACCCTCGTAGGTCATTTTGTATCATCTCACAGAGAAAGGGAGAAAAGAGAAGAGATAGTAGAGGAGATGAAAGAGTGGGACAGGAAAGAAAGAGGAACAGGAATGAAAGGGAAGAAACAGAAGAAATAAAAACATTCCTCTCTACCCTTACCTGCTACAAGGATAGTAAGCCAATATCAGTTGGTGGCGTAATATACACGACTCTTTGCTACAAGCACCCTCCCCCACCACCCCCATATAATTACTGTATTCGGCTTAATTACTGCCCTGTGTGGTTAAATGTTTCAAAATAACTAGGAAAAAAAAACTTGAAAAGTATCCACCTAATAAGGACATTCTTTAGAAAATGATCAGCAGTGGACTTCATGATAGGATTATTCAATGATCCTTATGTGATATTTTTTCTGATTTTCTTTATAAAAGCATATGTTGTGGTACTCATTTGAATAACCTCCATATGTCTATAAAAGTGTATGTTGTTGGTACTCATTTGAATTGCCTCAACTTGTTGAGGCAATTCAAATGAGTATCAACAACATATGCTTTTATAAAGAAGCAGATAAGAAATATATATATGGCTGTAATCTGAAGACTACAAAATGCTTAACTGTGCACTTATAGGAGTGTGTGTGTAATTAGATTCAATAGGGTATACAGTTGTGTTTGGATATAACACTTTTGGGGTCCACTTTGAATCCATTTTATATGCAAATGTTTTATATAAATGTATTCTTAAAAAGACAACAAAACAATGACAAACTACTAAGGCATGTCAAACTACTAATGCATGTGTGAACTGGACTGTAGCTATACCCTTATGATAAATACCCTGCTCTGTTTGGTTAATGTTTGTCTTTTTCTCTATAAAAACATTGTATTATCACATTACAAGTATTAGCTTTTTTCAAAAAGCTAGTGGGTCGTTTAGCTGCAGCAATTGCACATGTATCAAGATTCATTGAACTAACCTAAATGACTCCATTTATTTTCCGAGTTTTGGTTCACTCTGAACTGTCAAATTTACCTCTGATGTGTACACAAAAAATAGGTGCCACAGACTTTGTTTCTTGGGAGTTACTATTATCCTGGGAGTTTTTTCTTTTAACACTTGACTATAGCAGATCATTAGTATGGGAGTCCTAGGCTAGTATAAGCTGATTTGACAATGGAATGCTTTCATTTTAATGCCAGTAAAGCTACTTCTCAGAATCTGTGAAAATATCAATCAGTAGACACACTAATTTTTTAATGTCTTAATGAATTTTCATACTTGCTGAAGCATAATTTCATTTGAGGGCAAAACTGGTACGGAAGCGAATAATTTCTTTGTTTACTCGAAAAAGGCCATAATTGGATAATAAAACATTCTATTCTATTTGTTAGCAGATGCATGACTACTACAGTGGAACCTTGATAATTCAAAGTCCAAGGGACCAAACAGTTTTGTTTGAATTATTGAGACTTTGAATAATTGAGGGTTAAAATGCATACATAATATTTAAGTTGGGACTTCAAAATGATTTTGAATTATTGAGAATTTTGAATTATTGGAGTTTAAATTATCGAGGTTCTACTGTATATCAACAGTCTTGGTAGTTACTTTCCCTTTAGCTGGGTTTGGTATAATTCCCATATTTGATGTGTGATTAGAGTAACTCCTATATATGCGGCTCGCCAGGGCAGGTCGACCTGCAATAATACATGTTGGAACATGGATGTTACAATTTCTGGAATATGAAAATAAAAACCAAAACAAAAAAAACATAAGGTCTGACAATTTCTCTAGCTGGCTTACCAAATGATTCAGCTATAAAATATAAACGTTTATATGCCAACTTTAACATATACATGCATGGTCTAAAATTTCTAACTGGCTGAACTGGCTATGTCTCAGGTAAAATAATTTAAAACAACTCCTGAATATTTTTGTTGAACTATTTCAATGAGATGCAAAAACATGTTTCTGTGGAGAAATAAAAATATTTTTTTCTGAATACCCTTTTACTCGTACGCATAGACACATGAACCTCTTTATAACATGCTTCCTTACAGCACGGCTTTGGATATAACACATTTTATAGATGGACCCGTAACTGTTGTATTCAAACAAATATTTATATAATCTATACATTTTGTCCCTGTACATTCCAAACAGATTGTTTGGATTGTATAAGGACAAAGTGTATAGATTATATAGAAAATGACCATTTATGGTCATTTTTCTATATTATCTATATATTTTTGTATAGGGATAAAATGTATAAATTATACAGAAAACAAAATTTTTCTTTAAAATCTATACATTTTTGTTTAGCTACAACATGGTTGTAATGCTAACATGGCTTTTGCTTTGGATTCCAGCAAACATGTTTTAAAGAGTTGCAGTGTAAGTAAATAATAAAATGATATATATAATGAATACTATGTAAGTTATAAATAGATTGATTTTCATTGGTTCAGAGATGCCTTCAGCCCACCAGTCCATAGACTGTGATATACACTGGCTTGCGCATGCCTTCCAGGGTATATTAGTTTCTAAAACTAGATATCAACTTTTAGTGACATTGCCAGTAGTGGCGCATACTTCTACAGGCGCTTTATATATTAATGGGGTCTGGTGTTGACTGATATTGTCACATTTTATCAAGAGAAAAAAACAAACTATAGAATAAAACAATTTTTGAGGTATTAGATATGACTTTGATATCCACCATTTAGTACCAATATTGACCTCGGCTATCGCCTCGGTGAATATTGGTATTCTCTAGTGGATATTAAGTTATATCCAATAGCTCGATAGTCAATAATTGTATCATATATCACTATACTTTACTACCATAATTACCCTAAGTATTTGGACAGACAGGCAAACTGTGTAGACCCAGATTACCTTAAGGAGTCCATGTGATGAACATCCGGACATAATTCAAGGTAAGAGGGGATGTCAAGTAAATATTTTTCTTATTTCTCCACAAAAACATATCGAGGGTTGAGCGCAAGACTAGCGTAAGTCAGATGGTTGTTTTTCCCCAAACCTAATCTCCTCACCATGAAGGCGTTATGAAGATTACAACATTTCTTTCTGTAAACAATGAAAATTTAGGTGCCATTGCTCGTATGAGCAATGGCACCTAAATTTGCATTGTTTACAAAGGGGTCCAAGTTGCCCCTAAACAAGGGTTTCAAAAATATGTTTGAGTTACTATAGTCTTGCGCTCAACCCTCGATATGCTGTGGGTACTTACTTGAAGTGTCTCAGCAAGGCACTTCTAATGAGTACCCACAACATATGTTTTCATGAAGAAATAAGAAAAATATCAATACAGTCAAACCTGTCCTAAAGGCCACCTGTATTAAGCAATCACCTGTCTTTTAGGGTCACTTTTTTCAGATCCCATTAAAGACGAGAAATGGAAATCTACCTGTGTTAAGCAAGCACATGTCTTAAGGAACCAATTTTTGGCTTTCCTATAGGTGCTTGCTTAACACAGGTTTGACTGTACTTTTATGGTTGAGAATTATGGATACATAATTTTGGGATTGATCTTTAAGCTGAGCAAGAAAATTTCATTATGAAAACACGCCTATTCAAATATATTGAATATTTTACAACCTAAAAAGGAAAATTTTCAGATAAAAAATTCTAATATTTTTCATATTTCTGCTCAAAACATAGATTGTGGTTACTCATTAGAACTGCCTCTGTGAGGCAGTTCTAAAGAATATCCACAATATATGGTTTTTAGCAAAATAAGAAAAAAATATGTATACCCCTGTAAACCCCAGTTTTACTATATAAAAGTGGGATTTAAGGGAGTCAAAATTATATAGACGTGTTTTCGTGATGGGACATCTCTGAACAAGAAAACTTTGGACAGTCTCTTGACCCTCACTGTTTGTATACGCTGACAAGACCCTTTTCTCACGGCAAAATATCTCAGTTAAATGTGGTGTATAAAAGCAATGAATTCAGTAACAAATCCTACTTCTGTTATTGTACAACTTATATCTATATAGGTCCTATCTTTTCATTTATTTTCAATAAAAACCAGTTTGATTCTTTTTTTTCATTTCTTTCTTTATTTATTTATTATTATTATTATTATTTTTTTTTTTTTTTGGTTTCTTCTTGTTGTTCTTTCTGGCCTATATGTCCTGCACAAAAATAGACCTTAAATTTTTTATCATAAGAAAATTTTGCCTTTTCTGCATTTTTCTCATACTTCCATCCTGCTGGCTGTAAACAGTATGCATTATACAAGTCCACTGGAGTTATTTGCTGAATGCAACAGTATGAAAGTGAATTTAGCAGATAACAAATGTGGAATATTTTATTTTTCCCAGAAAACAAGGCTGACATTTTAAGCAGATCCTTTTCTACATAATAGGGACTTTTCCGAGTGATTAAAAATTGTCCAATATTCCAATATTGGTTTAAATGGCAAACATAGTAGTCCCTGATGAGACAGATTGTCTTTCTGTCTGAATTTGAGTGGTAAAAAGGGTACCATATATACCCTTAGTATTTGGACATCACAACTCCTTATCACACTAAGTCTTGTTCTAAAATTTGAACAAGTACAACATTACAAAAACACGCCTATTCAAATACATTGAAAATTTCACCACCAAAAACTGAAAGTTTTCAGAAAAAAAAACCCTGATATTTTTCATATTTCTGCCCAAAACATAGATTGTGGTTACTCGTTAGAACCGCCTCAGTGAGGCGGTTCTAACGAGTACCCAAAATCTATGTTTTTGAGCAGAAATTAGAAAAATTGTGTATACCCCTGTAAACCCCAGTTTTACTATATAAAAGTGGGGTTTAAGGGGGTCAGCATTATATAGGTATGTTTTCGTAATGATTTACTACCCATTGTTGTGTCTAAAAATTGCTGGACGAGTGGCAAATAGAGTAGATCCCGATGAGATGTCACGTTCTGGGTCTACCCTGTAAGCTCAGGCCTTTGTAGTAAATACAGTAGTCCAAATATTGTGTAGAATACTAACCAAACCAGGATCCAGTTGTTCAAAACTAACGATGTTGTTAGTTAAAGTATCGTCAAATCTTTGATCATTAAATATGGCATATATGCTAATTTTTTTGCTGAAAAAAAATGTGAGTAGCTTTTGCAAAAGCTACTCACATTTTTTCAGCAAAAATACCTATGAATTAGATATTGTACTTACTAGAACAGTTAACATTTTCACCACTAACGAGCTCTAAACTTTGAACAACTGGGTCCAGATTAAATAAAAACATAAAACAATAATAACCCGCCATTACTGTATCACAGGCAGATAACTCTGTCAAAAATGGACAAAATTTGCCCATCAGCAATCCCAAACCAGATCTCCTTAATATCAATGCATGTACCAAGTTTGGTTAATATCCCTTGACATTCACTCAAGTTATCGTCCGGAAAAGAAAATATGTACGTCTCAGGCAGATAACTCCGTCAAAATTTGATGAAATTTGCCCATTAGCAATCTCATACCAGATCTTCACAATATCAATGCACATACCAAGTTTGGTGAAAATCCACTGGTGTTTTCTCAAGTTATCACCCAGAAACAAATATGGACGGATGAACTGACAGATGCACGTCCGTCCATCCATCTATCCATCTGTCCGCAGGGACTAATGTATACTTGTGTGTTTGAAAATTATGGCCACTTCAATGTATTTCAATGGGATTTAATCCACAAACACACAAGCCAACTGAATTGTGTGTAAAATATTATGTACAAAGTACCCTTATGTGTCTAAGTTTTGACACACAAGGGTACTTTGTACTTACGGAGACACAGTATACATCTGTCATGGGGTATAAAAATTCAGAGAATGAAAAGCCCTGACCTGGCAGCATGGATGTACCAGTACAGGATAATCAGAACATTCAGTCCACTTTTCCATAGGGCTGTGGCTTTCCCATGATATAGCCAATACAATCAATCTTATAAACCAATAGCATGACAAATTGCAAAATGTTTAGCCAACAGCATTTTATGCTTTACATGCTGAGTAAACATTTCAAGAACACTTTCAATCTATTTTTCTCCTAAGGGGACAATCTGTTTAAAATGAAGAATGTTATTTTCTGAGATAAATAAGTAAAGTATCGATCTATCATCTGATCATTTTGCCTACATAGTGCTAAAGGTTAACTGAAACTATTCCCAGAAAAACAAACACTATATAAAGCAGGTTTCTTATCACTTACCATGCTATGGGCAGATTCAGCAGATGACAAACTGATGCTATTTCTCTTATTTTTCTTAGAAAATAGGATCTGACACTATGCGCAAATTATCTCCTAAGGAGACAATTTGCATGAACTATCAAATCCTATTTTCCAGGAAAAATAAGAAAAATATTTCAAAATATTGTCTGCTGAAATTTTTACCCAGCATGCAAAGTGTTATTATTTCAAACCAAATGAAATCCGTACTGTAACATAGCTCCAGATAAGGCACTTTTGTCTTTCAACCAAAAAGTATTATTATATCTTTCTTATTTCGCAATGAAAACATATGTTGTGGGTACTCATTAGAAGTGCCTCACTGAGGCACTTCTAATGAGTGCCCACAACATACGTTTTCATTGCGAAATAAGACAGGTTCTATCTGGATATCCCCTCTTACCTGCAGCTATGTGCACAGAAAAATATATGGGGAAAAAAGCTGTATTCCCCCTAAATATTTGGACATATCTGACTCCAAAAAACATGCAGACCCGTTATACATTGTTTGTTACCATTCTGACCATTTTTTCAGAGCTCTAGATGAAAGGCATAGCCAGATAAATACTTTTCTTATTTTCCCATGAAAACATATGTTGCGGGTACTTATTAGAAGTGCCTCACAAAGGCACTTCTAGAAAGTACCCATAACATATGTTTTTGTGGAGAAATATGAGAAATATCAATATTTTTGGTAGACAAAATACCTTACCTGGAGCTCTGTTTCTTTGTTTCAGGTAATCAAAAAAATGGTCAAACTTTAGATTAGTACCAAGTTTACCTTAAGTATTTGGACAGGCAGGACTAAGCAGAGTAGACCCAGATCTGATTCAGCAGAACCATAGCATCCGATTAGGGTCTACAGCATTTGCAACTCACCCAGCAGTTTTTTGGGTAATTACAATCAGAAGTTATGGGTGTTTGAATGTTAAGGGTATCATAGTTCCAGACTGACTGACTGAGCAGAGGTTACTTTTAATTAATGGTCCAGTCAACCCATTAGGATCATGTTGACCATGATCGGTTTACCTAAGCACACTTTTTCCTGGGCAGGCTTAGTCCTCTAAGCTGTTAACCAGTACTCATGCACTGCCTTTTGCCAGACATCTGCCCTTCTTGAACCAGCGGAAGGGTGAGAATGACCATAGAAAATATTTCATGATCAATCTCCACGAAAGAATGTTGCATGGACCCGCGACCTCCTGATCACCAGTCGGAGGCGCATCTGACTGAGCCACCAAGACTGGCTCCAGACAAGGTGCAGTTTTCAACCCAAAAATATTATTGATTTTTTTACTTATTTCTCCATGAAAAAATGTGGTGTAAGGTACTCATTAGAAATGCCTAAAAGTGTCTTTGGGCATATGTATGCACTAAGGCCCTGATCAGACTGCACATGCATTAGTCTGCACATTTCGCACATGCAGGATGTGCTTTTGGCCTGTTGCAGTTCATTTGTGATCTGCAAAGTTTGTCTCCAGCATAGTAAAAGCTATTGTTTTTTTGGTAAGAAGCCTCATTCTGAGCTTAAAATATACCATGTTTACCTAAATACTACAATTATTTGTCCTAATATTTGAACAAGTCCATTTAACTACCTGCTGGATGAGTGGCAAACAGTGTAGACCCAGATTAGATGCTGCATTCTGCAGCATCTGATCTGGGTCTACACTGTTTGCTCAGGCCTGTCTGTCCAAATACTTAGGGTAAATACAGTAATTAAAATGTGAAATAAATATGAAAAACTAATGTGAAAAACTATGCACCAATAAACACTACATGTCTCCAAATATTCCAGCAAAAGTTTTCCGTAAGTTCCTCATGGTATCTTCTTCGTCTTTGGACTGGCCTCGCGACATCTGTCGCGGTGGAGGCCCTTCTCCCGGCTTTGGTGGCGGGTTACGATGAACCATGTTGTGTGGTGGTTGAGGACCCCTGGAATTATAATTAATAACTTTCATGTATTAAAAAATTCTGAAAAAAAAAAAAAAAAATGTTACCCATTCATGATCATAGCTCAACATTAGGGTACCATATTTACCCTAAGTATTCAAACACTTCAACTCCTTACCATACTGGTTCTGAAATTTGAATAAGTACAATTTACTAACCCATGTTGTGTCTAAAATTGCTGGATGAGTGGCAAATAGTGTAGACTGATGAGACACTGCATTCTGCATCATCTCCTCTGGGTCTACACTGTTTGCTCAGGCCTGTCTGTCCAAATACGAGGGATGTTCGAAATGAATTGCTTATTGTCCTCTAGCTCGATATCCACGTGGGGCACGATAAAAACCAATACATACCTGTATAGGGCTATTCAATATCTACACAATGGTATATAAATGTACATGTTAGACTAAGTGTAAGACATAAAATTTGCCATTTGAATACACGCAGTCATTGACCACTGCAGTAAAAATGGTTGGTAGAAGCGTCGACAAAAAAGATGAAATACGGGCTTACATCAAAGCTTGCTCAAAACTTGGTTGTTCTTTGAAGAAGCTGATGACTGAAATTTCTACTGCTTTTGGACCTTCTTGTGTGTCTTATGACACAGTTCGGCGGTGGAAAAAGAAATTTGAGTCTGGTGTAGAGTCCATCAAAAATGCACCGAAATCAGGTAGGCCAAAATCTGCATCTCGTAAAGAAATCGTTTCCAAAATAAAAGAAATCATTGAAGGAGATGCCAAATTTACAGTTTGTGATATTGCACAAAAGGCAGGCATATCACTATCAACGGTTCACCTTATTTTGAAGAAGCATTTGAAAGTCAGAAAGATTTCTGCTAGATGGGTACCACATCTGTTGACTGACGAGCAAAAGAGGCAACGGGTTAAAGTGGCCAAAAAGCTGCTTCAAATGTTTCCAAAATATGACAAAAAGCAGTTTGCCAATGTCGTCACAGGTGATGAAACCTGGGTCCATTATTTTGAGCCCGTCAGAAAGGTTAGCAATAAGATCTGGGCCACTAAACACAGCAAACGCCGAATAATTGCCAAACGTTCTTTGAGTACAAAGAAGGTTTTGTATGCAATCTTCTTCTCTGGTGAAGGAGTCGCAATAAAAGTGCCAGTAAAAAAGGGCAAAAGCATCACCGGAAAGTACTACAAAGACGTAGTACTGAAGAAACTGAAAAAGTATTATCAGAAACGACGCCCTGCCACTGGTTTTAAACATGTCCGTCTTCTACATGACAATGCCCCAGCTCATACCTCCACAATAGTTACGGCGTTTTTGAAGAAAGAAAAAGTAACTGTTTTGTCTCACCCCCCGTATTCCCCAGACCTTGCCCCATGTGATTTCTTTTTGTTCCGAAATTGAAAGCATTCCTTGCTGGGCGGAAATACCAGTCCCGACAGGCACTTAGATCTGCCATTCATCAGTACCTTATTACTGTGCCCAAATCAGCGTACCATGACGCCTTCAAGAAGTGGATACATCGGCTGAAACTTTGCATTTCTAGCCACGGGGAGTACTTCGAGGGCATGAAATGAGTACGTTTGGGCTAACTTGAAATTTGAAGTCTCCAGATAGAAATAAGCAATTCATTTCGAACATCCCTCGTACATATGGTAAATACGGTAATACTCATACATTTTCTCTTTTCTCCAAAAAAAAAAAACATACAGATGTGAGGGGTTTCTAAGATGTACCACAACGTATGTTTTGAAGAGTCTGATTTTCAGTTTATGGCTCAGTCAACACTGTTAAAGTCAAGTCAAGCTGGTCAGTTCTACACCTTATTATTGTTTCCCCCCACTGTCCCCCCCACCCACCCCCACAGAGCGGGGTAGTTGATGATTTGGAAAAGGGGGTGGAGGGAATGGCGGGGTTCGGGGGCAGATTGCGAGGATACCCTGGGGATTAGACATCCAAACCATCCCAACCTCTGGGAATTCGGCATAAAATTTTGACACATGTGCAAGATTAGACACCTAAAAGGGATGTTCTAGAGAAAATATGTGCAAATTTTAATGCCCAACTAGGGGATTTTCGACACAGATTTGTGACACATGGGTAGGGAATTAGACAATCAATTTTCAAAACTGTCTAATTCCAGGGTAATCCCACTAACCCCCTTACCCCTTTCTGGGGGAAAACATTGATACATGTATTAACCAACTCACACTTTTCCTTGGCAGGCTTAATCCTCTAAGTGTTAGCCTGTTCTAAGTGCACATTTTTTTGCCAGTAATTGACAACTGCCCTTCTTGAATCAGTGGAAGTGGGAAAATGACTGTAGAAATTATTTCACAATCAATTTCCTTGAAAATTATGTGGCTGTGCTGGGATTCAATAGACTGGTACCATTCTGGTTTCAACCTTTGCTGTTTACCTATGGCATTTTGTATGTCCCAGACTGGTTTTAGTCTTTGTTGTTTTACCTATGGCATTTTGTATGTTCCAGACTGGCTTCAACCTGTTGTTCACCTATGGCATTTTATACTTGTGTACTGGTGTTAGCCTATATAGGCTTGCAGTGTGACAGAAGAGTGCATAGGGCTTATGTATACATAATGGTCTAGATCAGTCTATGCATGCTTGCAACATAGCTCCGGGGGTGAGGGGAGGGGATATCTGATAAACATTTTTTCTTATTTCTCAACAAAACATGTTGTAGGTACTCATTAGAAGTGCCTCAATGAGGCACTTCTAATGAGTACCTAAAACATATGTTTTCATGGAAAAATAAGAAAATATCAATATTCTTGGTCACAAAATGAGCCTTATCTGGAGTTATAATGCTGTCTATGCAGGGCTTTCTCTGTTTGTAATATATATTCTGTGCACTATCTAATAAGAGGATCTGATTAGACTGAAAAGACTTTCCTGTCTACATACACCATAAGGGCCTTTTTATTGTGTTGTGGCCCATATTTTTGTTTGTACATTTTTTGGTGGAGAAAGTTATAAACAGCAAATTTTGCAGATAATTTATTAATAATATGGGCTGTAGCATGCAAGAACCTGTCTTCGGGCATATGTGGACAGCAAAGGCCAAGATCAGCCTGCGCAGCCATACAGTCTGATCAGGGCCATCACTGTCCGCTAACAGAATCATTGTATATTACAGAATGTATGAATGGAGAGCAGAGGCCCGGATGATACTTTGCGCATGCACAGGATGATCTGTATCTGTACATTTTGTGCATGTTCCAAGGCACTTTTTTGCACATTTTGTGCATGTTCCAAGGCACTTTTTTTTGCTTATAAATTTTACTGATAAATACCAAGGTTTCTCCCTATGTAGATGGTCTTTGCTGTGGATGGGGCTGCTGTCTGCTGTGCAGGGTGCTTTTAGACTTTGTTGTTCACATATACTTATAGCTCCAAATAAGGCATTTTTTTGTCAATGGAAAAATACTGAAAATTTTCTTATTTGTTCAGAAAAACAAATGTTGTGGGTACTCATTAGAAGTGCCTCAGTGAGACACTTCTAATGAGTACCCACAACATTTGTTTTCCTGGACAAATAAGAAAAATATTTGAAGGATAACCCCTCTTATCTTGAGTTATGTTAATAATAGAACAAGAGCCTTTCTCTTGAGTTTGAACACGTTTTTGGAGGAGAAAGTTATAAAACAGCATTTGCAGATAATTTACTGATAATTTACTGGGCCCAGTTGTTCGAAACTAACGATGTCGTTAGTTAATGTTTCGTTAAAATTTACATCGAATGATAGGCAAATATGCTGAAATTTTTTGCTGAAAAAATGTGAGTAGCTTTTGCAGTGCAAAAGCTACTCATATTTTTTCAGCAAAAAATATCAGAATATTGTATATTGAATCTGCTAAAACAGTTAACGAAATGACCCTTAACGAGCTCGTTAAGCTAACAACGCTTTGAACAACTGGGCCCTGATAAATACCGAGGTCCTTCCTGTGTAGGCGGTCTTTGCTGTGGATGTGGTGGCTGCCCATCAATCAATCTTGGGTCCAGGGGCAACTGGCGACCTTCTGGCTGGCCCCTTGGATCGGGGCGCTGCTGTCCCGGAACTGGTGGCCGGCTGGCTGGTGTGGGACCTTGCAACTGGGCAGCGGCCTGGGGTGTAGCATAGGGCGGAGCATGAGGCGGACCCTGTGGTGCATGAGGTGGGCCCTGGGGAGGGGCACTTGGTTTTGGTGCAGCTTGTTGAGATCCTAGTCCAACATTTCCTAAACTGGTACCATTTCCATTCATGGTGTAATGAATCACGGAACTTGTGTTGGAAGATTTACTGAAAGATGAAAAAATGAGGTCCATAAGAATTACTGCAAGATGAACAAATAAGGTCTATAAAGTTTACTGAAAGATGAACAAATGAGGTCCATAAGATTTACTGAAAGATGAACAAATGAGGTCCATAAGATTTACTAAAAGATGAACAAATGAGGACCATAAGATTTACTGAAAGATGAACAAATGAAATCCATTTTACTAAAAGGATGAACAAATGAAATCCATAAGATTTACTGAAAGACGAACAACTTGCAACTCAAGCAATCTGATTGGCTGAAAATTAGAAGTGTGCATGGCATCTTAATTTATTCAGCATGACAAGGGATAATTGTGAACTGGAATAAATCAATAACTTGGAAAGTATGGACTCCTTTAAGTGTTACAATTACAAGTTATACAGATTGGTTCAGATTTGGACATAACAAGGCACTTACATGGAAGTATTCACTGGTTTAAGAGTAGCTTGCATCTTTGCGAGACATAAATCAGCAATGTGTTTTCTGTCTTCTTCTTGTGTTTCTCCTAGCAACGTCATTGCAGAGTCATTAACCTGGTAAAACAAAGTAGAAAAATACAGTAATGAAGTAATAGTTATCTATGAATAACTAATATCATAGTTTTAAATCAAGTGGTTATCAGGAAAAAAATCTTATTTCTCAATGAAAACATGTGTACTCATTAGAAGTGCCTACCCAAGGTGCTTCTAATGAATACCTACAATATACGTATTTGGAATTTCAAATCCTGTTTTCTGGGTAAAATAAGAAAAATATCATCAATTTGTCATCTGCTGAATTAACCAAGAGTGGTAAAGGTTAAGGGTTAACAACCTAAAAGCTTTGCTACAAAGACATCTTCAGAATGATAGAATTAAATCTCCTGAGACTAGGGTTAAAAATTCCAACTAGTTCAAAAGATACAAAAATTAAAATTTGGCTTTTGATCTGTATTCTGTATCTCTTGATGAAAAAGTCTGACGTACTTCATTCATATTCATGAGGTTTTTATGAGTTATAAAGAAAATTAAATTTCTTAAGAATTTCAAATTTATGAAATATGAATAGATGAAAGCAAATTTTAAGTACTGCTCACTGAATGATATTCCTATAAAGGATATTAAAATCATAATCGGATTTTTGATTAACGTGCAGGTACAGGGGCAACATCCACATCAGTGGGCCCCCTTCCAGATAGCTGGCTTGCTGCACGCATGGCAGATCTCACACCAGATCTCCAGGTACGTCTATCATGAGAGTTGATAGCCGAGAGCTTCCACTCTCTGCAATCCCTCTCTGTCAGCTGCTTCCATGTCATTTTGGGCCTCCCAGGCCCACGCTTTCCATCGACCTGTATGTCAAAGGCTGTCTTGATTGCACCACTGGAGCATTCCACATGTCCATACCATCGAAGTCTTCTCTCCTTCAGAATGAGTTCCAGATCCTCAATGCCAAGCCGCACAAGTAGATCACTAGACCTGGTGGTGACAATGTCTTGCGGCCTGACATTGCAGAACTGTCTGATCATTGCCCTGTCATTTCGCTGCAGACGCTGGAGGTTCGGCTTTGTATTAAAACCTTCCCAAAAATTTTGTTGAAATACTATCTTGAAATTCAAGATTTACATAAATTCTAAATTAATTTGAATTTCAAAATTTTCAGTCCACTTAGATTTTATCAGTCAACTTACAGATGGTCAATAAACTAAACAAGATGGCCAAGATGGCCCTATATTGCTAACCAGATTACCAGACAGGAGACCCCTGTGGTAGTGCCATTTCTTTACCCCAGGGATGCAGTTTTAGCAAGTCACCTTGATAATTCCAATGAAATTTCGAGTCTATTGGCCTTTCAGAAAGAATTTGCTCCCCTTCTTCTGAAAAGGGGTCTACTTTAAAAGGAAAACAATTGCTCCAAATTCTTTCTTTTTAGAGTAACTCCATCTCCAAAAGGGTACAAAATCAATTTAGACAGCCCTGAAAGTGTATCTATTACCTTAAACTGTGCAAATTAATGTATTCAACCTAATTATTGCACATGGCCCAAAAATTGCACAGCCAAGCAATTCCAGTCTTCAGACTAGAATTTGTTTTTCTACAAAAACACAGATGTCTCCCCCCATTTTGGTGTCATATGGAATTGTACATTCAGCGAACATTTATATTAACTAATGGGGTTCCAAGGGAAATAACTCAAAAAGTATAAATGCAAGAGTTTTGGTTCTTGCGCTTTGCATATTGTCTAACGTTGATTGATATTCATATAAAGTTTTGTGAAGATATCTTGAATGGTTTTCAAGTTATAGAGCAGACACATTTTTTGTGATGGACAAAGTTTTAAGGGAAACAACTCGAACAGTATAAATGCAAGCATTATGGTTCTTGTGCTCTGCATGTCGTCTATCTTGATTGATATTTATATGAAGTTTCGTGAAGATAGCTTGAACGGTTTTGAAGTTATAGAGCAGATACGATTTTGTGACAGACAAAGTTTCAAGGAAAATAACCAAAAAGTATAAAGCAAGAGTTATGGTTCGTTTGCTCTACATGTTGTCTAATTTTGATTGATATTTATATGAAGTTTCGTGAAGATAGCTTGAATGGTTTTCAAGTTATAGAGTGGACACGATTTTGTGACAGACATACAAAGTTCTAAGGAAAATAACTCAAAAAGTATAAATGCAAGAGTTATGGTTCTTGCACTCAGCATGTTGTCTAATGTTGACTGATATCTATATGAAGTTTTATGAAGATAGCTTGAAAGGTTTTCAAGTTATAGAGCGGACACGATTTTGAGACAGACAGACAAAGTTCCAAGGGAAATAACTCTAAAAGTATAAAAGCAAGAGTTATGGTTCTTGCACTCCGCACATGGTCTAATGTTGATTGATATTTATATGAAGATTTGTAAAGACACCTTGAATGGTTTTCAAGTTATAGAGCGGACACAATTTTGTGACAGACAGACAAAGTTCCAAGGAAAATAACAAAAAGCATAATGTAAGAGTTATGGTTCTTGCACTCTGCATGTTGTTTTATGTTGATTGATATTTATATGAAGTTTGGTGAAGATAGCTTAAATGGTTTTCAAGTTATACGATTTCACACGATTTCGTGACAGACAGACAGACAAAGTTCAAAGGGAAATAACTCAAAAAGAAAACAAGAGTTATGGTTCTTACATTCTGCATGTCATCTAATGTTGATTGATATTTATATGAGGTTTCGTGAAGATAGCTTGAACAGTTTTCAAGTTAAGAAGCGGACAAGATTTTGTGACAGACAGACACCTGGGGGAAAAACAATATGTCTCCCTACCCTAAAGGGGGGAGACATAATTACAGCCAGTATACTCTTTGTCTACTTCTTTACAAAGACATATGTTGTGGGTATCCATCTGAATTGCACTGACTTGTAAAGGCAATTCAAATGAGTACCCAAAACATATGCCTTTCTAAAGAAAATCAGAAAAAAAAAATACAAAAAAACTTGCATAAGCATCATTAGATAAGTCCTTTGCTGATCTTTTTTTTAAATGTACCCTTTGGTGGATACATATTTTACCACAGGTGTTCCCAGTAATTTTGAAAAACCTAAGTGCACAGTGAGGTAATTAGGTTGAATACAATAATGATGTTCAGAGAAAAAAATATCCTTCATTTCCTCTGATTCCTGAGAGGCAATTTCCTATCAACTCCCAAAGAGTTTGATATAATAAACCTGCTGCATGTAACACTCTGCAGAACAGATCAGAGTACAGCAGATATGCATACATTGCATTTTGTGAAAACAAGCATGTTTCTACCAAGGCCCAGTTGATACATGACAAATTCCAAGTATACAAAACTTAATTATTTAGATTAAGTGCATAGAAAAGGAAGACAAAATGCTCAAAACAGACAGCAAAATATTTATTTACTCATATGCATATGCAACTATGAAGCCAAAAGTCACACTGAGGCTGTTTTCTGCATTCCAAGGCGCATATGCTGGTTTACTGCCTGAAATCAATTTTAGAAGTTCACATGCAAGCTATATTTCAAATACACCTACCTTTTTCAGTGTCATTTATAAAAAGGTTAATAGAAATGGATTTACACCAAAAACTGTCCAATTTCTCATCCAATATGGCCACTACGATAAGCTTATAAGAAAACTGGGATTTTTTTTTTTTTTTTTTTTTTTTTTTTTTTATTGGGGGGGAGGGGGTGGGGGGGGGGGGGGGGAATTTTACAATACCATTTTGAATGACACATTTTAAAATTTACCAGACACCTTTCGAGATTTCTTGCTAATGATTTTCCAAGCAGATTAATTCATATACAGTTTTATACTTACATAAGTCTTAAAAATACATAGGAGGGAGTTCTACAGGAATTTGGTCATGTCCACAATTATAAAATATTTGTTGATGGACTGAACTCAGTAAGAATGTATAAGACCAAAAACAATAAGATAAGTCAAGTAATTTCCACAAAAAAAAGTTTATCTAAATTTCATAGAATACAAGCCCTTAAAAAGCAAGAGGGCCATGATGGCCCTGTAATGCTCACCTGAGCATCATAGCACTTTGAGAACCTGATCTAGAACTGATCAAGGCAAACATTCTGATCAAAATTCAAAATGATTATATTAACAAGTAAGACAATGTAGCATGCTAATGGACTGTGAAATAAAGGTCAAGGTCAAATATGGATGACTGCACTCAAGAGGCTATGCTAAGCTGTATGCATGTACTAAGTATCACTGGCTGTAGGAACAATAGTTACTGAGAAACTGACCTAAACACAAACACTTCACAAGTTCCAAATATCACTTTGTAGGACCAATAATTACTGAAAAACTGACCTAAACGGAAAAAGAAGTCACTGGATAGAAAAAATATACATCACCTTGAAATCATCAAGACAAACATTTTTAGCAAGATTCATGATGATCACTCCAAAAATATGACCTCTAGAGCATCAACAAGGTTTTCCTTTGATTTGGCCAGGTGACCTAGTTTCTGATATCAAGTGACCAAGTTTTAAACTAGACCTAGAAATCATCAATACGAACATTTTGAGCAATATTTATGATGATTATTTAAAAATGTGACCTCTGGAGTGTTAACAGTTTTCTGCTGATTTGGCCTGGTGACCTAGTTTTTGACCTCATGTGACCCAGTTTCAAACCTGACCTAGAAATCATCAAGACAAACATTTTGAGCAAGATTCATGATGATTGCTTCAAAAATGTGACCACTAGAGTGTCAACAAAATTTTCTGCTGATTTGGCCTGGTGACCTAGTTTTTGACCCCAAGTAACCCAGGTTCGAACCTGACCTAGAACTCATCAAGACAAACATTTTGAGCAAGATTCATGATGACTGCTTCAAAAATGTGACCGCTAGAGTGTTAACAAGGTTTTCTGCTGATTTGGCCCAGTGACCTAGTTTTTTACCCCAAGTGACCCAGTTTCAAACCTGACCTAGAAATCATCAAGACTAACATGTTGAGCAAGATTCATGACTATTGCTTGAAAAATGTGACCACTAGAGTGTTAACAAGGTTTTCTACTGATTTGGCCAGGTGACCTAGTTTTTGACCCCAGGTGACCCAGTTTCAAACTTGACCTAGAAATCATCAAGACAAACATTTTGAGCAAGATTTATGATGATCGCTTAAAAAATGTGACGGCTAGAGTATTAACAAAGTTTTCTGCTGATTTGGTGAGGTGACCTAGTTTTTGACCCCAAGTGACCCAGTTTCAAACTTGACCTAGAACTTATCAGGACAAAACATTTTAAGCAAGATTCATGATGACTGCTTCAGAAATGTGACCGCTAGAGTGTTAACAAGGTTTTAGCTGATTTGGCCAGGTGACCTAGTTTTTGACCCCAAATGACCCAGTTTTGAACTTGACCTAAAAATCATCCAGGCAAACATTCTGAGCAAGATTCATGATGATTGCTTGAAAAATGTGACCGCTAGAGTGATAACAAGGTTTTCTGCTGATTTGGCCAGGTGACCTAATTTTTGACCCCAGGTGACCCAGTTTCGAACTTGACCTAGAAATCATCAAGACAAACATTATGAGGAAGATTCAAGACGATTGCTTAAACAAGTCACCCTGATGCTTCCGAGCAAGTTTGGAGTCAATTGGCCTTTCGGTTCAGGAGAAGAGGCATAAATAGATTTTCAAGATGGCTGTCATGGCAGCCATCTTGGATTTCCGATTGGAACAATTTTAGCTATTTTTGATCTATAAGTCACCTAAATGCTTCCTACCATGGTTTGAGTTAATTGGCTTTTGGGTTTAGGAGAAGAAGCAAAAAATAGATTTTCAAGATGGCGCCATGGCGGCCATCTTGGATTTCCGATCGGCATGATTTTAGCTATTTTTGATCCACAAGTCACCCTGATGCTTCCTAGCAAGTTTAGAGTCAATTAGCCTTTTGGTTCAGGAGAAGAAGCCAAAAATAGATTTTCAAGATGGCGGCCATCTTGGATTTCAGATTGGCATGAATTTAGCTATTTTTGGTCTACAAGTCACCCAAATACTTCCTAGCAAGTTTGATGTCAATTGGCCTTTCGGTTCAGGAGAAGAAGCGAAAAATAGATTTTCATGATGGCGGCCACGGCTGCCATCTTGGATTTCTGATCGGCACGATTTTAGCTATTTTTAATCTACAAGTCACTCCGATGCTTCCTACCAAGTATCGAGTCAATTGGCCCAAGGGTGTAGGAGGAGTAGTCTTTTAAAGCAACTGTTGATGCCGCATGATGAAAGGCGGACGACGGACATTGACTGACCACAATAGCTCACCTTCGTGCTCAGGTGAGCTAAAAATGCGACAAGAATTTAAAACATTTAGTGCTAAATTATATTTTGACAACCACTGTACTGATTAATCTATTGCTTGTCAGGCGTATTTACCTGTCAGTGTTTACCTGCTTATTATACTCTATAGAGAACTTACAGTTGCTGGGCAAAAATTTAAAACAGTATCAGACAAAATGCAAAATGCATGGATTTTGCAATAATTCAATTAGTTTCAAATTGCTATACAGTGGTTTTGAATCATGCCATATCCCGGCTTTATATATGCAAAAAAAAAAAAAAAAAAAAACCGGCTGTATATCTTTCCGATTGCTGGGTTGTGTTTTTTTTTGCAAGATATGAGAAATGAGAACCCAGACTAAATGAAAAGGGATTCCAAAGGCAAAAATAGGGGTTTCTAAAATGTCGCATATCTGCATAATATCAAAGCCTTTACACCATGAATTTCTCATAAACTCTGTCATTTTAGGATTTCTTGGTCCTTTGATTTCCGATAACAGCTGATGGAGCCTAATCAAATTACACTGCATATTCTACAACTGCTGCCTGGCACCTTAACCCTGTGATTTTAAATATTAACAGACAACATCTTGAAATACTTTTTTTCTTATTTTTCTGAATTACCTGCCTAGAATGCCCACGAGGGTGTGAGGCAGTATACGGAGAAAGAAATTAAACAGAACTTGACACTTCATTCAAACTGTGTTGTCTTCTTAGGAGATGATATTCATGAAATGTCAAGCCTATTTTGTCCAGAAAATAAGTAATTTATAAAATATTGCATTTGCTATCTGGAAAGTTTTGTCATCAGCGTATAGATGTTTCCTAAATGATATATTTTGAAAACTAAAATATCCTGCAGCCTTTCGTATTCCAATTTGCGGTTTAATTTAAACATAGCATGATGGGTAAACCTTTCAGCAGACGACATTTTGAAATACCTTTCTGATTTTTTGTTCACAAAATAGACTTCGACATTTCATGCAAGTTGTCTCCTAAAGAGAAAATTTGCATAAAATTTCAAAGCTTATCAAGTTTTCTGGGAAAAATAATGAAATATTTCAAAATGTCGTCTGCTGAAATTTTTACATAGGGATGCTTAACGTTAACTTTTAGATTGCTGAATGTGCATATCAGCAGGTGATATTTTAATTTTCCCCCAAAAGAGATATTTATTTCATTCAAATTTGTTTCCAAAGCTTTTTGAGACAATTTGTAATGGAAAACTTTCTTGGGCAAAATAAGGGAAATATCAGTCTGCTGTTGTCTGTTGGCTTTGCTAAAACAGCACACATCTATTTACCCTTAACTCTTCTCTTGCTGAACACGACATGCCCTTTCTTAGCAAATAGTGTAGATCCAGATCAGTTGGCTTCTGATCTGGATCTGCACTGTTTGCCATTAAGTATGTGAATTTATATCAACAAGCTATATCAAATAATCTGATTGGTTGAAAATTAGAAGTGGGCATGACATCTTAATTTATTCAGCAGGACAAGGGTTAAAGCACTAAGCAAAATTGTAGCAGACAACATTCTAATTTTTTTTATTATTTTCCAAGAAGACTCTGCAATTCATACAAATCCTCTTCTAAGCAGACAACTCATGTGAAATGTCAAGCTTTGTTGTATACAAAAATAAAATCAAAATGTCATCTGCTGCAGTTTTGATTAGATTTTAAGGGTTAAATGTCAACTTTTCATATGCTGACAGGGAATTCAGCTTCTGACAGGCAAGTAGCATTTTCCTTATTTTTCCTGATGAACTGATTCACATGAAATGTCAAGCCCTATTTTGTAGGAAAAAAAAGGAAGCATATTTCGAAATTTTATCTGTTAATGTTTTAAATCAGAATGCAAAGTTTTAATACTCAGCATGTTGCGTAAAAATTTCGGCAGATGTCATCGTGAAGCGCTTTTCTTGTTTTATTTTTCCAGAAAAATGGGATTGCAACTTCATACAAATTTTACCAAAATTTCAAATTATGATTTTCTGGGACAGACAAGACCAAGAGGACCATAGTGGTCCTTAACCCTCACCTGTGCTGAAAAGTAGGTCAAGGTCACTCAATTTCTACAACATTCATTAATCTGCAGGACATAATTCTTAACATATCCATAGCTCTATCATTTGGCGTACTTTAGCCTCAAAACAATATGCACTGTATCATCTCATGGTCTAACTGTCCAGTAAGTTTCAAACCCATCTTATAATTGTAAGGTTCAAGGAGATCTGATCCAAACTGAAGGAGCTGTGCTGATGACAAGTTCAAAAATAGGCCTTTTCAGCAATCAAGTGAAGATAACTCTAAAATAAATAATTTAATCTGGACAGTTTTCGAATTCATCCAAGACTTCATCCATGTCCATCTTATCTGCAAGTTTCAGGATGATCCGATCAAAACTGAATGAGTAATGCTGATGAAAAAGTCAAATATAGGCTTTTTCTAGCAATCAAGGGGACATAAGTCTAAGACAAATGATCCAATCTGGCCAGGTTTCACTCACCTGAGAGTCCATCTATGTCCAACTTATTTGCAAACTTCAGGAGGAGCTGATCAAAACTGAAGGAGTTATGCTGACGACAAAGTCAAACAAAGGCTTTTTCAGCAATCAGTGGCCATAACTCTAAGGTTAATGATCCTATCTGGTCAGCTTTTGAATTCATCCGAGATTTCATCCATGTCCCCCTTATCTGCAAGTTTCAGGAAGATCAAATCAAAACTGAGTGAGTTGTGCTGATAACAAACTCAAACAGAGGCTTTTGTAGCCATCAAGGGGAGGTAACTCTAAAATTAATGATCTGGTATGGCCAATTTTTTTAACTCATTTGTGATTTTATCAATGTCCACTTTATCTGCAAGTCTCAGAAAGATCTGATCAAAACTGAATGACTTATGCTGATGACAAAGTCAAACAGAGGGTTTTTTTCAGCAAATTAAGGGGAAGCAACTCTAAGAATAATGATCTGATCTGGCCAGTTTTCAAACTGGTAGGAGATTTTATCTATGTCCACCTTAACTGCAAGTTTCAGGAAGCTCAGATCAAAACTGAGCAAGTTATGTGGATGATATTTAGTCTAACAGAGGCTTTTTCAGCAGTCAAGGGAATGTAACTCGAAAATTAATGTCCAA
Source organism: Anodontia alba (assembly GCA_964016985.1). NCBI lineage: Eukaryota > Metazoa > Mollusca > Bivalvia > Lucinida > Lucinidae > Anodontia > Anodontia alba. The sequence goes on from OZ024828.1 coordinate 13,759,021, forward strand.
TCAGGCCAAATTTTAACACTGTCCGAGATTTCATCCATGACCCCTTTTCTGCAAGTTTCAGGAAGATCTGATCAAAATTGAATGACTTACCGGTATGCTTATAACAAAGTCAAACAATTGCTTCTTCAGCAATCAAGGGGATGTATCTACATTTAATGATCAGATCTGGCCAGTTTTTAAACTTGTCCGAGATTTTATCAATGTCCACCTTATCTGCAAGTTTCAGGAAGATCAGATCAAAACCGAATGACTTATGTTGATGACAAAGTCAAACAGAGGCCTTTTCAGTAATCAAGGGGATATAACTCTAAGATTAATGACTGATGTGGCCAATTTTTTAATTGTCCTAGATTTCATCCATGTCTAACTTATCTGCAAGTTTCAGGCACATCTGATAAAAACTGAATGAGTTTTGCTGATGACAAAGTCAAACAGAAGCAATTTCAGCAATCAAGGAATGTATCTCCAAGATTATCTGATCTGGCCAGTTTTCAAATTTGTATGTTAGATTTCATCCATATCCACCTTATCTGCAAGTTTCAGGAACATTCGATCAAAAATGAAAGGAGTTATGAAGAGGACAAACATTTTCCCATTGTAAGTCTATGGAACCTTGTGGTTGCCATAGCAACCAAGGTTTTCATTGGATTTCCATGAAAAGCTTACGCCATCAATCTTCCACCAGAGGCATGCTATAGATAAGAAATGACTGAGATCAGCCTGCAGACTCTGGAGATATAAATGGTCAAAGGTGCTGACAGATGACGGACCGATGACGGAAAGACAGATGATGGACAGACAGACAGAGCGATATCCTATAAGCTCCTCTGGAGCCTTCGGCCCAGGTGAGCTAAAAATATCAACAAAACTGTTGAATTGTTTCATCCTGTTGCAGACTACACCCAAGTGATATTTATTCTTACTTTTCCCAAAAAGTAGGGTTTGGCATTTCAATGAAATCAACTCACTGAAGATGAACAGGTTCACTTCAAAGATTATCATGTGGCAGGGTATAAAAAAAGTATAATGAAACCTACTGCAATGATGTATTCTTGTCCATCTTTTCCCTGTATTGCTTCAACTGTCAATACATCCAGGCCTCCAAACATCCTACTGCATTCATCCACCCACAATTTATATCTGAAATATCAAATATCAGAATATAACAAGAAGTGCACCTGAAGGCTTAATGAAGAATATTTAACCACACGTTAGTTCTCACTATTTTTCAGTAAGACTTATTAATTTTTGGCTGCCAAATCACAGTTGTATGCACTATCTCACTATTTTTTCCAGAAATTTCCCTATATATATTTTTGGGAGTGGTCAAGTGTGGCAAAGGTGTTGTGTATCTTACGTCACCGAGGCGTCCAACTGGTATTGGCTTACAGTTGGGCAAGTCCTACTATACTTTTAGCAGGTAAGGGTAGAGGGGGAATGTTTTTATTTTTCCTGTTTCTTCACTTTCATTACTGTTCATCTTTCTTCCCTGCCCCTCTCTTTCACCTCCTCTACCATCATGTCTATCTCTTTTCTCCCTTTCTCTATAAGACAACACAAAATGAGCCACAAGGGTTGACGTGTTGTTAAACCCCAACACAATCAATCAGTCAATCTCTATATATTTAATGTAAAAATATATATCTCACTAATTTCTTTACAGACTCTCACTAATGTTTTATTTTCAGAACTTAACATGTTTTGTAATTGGTAATAACTCGGGAGATATTTTTTTCTAATTTCTCCATGAAGACATATGTTGTGGATACTCATTAGATGTGCCTCACTGAGTATGAGTACCCACAACATATGCATGCCTGGGATTCAGTCAACTAGTATGGCGTCTGAGTACTATTGAACAATAAATTGACCTGTTCCGGTAGACAAGTTGACTGTATGTAAACAAACACCAGAGACGAAGGTTATTACGTTTACCCTAAGTTTATGTTTTTATTTTACTTTTTGTCGAAAATTGGAAAATGTCATATGCTGTGGCAATGAATGGAGATAATCCTGACACAAGGATCATAGAAAAAATTGGAGGATTTCTACAGATATCCTTTTTGGTGTAAAAAAATCATGGCTTGAACATGCCTTTCCGTGATTCAAACTATCCATGAAATACAATTTAAACCTTATTAACTCCGGTACATTAGCAACTGAAATTCAAGTCCATGTTAAAATAAGTCAGTTTATCACACTTTTGCTCAAACAAAGTGATTCGCTTCCGATACACAGAGAAAAAGTTTCTATGTGTACCATTGGACTGGTGGGGTACAATTTAATTATAACTAATGGAATTTACTGTGCAATCGAGTACATTTTCGAAAACCACGAAAATTTTCTTTTTCTTAACATTTTAACACCTTTGACAGCATTGGTTATTTATCTGTAGCCTAATTTTCCTTAATTATCATTTAATTCCTATTCTAGAACTTTAGAATGGTCGAATTCAAGAAATTCGAGCACCTCCTACATTAGTTAAATTGTACGCTGCAAGTCAACTGGTATGCATCAAAGTTTTTTGACCTGTACCTGAAAAACGAAACATCTCATTTTTGCATAAACATATTTAAAAGGCGTGCAATATCCAATGGTTTTACACCGACTTGTGTCATCTCACTAAAATGTCATGGAATGCACAACAATTGCATCCTTTTCCTCGGTGCTTATGGTTCAATGCATGATTTTTTTGGTCGCCAAAAACGATATCTCAAGAAATCTACGGAGTTTTCCATTAAAACAAGTGTTATAACAATCTTGAACTTTTATCTCAGCATGTGACATTCCAATTCTTAGTAAAACACAAAATAAATAAACTCACATTTTGTCCAGCTGATCAACACTCTGGGAAGTTGTTTACACAAGTGAATAGGTCCACCAGAACAGGTCAACTTATTCCTTTACAGTACACCATCGGAGTACAAGTTGACCAATTCCCAGTGTGATATGTTTTTATGGAGAACTGAAGAAAATTATCCCAGAATTATCATAAAATATTCCTCTTTCATAAGTCTAAGTCCCCTTGATATATGCTACATTTACCCTAAATATTGGGACCCCTTAACTCCTTGATTAAGTTGAGGTTTTACAGTCAAATCAACCTATTAGGGTCATGTGTAGCCAGTTGGGACACCTTAACTCTGAACCATACTTGGGCTAAAATTTGAAGAACACAACTGGACTACATGCTGATGTGTCTACAAATTGATACACGAGTGGCAATCAGTGAAGATTGCGATTAGGTGCCACATTTCATGGTGTCAGATCTGGATCTGTACAGCTTGCTCAGGCTTGTCTGTCCCTGGGCCCAGTTGTTCAAAGTGTCGTTAGCTTAACAAGCTCGTTAAGGGTCATTTCCTTAACTGTTTAAGCAGATTCAATATACAATATTCTGATATTTTTTGCTGAAAAAATGTGAGTAACTGCAAAAGCTACTCACATTTTTTCAGCAAAAAATTTTCAGCATATTTGCGTTTCACTCGATGTAAATTTTAACGAATCGTTAACTAACGACATCGTTAGCTTTGAACAACTGGGCCCAGATAAATACAATAAATGAGAACACAGGCACCTCTTTATAACATGTTTCATTATAGAACACTTTTGGATATAACACAGCTTGAAGACGAGAACCCAAAAAGGTTGCATCCAAACAAAAATGTATAGATTATATAGAAAAATAGCCAGTTATAGTCATTTTTTTCACAAAAAATGTATAGATTATATAGAAAAATGACCATTTTTCTATATATCTATACATTTTGTTCTGGATACAACATAATTTGTTAATCTTTACCACTCTCTGGGCAAATTCAGGAGATGACAAACTGATGATATTTTTCTTATTTTTCCCAGGAAATAAGAAAAATATTTCAATACTTGGTGTGCTGAAAATTCTATGCAGAGTGCTTAGCATTAACTTACGAAATTTTTGCACTGAAATCCCAACAATCTGTGTTATTTCAGTGCAATTTGGATTTTATCATCATAACATAAATTATGTAATAACCCTAAGTATTGGGACAGAATGGCCTTTGCAAACAGTATAGACCCAGATCAGATGCAGCAGTATACATACAGCAATATTTTAGACACATCAAGAGGTAGTAGAATGGACTATTTCAAATTTTAGGACAAGTATGTAAGTAGATAAGGTGTCCCAATACTTAGGGTAGGTATAGTAGGTTGCAAGGGGTAAAGCAGAAATGAGAGAGGTGCAAAGCCATAGCAACAGTATCATCAACTCAGTTATCATTTTCAGCTCTATCCTGCTTGGCTTGAGGCAGAATCTTTGAAGCAAGGAATGGACTCAACTACCATTGAGTAGCACACAAAAGCACTAGTACTGTATTGCAAGTGATGTCAATCATGATTGAGATGAAATGAAAACAAATCAACTTTTCATCCTTTAATTAACCCTTGTCCTGCTGAACCCTGATATACACTGCCTTTGCAAACAGTGTAGATCCAGATCAGTTGGCTTCTAGGAAGCCAACTGATCTGGATCTGCACTGTTTGCCATTCAGTATGTGAATTTGTATTAAAAAAATCTGGATCAAGGAATCTGATTGGCTGAAAATTTGCAAAAGGGCACGGCATCTTAATTTATTCAGCAGGACAAGGGTTAAGAGGACTGGATTCATTCAATAGTTTTTTCTGCCATTTTTTTTTTTTTTTTTCACAAGGGAGACATATTTTGTCTTTCTGATTCCTTTGTTGCATGCAAGCCTGGAAAGGGCTATATTCTAAAAAAAAAAAAAAAAAGAATTTGCTCTCAAGGAGAGCCAGTTCTTTCCTTTTAGAGCAGACCTTTTTTAGAAGGGAGGCAAAAAAACAATTTTGACAGAGTTACTGTCCCTGAAAGTGTATCCCATCCCCTAAACATCTAACAAAACAATTATATTCACTAGATGCTGATTATCTGACTAAATTTGGAAGACAATATTAACCCTTGTCCTAATGAATAAATTAAGATGCCACGCTCACTTCTAATTTTCAGCCAGTCAGATTACTTAATCTGGTTTGTTGATATAAATTCACATACTTAATGGCAAACAGTGCTGATCCAGATCAGTTGGCTTCTTCAGAAGCCAACTGATCTGGATCTACACTCTTTACAAAGGCAGGATATATCTGGGCTCAGCAGGACTAGGGTTAAGAGCTCAGTGGGACTGCATTCATTTGTACCTAATAGACCACCTAGTTAATTTGAAATCTCTTTACTCCATCAAATCTTTCATGAATTAACTGAAATAATTACCCATAGATCTAAGTGAATAAAGAAAAGCAGTCCTGCATTATTTCTGAAGATACCATTAACACTGATGTGCAATGCAAGAAGACAGCCTTTACACAGGCAGTGAAGGTTTTGATCAGCTTTAGCACCAACACAGTCTGATCACAACCTTCAATGCTTGCTTATGGAATCACTGGAAACTGAAGAATATATTGTCAAAACAGAGCTGATAGCAGACTGGATGGATGTATATGATGTCTGCACATTTTTGCTACAATTTTGGATGGCTTTAGTTTGTTTTGTTCAGGTTCAACATTGCTTTAGACAATCTTTCAATCAGACAGTGTCTGGGTGTGTCAGGAAACACAATGCTCCTTTTTTTTTTTGAGATCTACCTCACTGAAATATCACACCCCAGACACATGACACAACTCCCAGTCACATTATACTGACACTGGACTGACAAATTCTGAATCCCAACTCTACTTTTTTCATGTTGAGGGAAAGAGCAGTCCACACCATTTTTAACCCTTGTCCTGCTGAACCCTGATATGCCCTGCCTGTGCAAACAGTGTAGATCCAGACCAGTTCTGAAGAAGCCAATTGTTTTGGATCTGCACTGTTTGCCATTCAGTATTTAAATTTTTTGTCAACAACCTAGATCAACAATCTGATTGGCTGAAGAAGTGGGCATGGCATCTTAATTTATTTTAAAGTCTTTGGTATGACTAGGCCAGGGATTGAGCCAACAACCGCTCGACAAAAAGCAGATTGTCTGCCAACTGCACCAATACACTGGTATTTTGAATTGCACTTTGAGAGTAAGAATTTTTCTTGGAGATGATTTGGAGGTGGCTGGTGGAGCTAATATTGATACAACCTTATTTTTTGTTGTCTAAAAATATAATTTCCAAACGAAATCAAATTACCCCTAGTTTATTATAAAATGCTTCTAAGAACTGTGCAATAAAGAAATATAGGAGAAAATTTTGCCTAAATATGTACTTTCTAACTAAGCTGCATAGCCAAGTTAGGTCAAGGGAGGTAATAATTTTATAAATACTGATTATACTCTAGTTACTTTAAAAGTTTTCAGGAATATGTGTATTTTTATGAGCTTTTATGATAAGAAAGTATATTTCTTTCACAATGAGTGTGCAGATTCTTCAAACCCTCACTGAGAGCTTAAATTATTTGGTAAAACTTAGTGTATCAGAACACTTATTCTTTTTAATTTTACAAACATTATAAATACCGAAACAACAAGTTGGAAATTTTACGAACATTATAAATATCGAAACAACACTTTGGAAAACGAGAGTTGGCGCTGCCTCTATGTGACACTGTTGCCTGGCAGCGTTAAAAATCTGAAAACTGAAACTGGAAAACTAGAGAGACTTGGGTGTAGACACCCTTCTGGATCATGGGTGAGGACACCCATCTTTTTTCATTAACTTGGATGCGGACACCCTATCAGCGTTCTGGGTGAGGACACCCTCTCGGCAGCCTGGGTGAGGAAATCCCTCTGGCAACTCCCTTCCTTGGCTAGTGTCTGAAACTTTCGCACGAATCGAGCTGAGTACCTAATGCACTACACAGATGGAATTGACACGCATTAGGTACGAGATTAAAAGCTCAAACTATTTGGTTGATTGTCAAAATTCTGCAACTTAAAGGCTGGACTGCTACTCTCACACGAGGTCTGGACACGCCCGCACCGTGTCTGGACGTGCACGCACTCTGTGTCTGGGCGAGGTGACCTAGTTATGAATTATAACTAGGCTCCATTTCAAGCCAACCTGGTAGTCCAGTAAAACTAAAACAGATTTATCTGGCGCTGCCTCTATGTGACTCAGTTGCCTGGCAGCGTTAAAAATCTGAAAACTGAACTAAGTTGGAAGCAAAAGTGGGGCTTCTGTGAATTTTTGTCTAATCAATATTAGATCCACCAGCCACCTTTAAATGGAACAGCAAAGCCCTGAACTTCTATGAAAACAAGAAAAACATTTTAACGCTAATCCTGCTGAACCCAGACATACCCCACCTTCTACAAGCCAACTGATCTGGATCTGCACTGTTTGTCATTTAGTATGTGACTTTGTATCAACAACCTGAATCAAGTAATCTGATTGGCTGACAATTAGAAGTGGGCTTGCTAATACTTACATATTCAGAAACTTACCTATCATTCATAGGAATCTGCTCCAACATGGCCGACCCTGTATTAGCTTTCCAGTTGCCAGATATTGACTTGCGGCTGAAAACATAAGAAGACAAAAGGTTCAAAATAGTGGAACCTAACAGCAGCCTAAACTTATGTCAGTCCGTGTGTCTGTAAAACTGCTAAGAGCCTTCACTTTCCCTTTTCAAAATAAAAATGTGAAAACTCAGTTTTGTCATTCTTTGCAAGATTATACACTATTAAATCATTACCTCACATAACAGCTATGATGAGCAATATTATAGCAAATTCAAAATATTTTATGCACCTTGTGACTTTTTTCCGTGACTTGGTTTCCATACCAAATCTGTGACTTTTTTCCTACGACTATTTTCCCTACATTCTTATCCTTGTGACATGATTTGCATACTTCATAGCTACAGTATTCTCAAGCTCTGGTTTGTGTTAAAAGAAAAAGAAAACACTGTAAAAGGACTTACAAACTCATACATCAGGAAAGAAGTAGCACATTTAGTAACCACCCAGACATCAAGATTTTCTCTAATTAAATCAGCCATAACACCAGAAAGCAATGACCTTTTCCAATCAATTCCATAGTTCTAGATAAGGTTTTGTCTGTGTTGAGGTTTTAGGGCCCAGTCAACCCATCATGGTCACGTCAAGTGCAATCCGTTTACCTAACCACACTTTTTCCTGGGCAGGCTTAGTCCTCTAAGCAGTTAACCAGTACTTGTGAACATTCTTTCACCAGAAACTGACTACTTCCCTTCCTGAATCAGCGGAGGGAGAGAATGACCGTAGAAAATATTTCATGATCAATCTTTATGAAATAATGTTGGTGGAAGAGAAAGAATTAGTTCTTTTAGAAGTAGGCACCTCTGAGAAGGGAAACAAATGTTGTGAGGTTAGAATAAAGAAATAAAAGAAGTATTACAAAATGTATCTGATATAATTTTTCAACCTGAGCAGGCTAATCTGGGCCTTTGTTGTCCACTTATGCCCAAAGACATCTTTACTCATGAGGTGGCCCAATTTTTATTTCTTATTTTCTGTAATTAGAGTGCCTTTTACCCAGAGATACTGCTGATATCTGAACAACTTCACAAGAAAAAGGTTATCTTACATGCAAACACAAAATACCAAATCAAATGTCAAAAGCCCAGATACTACTCTGCTGATCAGTGTAATAACAAAAGCCTTCCATGCTAACCAATCCGTTCTCCACTGTCCAACTATTTTGTAAGTAGAAAACAAAAGGTTCTGATTAGACTTTAATGAGAACTGATGTGCTTTCAGGGGAGGCAACTCTTTCAAAAATGCTTTTGCCTCCATTTTGGAAAGGGGTCAACTATTATAGGAAAGAATTTGCTCCCAAATGAAGCAAATGTTTGGGAGCAAATTCTTTCCTTTAAGAATAGACCCTTTTTCAGAATGGGCTTGGTGTGTATGGAAGCAAACATGAAGTCACAAAAGTTGTCTCCGTATAAATCTGCAGAAAATTGAACATGTGCATCCAGTCCCCTTACTTGTGTTGGGACAGAAGGCCATTTTGCACCTGCCATGAAGTTGTAGGTGTCATAACTCTGTTAAATCCATATTTATTCTAATATAAGCCCCCTCTCTAATAAATGCCCCTCTACTTTTCCAGGAGAAAACTGACATGTGTATCCAGTCCCCTTACTTGTGCTAAGATAGGCCCATTACAAAAACATACCTATTCAAATATACTGAAAATTTTACCACCAAAAAAATTGAAATTTTCAAATAAAAAAATCAGATATTTTTCATATTTCTGCTCAAAACATAGATTGTGGGTACTCGTTAGAACCGCCTCATCGAGGCAGTTCTAACAAGTACCCACAATCTATGTTTTTGAGCAGGAATAAGAAAAATAATGTATACCCCTGTAAACCCCAGTTTTACTATATAAAAGTGGGGTTTCAGGGGGTAAAAATTATATAGGTATGTTTTCATGATGATTTTGCTCATGTCATAAAGTCATAGGTGTCATAACTCTGTTGATACCTTATTTATTCTAATATAAGCCCCCTCTCTAATACATGTTCCCTTCTACTTTTCTAGGAGAAAAGCGTCACCAAAAACATGCAAAATTGACTTTTGTCCATCAAAATGTCTTTTTGGCCCAAATTTTCACTCAATGTTGTCATTTTAGCAGTAACGAAAAAAGTCAACAAGCAACAAGCAACGCTTATTAGATAGCCAACACAGTAATGACCAGCAAAAAAAACTGGCTTAAGACAACCTATTGTTCAAAATGGATGACTGATTTGTAAGATTTGTAGTTCACCCAAGTAAGGAAATGAGAACCAATTTTGGTCAAATTCCAGCCACTGGTTCAAGAGCTAGTGTGCACACAAGCTTTGTCTATAAAACTTTGAGTTTCAAAGTGCCGGCTTGATATTGAATCAAGAGATTGTGTGCACACAAGCTTTTCTCTATAAAAATTTGAGTTTCAAAATGCCAGTTTGACGTTGAAAATGAGGTCAAGGTCACCAAAATCTAAACACTTCTTTCCCTTATCCCAATGAAGTACCTGTGTTAGTTTGGTCAAATTCCATCAATTGATTCATGAGAAATCGTGCTCACAAGGCTCATTTTTAGAGTCTTTATATTGTAGTGACCTTAAAAATTAGGTCAAGGTCACCAAAATCTAAACACTACTTTCCCGTGTCTTAATAATGTATCTGTGCTAGTTTGGTAAAATTCCATCTATTAGTTCAAGATATAGTGTGTACAAAAGCTTTGATTTACCTTGACCTTTTTTACAGAAAGATCAATTTTTTTTTTTTTACATAGACTCCTATAGGCAAAACTTTAAAAATCTTCTTGTCCAAAAGTAGCAGGCCCAAGCCTTTGATATTTGGTATGTAGCTTTATCTCGTGGACCTCTATCAAGATTGTTCAAATTATAGCCCTGGGATAAAAAATTACCCCGCCCCTAGCCCATACTTTTTCTTATATGAAGTTACACCTTACTGATATCAATGTGTCTGCAGAATTTGATGAATATCCATTGCTGTATTTTCAAGCCAGTAGACACAAATTTTTTTCTATCAAATTTCAGTTTCAAAGTGCCAGTGTAACTTTGAAAATGAGCTCAGTCATCAAAATCTAACCACTTCTTTCCCCCATCCCAGTGAAGTATCTGTACTAGTTTGGTCAAATGCCATCTACTGATTCATGAGACAGAGTGCACACAAAGCTCATTTTTTTAGAGTCTTTAAAATGTGGTGACCTTGAAAATGAGGTCAGGTTCATCAAAATCTAATTACTTCTCTCCCTTTCCTAATGATGTATCTGTGTTAGTTTGGTAAAATTCCAGTCACTGGTTCAAGATAAAGTGTGCATGCACGCTTTTTTTCTATCAAAATCTGAGTTTCAAAGTGTGACTTTGAAAACGAGACAAAGGTTACCAAAATCTCATCACTTCTTTACTTTACATCCCAATGATGTAGCTGTGCCAGTTTGGTCAAATTCAATCCATTGATTCATGAGACAGAGTGCCCAGAAGGCTCATTTTTAGAGTCATTATAATGTAGTGACCCTGTAAATAAGGTCAAAGTCACCAAAATCTAATCACTTCTTTCTCCTGCCCTAAAGATGTACCTGTGCTAGTTTGGTCAAATTCTAGCCATTGGTTAAAGAGATAGTGTACACACAAGGTTTTTTGCTGCATTAAGAAATTTTTCAAAGAGCAAGAACTCTAAGAGAATTGGCACCTAGCCCTTACTTTTTCTTATGTAGGTACACCTTAATATCTATATGTCTGCAACAATTGGTGAATATCCATCACTGTGTTGTCAAGATACATTAGACACAAGCTTTTTTCTATCGAATTTGATTTTCAAAGTGCCAGTGTGACCTTGAAAATGAGCTCAAGGTCACCAAAATCTAATCATTTCTCTCCCCCATTGGAATAAAGTATATGTGCTAGTTTGGTCAAATTCCATTTATTGATTTATGAGCTAGTGTGCACACAAGGCTCATTTTAGTCTTTACAATGTAGTGACCTTGAAATTGAGGTCGTCACCAAATCAAATTTTTCCCTTGTCCCAATGATCTATATGTGCTAGTTTGGTAAAATTCCAGCTATTGGTTCAAGAGATAGTATGCACACAAGCTTTCTTTCTATCAAAATTTGAATTTCAAAGTGCTGGTGTGACTTTGAACATGAAGTCACGGTCACCAAAATCTAATCACATCTTTCTTCCATCCCAGTAAAGTATCTGTGCTAGTTTGGTCAGATTCGATTCACTGATTCAAGAGATAGAGTGCACACAAGGCTCATTATAGAATCTTTACAATACTGTGACCTTGAAAATAAGAACAAAGTCACCAAAATCCAACCACTTCTTAGCTATGTCCCAATGATGTATCTGTACTAGTTTGGTCAAATTTCAGCCATTGGTTAAAGAGATTGTGCGCAAATCAGATATTGGGAAAACCCAAAGCGTCATGGATGAATGGATGGACGGAAGTGAAAACAGTATACCCTACCACAAACAAAGTTGAAGGGTGTGTGTGTGTGGAGTGGGGGAGGGGGGTGTATAATAAATTGCAATGTCCCTGGAGCGTAGGTTAGAACAAATATGGTAATTCATTTCTCCATGGTTTCCTGAGAAGATTTTAACTCTAAAAGCACCAAGCAAAATCTGTAGCAAACAACATTCTCAATCTGTTTTATTTTTCATAGCAAATAAGTCTTTACATGAAATGTCTAGACTATTTTCCATGTAAAAATTAAAAAAAAAACTTACATTTGAAAATGTCGTCTGCTGCAGTTGTGACTGGCACTTTAATTGTTGATAAATAAAAAATATCAATTTCTATATTTCTGTCCTTCTGCTTCTAGAATAATGAAATAATATATTATTCCATTATTGAGCACTGCTTTATCCAGCGTAAATTTTACCAATTTTCATATTTACTGAAGAGACAGCCTGTCTGGAAAGATTGCATTAAGGCAACTAGATGCACTTCAAAGACTTTTGCAGACAGGAAGTTGTCTCGCTTAGTATTTGAAAGTCAATTGGGAGCAACTCTTAAGGGAAAGAAATTGCTCCCAGAGGGAGCAGAGAGCAAACTTATGATTCCCTTTAAGAGAAGCCCCCAATTTAATATGGTTGACAACTGAAGTGTTTTTTTCTTGTGCTAAAAAAAATATCAGAAACACAAATACCAACAAAAGTATAACTAAAGGGAACACTTACCAAACCTTTCACTGCAGCAGTTCAGAAAATCTTGCAGACAACTGTGAACACAGCTACAACAGGGGATACACTAGCACAACAGCTACTCGTACACAACACAGAAAAGTTACAAAAAAGAACATTTGAGCCAGGATACAGCATTTCCTAAAAGATTCAGATCAGTCCGCACATCCATGCAGTCTGATCAGTCTTTGCAAGGCACTCTGTGGGTAGCCAAGGACCCAAGCATCTTAAGGTGCACAGCAAAGACTCTGATCAGCCTGCACAGATGTGCAGGCTGATCTGAGTCTTTGCTGTGTACACATGCAACCTTGTAGGAAATGCTTTGTCCCATTTCGTTTTATTTCAATAAAATAAAACAAAACTAAGATTTTGTTTGTTTGTTTGTGTTGAGGTGTTACGGCCCAGTCAACCCAATGGGGTCATGTCGAGCGCGGTCAGTTTACCTAACCACACGTTTACTGGGCAGGCTAAGATAACGATAAATATATCCTCTTATCATCATGGAAACCTCTCTGTATTGTTTTCCAAATTTTGACACCTGGGACATGAAAAATGATTGGGGCAAGGCTGATGGAAATGATTTGGTATGGCTTCAAATTTACTTTTTTTCAGAATATTGCCATGTAGCAAATCATGTTGAATGGTATGAGTAGAGGTTTTCACTAAAATTTAGGAGGTGTGATTGGGGTTGAGGATGAAGTCACAGTTCACCTTTTTTGACATGATGACGTAGTATATAAAATCAGCAGAAATAAAGAGTTGAACAGGTCTGTCTTGGAAAAAAGTGTGGGGATTTGCATGCATTTGTGTGCAATTGATGGTGTCCATCCAGTCTTAACCCTTGTCCTGCTGAACCCGGATATACCCAGTCTTTGCAAACAGTGTAGATCCAGATCAGTTGGCTTCTGAAGAAGCCAACTGATCTGGATCTGCACTGTTTGCCATTCAGTATCTAAATTTGTATCAACAACCCGGATCAAGTAATCTGATTGGCTGAAAATTAGAAGTGGGCATGGCATCTTAATTTATTCAGCAGGACAAGGGTTAAAATTTGAAAGGGTGATGTGGCTGCCTGGTGATCTTTCTATATGATAATTACAGCTGAAAGAATGGCCAACTGTGTGGACACAGTGTGGGTCTATAGATTTCGCTATGGCCAATCTGTCCGGGTATTTAAGGAAAATACAGTACTCTGGAGCATCTGGAGCTCAGTTCATCAATTCCATCCTGACGGCTATTATCTTAGTTTATTCTCAGTTATTTCCCTAATCAAAATACTAATAAGACGAAAAAAATGATTCCTTTTGCAATTTATATCAGCAATAGCAATATGATTGGTTGAGATGCTGTCTGTTTGTTCTTTTTCAGCACACTAATTCTTTCACCCCTGATTTTCTGAAGTGGTCTCTTCCATCTTTGAATTTGGACAATTCCATTGTTGGAAACAGGAGTTTCAGTCTAAACTGAAAAATGAAAGCAAACAGTGTAGATCCTGATCTGGATCTACACTGTTTCCATTTGCATCTTTGTTGGTCTACAGGATTAATCATAAAATAAGTGCATTTAATCATAAAGCAAGCGACCCCAGCTATAAAATTGCAGACATTTTATGCTTCAGTATAGTAGAATATTTTATCTATAACAATATCATCACCTTTTATAGATTTTCATTGAAAATTTTATTGATACTTTGATTTTGATCTTGTATGCACCATATTCACCCTAAATATTGGACACATCTGCTGAGTACCAGTTACAAACAGTGTAGAACTAGATCACACTGTCCGTAAGGACTGGTTCAATCATGGTCAGCACTATTTACTATTCAGCCAGCACTTTTCAGACACACCACTAGGTATAGTGAAACTTGTAGAAGAAAGCCACCTCTGAGATTGACTTTAGTGGTTGCTTAGGAAAGGTGGCTGTCTTATAAAGGTACATGTCATGTAATTTTGCTGGCAAAATTACATGACATGTACCTTTATAAGATAAACGTTTTTTTTCACATCAACCACTATTTAAAGTCAGTCTCAAAGGTGGCTCTCATATACAGGTCTCACTGTACAGATAATTATCTTGATATTTCGAAGTTTCCTGAAAAGATTATCTTAATAGTTTAAAGTTTCCTGGAAATATTATCGCGAAAGTTTACAGTTTTATCGCGATATTTTTGCGTTAGTGCCCAGAGCTGCTATTTATTTTCTGTTATCTACAAATAGAACCAATATCGGAAAACCTTTGTTTATACTGTTGAAAATTCACCGAGGGTATTCACCAGCGACTTTTAAGATTAGAGTTTATACTAGGTAATCGCAAACAGGTGCGTGGAAATCCCGGAATGTCATATCCCCTTGTGTTCTATTTAAAGCTACCTCGCTACCATGAAAATTTTATCGCGATAATTTTATCTAGAAACTAATGTCAGTTCCAAGCAGTATCACGAAATTTTGCATTAAAATATTTTCTGGAAATTAAAAATTATATCTAGATAATTCAAATTATTGCGATAATGTTTTCAGGAAAACTTTTTATTTTCTGGAAAATTAAGAATACTATCGCGATAACTATCTAGCTATCTCGTGGCAGAAATATGCCATCATAGTTTTGATATACACTGGCTGTATAGGATGTCAGTATGCTATCGTTAGGGTTGACGTCAGTGAACCTTATGTTGCGGGGCATAAAAAACAGTACAAATAAGAAATCAAAATTGATACCAAAATTCACAATATATAATTAAAATTTTTACAGAAAAAATATGCATGTAGTATGATAAAATATCACATCAACAAATGAGGCACACTTAGGATAAATCAAATCTATTCTATTCTATAGCAGTCAATATCACAGCTCCAGATAAGTGAGTGGATCATGAAAATATTTTTCTTATTCTTCCATAAAAACATGTTGTGGGTACTCATTAGAAATGTCTTCAGAAGGTGCTTCTAATCATTACCTACAACATGTGTTTTCAAAGAGAAACAAGAAAAATAACAACAGTTTTTGGTTGAAAAAGCACCTTATCTCGAGTTATGCCATATCTAAACAGTAAAAATTCTTGCATAAATTCTGGAAGCTTACATAGCTCTAGATAAGAAAGTATTCAGATAAATATTTTTTGATAATTACAGGAAGTTATATGCTGTGGGTACTCAGTAGTAATGCCCCACTGAGGTGCTTCTAAATAGAGTACCCACAACATATATTTTCATGGAGCTTGGGTCAATTCTAACGAGAATGGTAAATGTCCAAAAACTTTGAAAACTTTATGTCATACTTTTTTGGTCTTACTTTTGTTTTTATGCAGTTGTTTCTTAAAATACTTAGTGGAATGGCAAACAGTGTAGACCCTGATCAGACTGCTCCTTTAGGAGGTCTGATCTGGGTCAGTACTGTTTGCGTATGAGATTTTGTCAGAAATTTGGGTGTACGAAATTTTAGGACATTCGTACCCAACATCTTTTTTCACTGAGCAATAAGAAAACTCAATATTTTTTTTTTTTGGGCATCTTATCTAGAACTATGAGTGTAGACAAAACAGAAGATAGACTAAACGGGTGTGCATACCATATTTACCCTAGGCATTTGGACACCTCAACTCCTTACCATATTTATTCTAAAATTGGAACATTAAGTACAATTTACTACCCAATGTTGCGTCTAAAAATCGCTTGATGTATGGCAAACAGTGTAGACCCTGTTGAGATGCTGTATTCTGCAACATCTCATGTGGGTCTACACTGTTTCCTCAGGCCTGTCTGTCTGAATACCTACGGTAAATATGGTTTGAGTCTTTGTGGTGGCAGAGTTGAAATTGTATGGCTCTTTGAATGTTTCAGTTATATTTGGTTTACATGTACATGTATGTTTGCATGCAACTGTACAGCTTTTTTATTTTATGGAGTTCTGATACCTATATTATATATAGAGATATGCTCTTTATCTCTAATGCTACCCTGTCCACTTTATAATCAACCCAGGAGACATTAAGTATGGCCTTGTTGTAATGATAAAACTTCCAATATGTGACCTAGATATAAAAGGTCATTGACAGAGGTAACTCCTATCAAACATAAAATCAGTAACAAATAAAAAACTGACCCAGGTATTTAGAAGATATACACTACAACCTTTTTATAACACGGTTCGTTATAACACGGTTTTGGATATAACACGGTTCAAAGATGGATCCCAAAAATGTATAGATTATATTGAAAAATGACCATAAATGGTCATTTTTCAATATAATCTATACATTTTTGTTCGGATATAACACGGTTGTTTAACTAACAATGTTAATGCTATGGACCCCAACAATAGTGTTATAAAGAGGTTTTGGTGTACATCTTTTTTAAAATACATTATTGCATAAAAAGCAGTGTCGCAAGTTATTAACAGCTGTGCATTAACTGGTGAAAAGCCGTGTATTAACAAGGCAATTCACGCGCTGTTAATGCATGGCTACACAACTTTCAATATGATCCTACCGGGGCCACAGATTTGCTGCCATTACGAGATGTGTACTGCCCGGCCCTAGAACAAGCATAGTCAGTGGAAATTACGTTTGTGAGACATCGGTGAAAAGGCAAAACAAAATAGTGCAAGAAATAATGTGAAATGTAGCAAATGTTTTTATGCAATAATAGCAATCAAACATGGTTTTTCAATGCATTAACATTCGCTAGGTCCCTTGGGAGGTGTTGAAAACTGCGGCCTTTGGCCTCGGTTTTCAACACCTCCCATGGGACCTGGCGAATGTTAATGCATGAAAAACCATGTTTGATCCCTATATTAATATAGTAATATGGTTCATCGAGAAATCAGAAAAGTGGTTGTTATAAAGAGGGGGCTGTTGTTCAGCGGTGACTGTTTTTAGAGGTTGCAATGTAAATCAACTCACAAGACTCTATTTGTCGGTTTATACTTACAGGAATGCTTTATAATTATTGCCTATTTTCTGTACATGTATATCATATTTGCTCTCTATATACTGTTCAGTGGCAGCATAGGATTTTGATAAAGCTACGACACTAGCGATGTCTTGAAACGCATGATGGGAGTCTACTTTCACCTGAAATATATAATGAGAATAAAATAGTCAGAGCTTCATCATGAAAACATACCTATATAATTCTGACCCCCTTAAACCCCACTTTTATATAGTAAAACTGGGGTTTACAGGGGTATACCTTATTTTTCTTATTTCTGCTTAAAAACATAGATTGTGGGTACTTGTTAGAACTGCCTCGGTGTGGTGGTTCTAATGAGTACCCACAATCTATGTTTTGAGCAGAAATATGAAAAAATATCAGCATTTTAACTGAAAACTTCCAGTTTTTGGTGGTGATATTTTCAATATATTTGAATAGGTGTGTTTTCTTAATGGGAAGGGGAACATATACACCTCAAAGGCAAATTACTCTGACATGGAAATAGTTGCCTCCATTTTTATTAAGGGTTACTCTTAAAGGGCAGAATTAGCTTCCTTTTCCTTTAAGAGTAGCCCCCATTTCAGAAATGTTAAAAAACAAACAAAAAAAAAACAACAAAAAAAAACAGGGAGGCAACTTCCTGTCAGCAAAAGTTGTCTCCCTTTGCAGTAAGAAGGCAAACTTTTTCAGGTGTATCATTATACTTAATCATTTTATCTATAAGAATGCTGATTTTAAACTCTGTTAAAAATTGACAAAATTTGCCCATAAACAATCCCAAACCAGAGCTCCACATTATCAATGAGCATATCATGTTTGGTGAAAATCCACTGATATTTACTTAGGTTATCATCAAGAAACAAAGTATAGATGGATGGATGACAGATGGACAGACAGATGGACACATGAAGGTCTAACATGAAACCATAAAACCCATCATAAAAACTAGCCTTTCCCATTCCTGAAAGAGTATGACCTTTCTACATCACAATACAAACACCTAACTTCATCATACCTGAGTGAGCATGGCTCTCTACAGTACAATACAAAAACCAAATTTTCCCATCCCTGAATGAGTATGACCTATCTTCATCACAATACACACACCTTAATTTATCATTCCTAAGTTGGCATGACCTGTCTACATCACAATACATAAAGCTACCTTTTCCATCCCTTAGTGAGCATGACTTATTTCAACCACAATACAAACACCTACCTTTCCCAGCCCTGGGTGAGTATGGCCTGTCTACATCGCAATACATACAGCTATCTTTCACATCCCTTAGTGGACATGACATATCTAAATCACAACGCAAATAACTACCTTTTTAATTCCTGAGTGAGTATGACTTATCTACATCACAATACAAATACCTAACTTTCCCATTCCTGATTGAGCAAAAGCTATCTGCATGTACATCAGAATACAAATACCCTTCCCCATTCCTGAGTGAGCATGACCTATCTACATCACAATACAAATACCTACCTTTCTCATTTCTGAGTGAGAATGACCTATGTACATCACAATACAAATACCTACCTTTCCCATTTCTGAGTGAGAATGACCTATGTACATCACGATACAAATACCTACCTTTCCCATTTCTGAGTGAGAATGACCTATGTACATCACAATACAAATGCCTAACTGTCCCATTCCTGAGTATGACCTACCTACATCACAACATAAATACCTACCTTTCCAATTCCTGAGCGAGCATGACCAATTTCAATCGAAATATCAGTACCTATCATTCACATTCCTGAGTGAGCATGACCTTTCTACATCACAATACAAATACCTACATTTCTCATTCCAGAGTGAGTATGATCTATCTACATCAAAATACAAATACCTACCTTTCCCATCCCTGCCTGAGCATGACCAATCAACATCACAATATAGTGCCTAACTTTCCCATTCCTAAATAAGTATGACCTACCTACATCACAATAGAAATACCTACCTTTCCCATCCTGCGTGAGCATGATCTGCTTACACTGATCACAATACAAATACCTACCTTTCCCATTCCTGAATATGACCTACCTTAACATCACAATACAAATACCTACCTTTCCCATACCTTAGTGAACATGACCTAGCTAAATCACAAAACATATATCTACCGTTCCCATTCCTGAGTATAACCTATCTACATCACAATACAAACACCTACCTTTCCCATACCTTAGTGAGCATAACCTATCTACATCACGATACAAATACCTACATTTCCCATTCCTGAGTGAGCATGACCTATCTACATCACAATACAAATATCTACCTTTCCCATTCCTGAGAGAGTATGACCTATCTACATCACAATACAAATACCTACCCTTCCCATTCCTGAGTGAGCATGAACTTTCTTAATCATAATACAAATACCTACATTTCCCATTTCTAAGTGAGCAGACCTAGCTAAATCAAAATACAAAATGCCTAATTTTACCATTCCTGAGCGAGCATGACCTATCTACATCACAATGTAAATACCTACCTTTTTCATTCCCGAGAGAGTATTACGAGGGCAAGTCAATAAGTAACCAGCCTATCCCATTTCCAATTGACCGGGACACCCAAGATTTTCATGCCTTGTTTCAATACATGTTTTAGGCCTGAGGGCAAAATTGCACCCTTATCGTGTCATTCACTCATAAGATATTGAATGTCAAACATGGCTAGCGATGCAAAAGTAAGCTTTTCATCATAAGTTGAGTACCTTGCTGTAATTCGGTACTTGTATTGGAAAGGGAAAACAGGTCAGGAAATACATTGCGAGTTGACCAATGATTATGGGTCTTCTGCACCATCGTATGCACAAGTTAAAGTCTGGGTTGGGGAATTCAAATGCAGCAGAACGTCTTTGGAAGACGAAACCAGGTCTGGACGCCCATCAGATGCCACCGATGAAGAAATGTGTAACAAAGTACGGGATCTGGTGTACTCTGATAGGCGAATTAAGGTGGAAGAAATAGCGAATGCATTACACTTTTCACATGGTAGTGTTTCAACAACTTTACATGATCGCTTGAGTATGCACAAGCTAACAGCCCGTTGGGTCCCAAAATCCTTTAGCGACGAGCAAATGGCAACCAGAACATCAGTATACAGGGCATTGTTGAAGCGGTTTAGGTCAAAGGAAGATGATTTCCTTTCACGTCTGGTGACTGTAGATGAGAATGGGGTCCATTATTATGAGCCAGAGAATAAAGCTCAAAGTCGCCAGAGGGTAGGGCCGGGGTCTCCGAGGCCAAAGAAGTTCAAAACGCAACCCTCTGCTGGCAAGGTGATGGCAACTGTATTTTGGGATGCACAAGGTGTTATTATGTTGGACTTTCTAGCAAAGAAAAGTACAATAACAGGTGTGTATTATGCAAATTTGCTCGACTAACTGAGAATTGTGATCCGTGAAAAACGCCGAGGTAAACTCTCCAAAGGGATTCTGCTCCAACAGGACAATGCGAGAGTCCACACTTGCAAAATTGCAATGGATGCTGTTGAGCGGAATGGGTACAAACTAATATTGCACCCTGCCTATTCTCTGGACTTAGCTCCTTGTGACTATTTCCTATTTCCAAACTTGAAAAAGGATATCCGTGGACGTCATTTCCGGTCCAACGAAGAAGTCGTGGCGGCAGCTGAGCAGTGGGTCAGAGACAAGGACACTGGCTTCTTCAGTTCTGAGTTGATGACACTGGAACACCGTTGGTCCAAGTGCATCATTCTAGAGGGCAATTACATCGCAAAAGAAGAGATCAATCTCACCCAGAAATAAGTTAGGCTGGTTTTTTATTGACTCGCCCCTATCTATATCACAAAACAAACACCTACCTTTCCCTTTCCTCAGTGAGTATGACCTTTCTAAATCACAGTACAAATACTTACCTTTCCCATTCTTGATTGAGCCTGACCTATCTAAATCAAAATATAAAATGCCTAATTTTCCCATTCCTAAGTGACCATGGCCTATCTACACCACAGTATAAATATCTACCTTTCCCATTCCTGAGTGAGCATGGCCTACCTAAATCACAATACAAAATGCCTAATTTTCCCATTCCTGTGTGAGCATGACCTATCTACATCACAATACAAATACCTACCTATCCCATTCCTGTGTGAGCATGACCTATCTGCATCACAATACAAATACCTACCTTTCCCATTCCTGTGTGAGCATGACCTATCTACATCACAATACAAATACCTACCTATCCCATTCCTGTGTGAGCATGACCTATCTGCATCACAATACAAATACCTACCTTTCCCATTCCTGTGTGAGCATGACCTATCTACATCACAATACAAATACCTACCTATCCCATCCCTGAGTGAGCATGACCTATCAACATCACAATACAACTACCTACCTATCCCATTCCTGAGTGAGCATGACCTATCAACATCACAATACAAATACCTACCTTTCCCATTCCTGAGTGAGCATGACCTATCTACATCACAATACAAATACCTACCTATCCCATTCCTGTGTGAGCATGACCTATCTGCATCACAATACAAATACCTACCTTTCCCTTTCCTGAGAGAGTATGACCTATCTACATCACAATACAACTACCTACTTATCCCATTCCTGAGTGAGCATGACCTATCAACATCACAATACAAATACCTACCTATCCCATTCCTGAGTGAGCATGACCTATCAACATCACAATACAACTACCTACCTATCCCATTCCTGAGTGAGCATGACCTATCAACATCACAATACAACTACCTACCTATCCCATTCCTGAGTGAGCATGACCTATCAACATCACAATACAACTACCTACCTATCCCATTCCTGTGTGAGCATGACCTATCTACATCACAATACAAATACCTACCTATCCCATTCCTGAGTGAGCATGACCTATCAACATCACAATACAAATATCTACCTTTCCCATTCCTGAGAGAGTATGACCTATCTACATCACAATACAACTACCTACCTATCCCATTCCTGAGTGAGCATGACCTATCAACATCACAATACAAATACCTACCTATCCCATTCCTGAGTGAGCATGACCTATCAACATCACAATACAACTACCTACCTATCCCATTCCTGAGTGAGCATGACCTATCAACATCACAATACAAATACCTACCTTTCCCATTCCTGAGAGAGTATGACCTATCTACATCACAATACAAATACCTACCTATCCCATTCCTGAGTGAGCATGACCTATCAACATCACAATACAACTACCTACCTATCCCATTCCTGAGTGAGCATGACCTATCAACATCACAATACAAATACCTACCTATCCCATTCCTGAGTGAGCATGACCTATCAACATCACAATACAACTACCTACCTATCCCATTCCTGAGTGAGCATGACCTAACAACATCACAATACAAATACCTACCTTTCCCATTCCTGAGTGAGCATGACCTATCTTCACTACAACAGGAAACTTCGGTGTTATGAGCTGAAATGAGAAAAAATATACATATTGTTATATATTACAGATATATCTGCATACACCATGTAATGTAATCAGTTCATAACAGATTTGTGAAGTGTATGAGATTATAGTATTACTATGAATTTAAATCATACCCGGTAAGATAAAAGACAAACTGCATATATTTACCCTAAAGATTCAGACAAGCTTGAGTAAACAGTGCAGAACCAGATCAAATGCCACTTCAGACTACCATCTGATCAGGTTCTACATGATTTGTCAATCATCTTGCAGTTTTTACACACATCAGTCAGGCAGTAAAATTGCCTCATTCAATTGGGCATAGGGTGTCTGAAAGCAATTTTTTTCCCTGTAAGTGTGGTCTCCATTTTTTTATTTTGGAGGTAAATTTCGGTCTACAAAAGTTGCCTCCCTTTGCAAACAGCAACAAAATCCTTCAGATGTATCCATTCAGCTTAACCTTTACAGTGCCAATCACAATTGCAGCAGATGACATTTTTTTTTTTTTTTTTTTTTTATTTATTTATTTATTATTTTTTTTTTTTTGGAGGAAACAAGTCTTGACATTTCATGTGACTCATCTGCCAAGCAGATGATTCACATGAAATGTCAAGACTTGTTTTCTCTGAAAAATTATAACAAAATTAAGAATTTCAGACTGTCGTCTGCTACAAAGTTTGCCTGGTGCTTTAAGGGTTAAGAACCGTATATTTATATTGGTACCCAGCTTATCTGGAAGAATGAACATATGCACTCCTCTGCCTGAGTAATTATGCTTATCCATTATCCTGCTAAACCCAGATATACCCTGCCTTTGCAAACAGTATAGATCCTGAAGAAGCCAACTGATCTGGATCTGCACTGTCTGTCATTTAGAATGTGAATTTATATCAACAATATGGAGTAAGTAATCTGATTGGCCGAAAATTGGAAGTGAGAGTGGCATCTTAATTTATTCAGCATGACAAGGAATATTTGGATACTTTCACTTTTGACCATACTCGGTCTAAAACTGGAACAATAATTCTGAGAAGTCCATTTTACGACCTGTTGATGTGCATAAAAACTCCTGGGCTCAGCTGTTCAAAGCATCGTTAGCTTAACGAGCTCATTAGTGGTCAAAATGTTAATTGTTCTAGTAAGTACAATATCTAATTCACAGGTATTTTTGCTGAAAAAGTGTGAGTAGCTTTTGCAAATGCAAAAGCTACTCACATTTTTTCAGCAAAAATATTAGTGTATATGCCATATTTAATGATTAAAGTTTAACGATACATTAACTAACAACATTGTTAGTTTTGAACAACTGGGCTCAGGATGAGTGACAGACCCTAATCAGATTCTGCAGCATTCGATCTGGGTCTACACTGTCTGTTCATGAGGCCGGTTTGTCCAAATACTTAGGGTAAACATGGTAATGGTGAGTAAAACACATGTTGGTATGGCATAACTTTGTTGTTTTTTTTATGAACTAACAAGTAGAAAGCTTCTCCTCTGTAGATTTTCGTCATTGTTCAATATGAAATCATCTCATTACAGCAATTAACCAGCAAAACATGATGGCTGGTAATTCTAATCATGTCAAACCTATCTACTTGTCAGAAAAAAAAGGGTATGAGAACTGACTGAATAGATATACTAAGAAGAGGTTAATCAACCCACATGTAACTACCATAATAACCTTAAAAATACTGGGACAGACAGGCTGAGCAAACAGTGTAGACCCAGATCAGATGCCACAAAATGCGGCATCTGATCTGGGTCTACACTGTTTGCTACTCATCCAGCACTATTTTATACACATCAACAGGTAGTAAAATAAGCTATTTCAAATTTTAGAACAAGTATGACGAGGAGTTATGGTGTCCCAATATTTAGGACAAATATGGTACACTAAGAAGAGGTTTACCAACCCACATGTGACTAATTCCACCCCAAATGAACCCAAGATCTCCAGCATTCTCTAACTTTACATACTTTATTAACCCTAAATATCTAATTCCTTACCATACTTGCCCTGAAATTCTAAACATAACTATTGCACTACCTATTTCTGTGTATAAAAACTGCTGGATGAGTGGCAAACAGTGTAGACCCGACACATGCTGTGGCATCTGATCTGGGCCAACACTGTTTGTACAGGTCTGTCTGTCCCACTATTTAGGGTTATTACTGTAACTTTAGGGGAATGGAGTTGTAGTTGTTTTTTATTGCCACTTTTTACAAGAAAGACAACTATCATGACTTCTTGTTTGCTTTCTTGCACACCAAGCCCCTTCTGAAAAGAAAGAATATGCTCGCTTTACGAGGCGTCACCACTACTACTTGAGTCACTCTTGAGAGGTGTCACCTGTACTACTTAAGTCACTCTTGAGGGAGGTGTCACCTATAGTACTTAAGTCACTCTTGAGGGAGGTGTCACCTATACTACTTGAGTCACTCTTGAGGGAGGTGTCACCTATACTGCTTGAGTCATTCTTGAGGGAGGTGCCATCTATACTACTTGAGTCACTCTTGAGAGAGGTGCCACCTATACTACTTGAGTCACTCTTGAGAGGTGCCACCTATACTACTTGAGAGAGGTGTCACATATACTGCTTAGGTCACTCTTGAGGGAGGTGCCACCTATACTACTTGAGTCACTCTTGAGAGAGGTGCCACCTATACTACTTGAGTCACTCTTGAGAGAGATGTCACCTATACTACTTGAGTCACTCTTGAGAGAGGTGCCACCTATACTACTTGAGTCACTCTTGAGAGAGGTGCCACCTATACTACTTGAGTCATTCTTGAGAGAGGTGCCATCTATACTACTTGAGTCACTCTTGAGAGAGGTGTCACCTATACTGCTTGAGTCACTCTTGAGGGAGGTGTCACCTATACTACTTGAGTCACTCATGAGGGAGGTGCCACCTATACTACTTGAGTCACTCTTGAGGGAGGTCCACCCATACCACGAGGGAGGCATCACCCACACTACTTCAGCCACGCTCAAGGGAGGTGTCACCCATACTATTTGAGTCATACTATAGGAAGATGTCACCTATACTACTTCAGTTACTCTGGAGGGAAGCATCACCCACACCACGAGTCACTCTCTAGGGAGGTGTCACCTATATTACTTTAGTCACTCTCCAGCGAGGTGTCACCCATACTACTTGAATCACTCTCATGGGAGGTGTCACTCAATCAACTTGATTTGCTTTCAAGGGAGGCATCATCCATACTACTTGAGTTGCTCTCAAGGGAGACATCATCCATACTACTTGAGTTGCTCTCAAGGGAGGTGTCACCCATACTACTTGAGCTGCTCTCAAGGGATGCATCACCCATACTACTCGAGTTGTTCTCAAGGGACGCATCACCCATACTACTTGAGCTGCTCTCAAAGGATGTGTCGCCCATACTACTTGAGTTGCTCTCAAGGGAGATGGCACCTATACTTTGTACTTGAGTCAATCTTGAAGGAGGTGTCATCTATACTACTTGAGTTGCTCTCAAGTGAGGCAGCACCTATACCACTTGAGTTGCTCTCAAGGGAGGTGTCATACATACTACTTGAGTCACTCATGAGGGAGATGTCACCTACACTACTTGGGTCGCTCTCAAGGAAGGTGTCTCACATAATACCTGAGTTGCTCTCAAGGGAGGTGCCACC
Organism: Anodontia alba; assembly: GCA_964016985.1. Lineage (NCBI taxonomy): Eukaryota > Metazoa > Mollusca > Bivalvia > Lucinida > Lucinidae > Anodontia > Anodontia alba. Next base: position 13,785,737 of record OZ024828.1, read on the forward strand.
CATACTAGTTGAGTTGCTCTTGAGGAAGGTGTCACCTATGCTACTTGAGTCTCTCTCAAGGGAGATGTCACACATACTACTTGAGTCACTCACAAGGGAGGTGTCATCTACATTACTTGAGTCACATAACCCAAAGGAGTCACCTCAAGGGAGGTGTCATACATACTATTTGAGTTCACTCTAGCTATGAATGTCACTCCAGCTTTACACAAGAAATTATAGGACTGTTTGGCAATGATTCCTACTTAAGCTAGTGCATATGCATTTGAGTTGCGATTCTGAATATAAGAGTTAGATTTTTTCAATCAGAACTGATAAACTATATTCAGAATAAAACGTTTTGGAATAAAATCAATTTGTTATTGGTTGCTAAATCTGTGTGGAGAGTGGTAACATTTAGCCAGGAGGGAATTCACAAGCCTTACATTTGCAAATTCTAAATCATCATGAAAGTAGCTATAATACTAATAATACTAATCAATCTGTCTCAGAAACATCAATTTATGAGAACTGTTGGTAAATTCACAGACAGACAGGGAATTTTATGTACTTTGCGTAAGAAATTAACCTTTTGCATGCTGATAAAAGACTAACAGACAACATTTCAAACCCCGGGTTTCAAACTATTTCTCTTATTTTTCCACAGAAAAACAGGTCTTGACTTTTTATGTGAATCATCTAGATGATTCACATAAAATGTCAAGCCCTGTTTCTGGGAAAATTAAGAAAACTGTTTAGAAATGGCATCTTCTAATGTTCAAATTCATCATGTCAAGTGTTACCCTGTTTGTTCAGCATGAATAATTGAGCTGAATCATGGGAAAAGAGTCTTTATAGCATATACAAACACCAAGGATTCAGATGAGCCTAAGCATTTGCACAGTCTTGTCAGACCCTATGCTGTTTGCTCAAGTAAGCTGTGGGCCAAGGGTAAACTTCAGCCAAAGAACTAGACATGTGGTCTTGCTAAGAGGCCAGGCATGCGCACTAAAAGATTGATTTGGCAGAAAGTCCAGAGAGCCTTTTTTTTGTAATGAGACTAAATTATTTTATATTAATGCAAGGGTTCAATGTAATCTGCAGAATCTAAGATTTTCTATGAATCATGAATATAATTGCTGCACATCATGGAAAAAAAGGCCATATGCTATATAATGCCCAAAGCACCAAAAGCGCAATGATACGCAATTTGCAGACAATGCAGGCCCAGATCAGCCTATACATAAGCACAGGCTGATCTGGGCCTTCATTGTCCACTCACAGAATCAATAGATACACCTTAACCTCTTTATAACACTATTGTTGGGGTCCATAGCATAAACCGTGTTAGTTAAACAACCGTGTTATATCCAAACAAAAAATGTATAGATTATATTGAAAAATGACCATTTATGGTCATTTTTCAATATAATCTATGCATTTCTGGGATCCATCTTTGAACCATGTTATATCCAAAACCGTGTTATAACGAACCGTGTTATAAAGTGGTTGTAGTGTATTGTAGTATATGTTGACGAACAGAGAAGGCTCAGCTCAGACTGCACAGATGCACATGATGATCTGGACCTACGTTGTCTGCAAATTGTATAGGGACCTTTTTCAAGTGTTGCACATTATATGCAATGAGTAATGGCCCATTTCAGCCAGTGCATTTGACCATTCTGATAAGGCTGTCACTGTCTGCAAACAAGATTACTGGCTACTCTAGATTATATTGAAACAAGGCATCACAGGTGATACAAATCCCCTTGCACAAGACCACTTGGTGTGGGCAAACACTGAACTGGGGAATTTCATGACATATAATAGAATGCAGAAACAAAAAGCCAGTGACTTTAATTCAAAGATCATATATGACCTTAAGGTACAGTATTGTGAACATACACATTTTCAGGTTGGGAGGGATCAGATCTCACATGATAGAAAATATTTCAGTCATGTCAACCTTGACCTTGAGCCCAGGACCCTGAAAGTCCAACTTGCTCAAGATATTATCATATCCACAAATGTGTGAAGATATATTAAAATCCATTGATAAATGCAGGTGCCACAGTGATGACAAAGTTTTTTTTTCTAAACATAGTCACAGTTACCTTGACCTTGAGCCAAGCAACCTGAAAGTTGAACTTGCTCAAGATATTATAATACCCAACAATTGTGTGAAGATATATTAAAATCCAATGATAAATGCAGGGATTAGAGCAATGATAAAGTTTTTTTTTTTTTTTTTTTTTTTTTTCTAAAAATAGCCAGTTACCTTGACCTTGAGCCAAGCAACCTGAAAGCTGAACTTGCTCGAGATATTATCATATCCAACATTTATGTGAAATTATATTAAAATCCACTGATAATTTAAGCATTAGAGTGATGACAAAGCTTTTTCTAAAAATAGCTACAATGACCTTGACCTTGATCCCAGCATGCTAAAAGTCAAACTTGCTCAAGATATTATCATACCAAATATTTGTGTGAAATTATCTTAGCATCCATCAATAAATATAGGCACTAGAGCCATAACAGTTTTTCTACAAATAGCCACAGTGACCTTGACCTTCAGCCCAGCACCCTGAAAGTCATTCTTGCTCAAGATATTATAATATCCAACATTTGTGTGGTTATATAAAAATCCATTGATCATGTAGGCACTGGAGCGATGACAAAAAGTTTTTCAAAAAATAGCCACAGTGACCTTGACCTTTAGCCCAGGACCCTGAATGGCAAATTTGCTCGAGATATCACCATACCCAATATTTGTGTAAATTTACATTCAAATCCATCAACAAATTTAAGCGCTAGAGCAATGACAATTTTTTTCTAAAAATAGTCAGTGACCTTGACCTTGGGCCCAAGTACCTAAAAGCCGAACTTGTTCAAGATAGTATCATACCCAACATTTTTTTTTCGAAGTTATATTAAAATCCATCAATAAATGTAGGCACTAGAGTGATGACAAAAGGTGAACATTTGTAAGTACGTACGTATATAGGTACATACATTATGTACTTACATATGAGAAAAACCCTATATCCCCTCGCCGCAAATGGATAAAATTGGACTGTACATATACCAAAATTGTTAAAGACGAGTATCTGGTGATACTTCTTTAATAATTTTTTGTACTGGGTACTTCCCAATAAAAAACATAATGTTGTGGGTACTCATTAGAAGTGCCACATAGAGGTGCTTCTAATGAGTATCCACAAAACATTACAAAAACACGCCTATTCAAATATTCTGAAAAAATTACCACCAAAAAATGAAAATTTTCAAAATAAAAAAATTCTGATATTTTTCATATTTCTGCTCAAAACATAGATTGTGGATACTCGTTAGAACTGCCTCAGTGAGGCAGTTCTAACAAGTACCCACAATCTTTGGTTTTGAGCAGAAATAAGAAAAATAATGTATACCCCCGTAAACCCCAGTTTTACTATATAACAGTGGGGTACAAGGGGGTCAAAATTGTATAGGCATGCTTTTGTGATGATATGTTTTTATGGAGAACTAGGGAAAATGATCCCAGAATTATCATCAAATATTCCTTCTTAACAACACTTGATATGCAGGCTGACCTTGGCCTTCACTATTCACAGTTGGCATAAGGGCCATTCTCCTCATTATGCATCAAATGTCAGCTGACTCTGCACTCTACATAATATGCATATGTCAATTATTAATTTTTCTGATAAACCACAATGCATATGTATGCATCAGCATTTCCTGTATTCTCTCCAAATATCGGGACATCTTAACCCCATTCCATACTCACACTACTGTCTGACCAAGTTCATTAATGTGTCTAAAATATTGCTGGGTGAATACCAAACAGTGCAGACCCTGATCAGATGCTGCATTCTGCAGCATCTGATCTGGGTCTGCACTGTTTCCCAAGGCCAGCCTATCTGAATACTTAAGAGTAAATATGGTATCGTGCATAGGTAGCTGCATTCTGTCATTCAATAACAGAGAACTAATGCTAAGAAAATATCAAAATCTTAAGCCCATTGATCTGTAGACTGGCTCCAGTCTCCAGTGGCTAAATCTTTATCCCTATGATCCTGTTTGATAATCCACTAAAATAAAACCAAAATAATATCACGACTAATGGCTGGTCACCAGTGATCAGCCTTTATAGTCAAGAGATTACATGTATTTTGGTTTTCTTCAAAAGACCCAGTTCAGAAAATTAGTAGTAGGATAAGGGTTAAATAGATGATTCACATGAATTGTCATGACTTATTTTCCATGAAAAATTATAAAAACATTTACAATATTGTCTGCTACAAATTTTGCGGTGCTTTAAGCATTACACGGATTTCTGTAGGATGAAAATGAACAGCAGGGGGCAAGATCAATCTGCACACCCTGGCAATTGGTAATACAGCATGATTGTACAGAAATTGCAAACAGTGAAATCTCTTACCAGATTGAGTCATGGTGCAGATGTGCAGGCAAGTATGAGTTTTCACTGTTCTATCATATTATGCATTAATCATCTTATTTTGCTGCAAAGCTCCAGATTGGGCTCTTTTGTCAAAAAAAATAAATAAATGATATTTTTTTTATTTCTCTACGAAAATATATGTTGTGGGTATTCATTAGAAATGCCTCAGTAGGTGCTCTTAAAGAGTACCCACAATGTATGTTTCCGTGGAGATATAAGAAAAATATTTGTTGATATCCCTCTTATGTAGAGTTATGTAAGTTAAAATTCACATCATGATTTGTATCATCCTCCCACACCAGATTCATTGCAATTAACCCTTAAAGCGCCAATCACAACTGCAGCAGACAACATTTTGATTTGTTAGATATTTGTTGGAGAATACAAGTCTTGACATTTCATGTGAATTATATGCTTGGATGACAATTCACATGAAATGTCAATACTTTTTTTCTCTGAAAAATAAAAAAAAAAATAATAATAATTTTATAATGTCTTCTGCTACAAATTTTGCTTGATGCTTTAAGGGTTTACTGAGTTGGCAAAAATGTTAACTTTTACCACTCTCTGGGCAAAATCAGCAGACAAATTCATGACACTGATCCTATTTTTCCCAGAATCAAAATATCATGTGCTGACATTTTTAATCCTTGTCATGCTAAACAGGGATATATCCTGCCTTTGCAAACAGTGTAGATCCAGATCAGTTGACTGCTGAAGAAGCCAACTGATCTGGATCTGCACTGTTTGCCATTAAGTATGTGAAATTATAGCAACAATCCAGATCAAGCAATCTGATTGGCTGAAAATTAGATGTAGGTGTGGCTTCTTAAACATGCTTAGCATTAAATGAACTACATCAAGTGAAGAGGTGTCTGAGTATACACGAAAAATGTGCATTTTCACATCCTCCTGTGTATTTGAACACTGACTTTGGGCTGGGGTTTTACGGCCCAGTCAACACTGTTGCGGTCATGTCCAACAGTCAGTTAACCTACCCGCACTGTTTCCTGGGCAGCCTTAATCCTCTAAGCAGTTGACCCGTATATGTACACAAATTTTCACTGGGACAACTGCAGGCTTTTTTAAATGGTGGAAGGGGGACAATGACTGTATGAAGAAATAATTTTTCAATCAATCTTCACAAAAATTACTGCATGTATTTGGACAGACAGGCCTGAGCAAACAGTGTAGACCCAGATGAGACATTGCAGAATGCAGCATCTTATCAGGGTCTGTACTGTTTGCCACTCATTCAGCAATTTCTGTCCATATATGCACTGAATTTTACTGATGTTCTGCTACAATAGAACAAACATTTAATTTCAGAAGAAGAAGAAGATGATGATGATGATGATGATGATGATGATGATGATGATGATGATGATGATTTTGTGTATTATGTCTCTTTCAAGAGTATTTCAATGTGTCTGATCAGGGTCTACCCTGTTGCCATTCATTCAGTCATAATTAATTAACCCTTGTCCTGCTGAATAAATTGAGATGCCACGCCTACTTCTAAATTTCAGCCAATCAGATAACTTGATCCAGATTGTTGCTATAAATTCACATACTTAATAGTAAACAGTGCAGATCCAGATCATTTGGCTTCTTCAGAAGCCAACTGATCTGGATCTACACTGTTTGCAAAGTCAAGGTATATCCAGGTTCAGCAGGAAACAGGTTAAGACACATTAATGTACCAGGTAATTTAAGAACTACAATGTAGTATGTAAACAAGGTAAAGCACGGTGTCTGAATACTGCTGAACTCCAATGTGTCCTGCCTTTACAAACAGTGTAGATCTAGATCAAATGACTTGGATCTGCACTATTTGTCATTAAGTATGTGAATTTGTATCAATAACCTCGACCAATTAATCTGAATGGCTGAAAATTAGAAGTGGGCGGGGCATCTTAATTTATTTGGCATGACAAGGGTTAATATAAATACTATATGTTAATACTATACTATAGTGCGTCAACATTAAACTGAAACATTAGTATATTCCGTGAAAATTCAGTAATCATCGATTTCCGAATGACAAGACATTGTGGTAAACCATTATACCATAGTCTCGCTTGATTAACTGCAATGAATAATCACGAGGGTCTGGAGGAGGTACCAAAAATACTTTAGTTCTCCAATAAGTAACCAACAAAATGCTTTTTTCACAAAACTTAGTATAGTTTGGATTGTTTGAGCTGAATCATTAAATCCCACCCACTAAAATCAGAAGTTACCTAAATGTTAGACCACAAATCAGCAGTCAATAAAAATAGGCAATTATAAAACCCCATCAATACCCTCTTCTGCTAAACATAAAATTTGATCGTAGTTAATACCGGGAACCTACGAAGACGATGGGGGAAACTAATTGTCTCAGTTTAATTTTGTCACACGTACTATAAGCCATTAGTGACTGGAAAATCAAAACTTTTAATTAGACAGCTTGGCCACTAATGCCCATGTAATCCTCTCAGATAAGCTTGAATAGAAAACCTGATTCTGAGGGTATACAATCATGCTCAGTAGACTGGCTCCCACGTAACTGATACATAAATCAACATAAAAACTATTTATATACTGAAAAGAAAAAGAAACGCAGGGTAGAGTTTTTTCCTTCTTATTTTAACCATTTTTTACGGTGTTTACTATAGCCATACACTTTTACAGATTGTCCTGTGAATGTGAACCGCCGGTATACGAGTCTTTGGTCGATGTGCTATCTACCCAGTGTGTGAAATCATTCAACCCTGCACTACACAGTGCAAGCCAAAATTTCGTGCAAAACAAGCATGTTTAAACCTTCAGCACAAGATTTCCTCACACCATTTGGTACACTTCAACGATACACAACGCTCTTCGATTCTTTTACCGATTTTTCTTTTCATTTTTACGCTACTTTGAACTTTTTTTCAATCATGGTACGAATGACTGATGTTCAGAGGGGTAGGGCAATTGCGTTGCTGATGCTGGGTCAGAGGCAACAGCAAGTTGCCAATCATTTTGGGGTTAACATCTCAACAATTGAACGTCTTGTTAGACGTTTAAGGGAGACAGGGCATTTAGCAGACCGACCGCGGTCTGGGCGTCCACGCGTGACGTCGCGACGTCAAGACAGGACAATCCGTCTGGCACATTTGCGGAATCGTCATCTCACTGCTACCGAAACTGCCCCTTAATACAGTAGGTACGCATAATCGACAAATTTCTCCGAAGACTGTTGGAAGTCGATTGCGTGAGATTGGTCTTCGAGCTCCTCGTCCATACGTTGGTCTGCCTCTGACCCAGGCACGTAGGTTGCGTCGTATGGCGTGGTTGACGGCGCATGCACCCAGGCTATTTCCGATGAGGCAGTAGAGACGAGTTCTTTTTACGGACGAGTCTAGTTTCACTCTCTATCGCGCAGAAAGTTCGACGTCGTGTGTACCGATGTCGCGGAGAACGCTTTGCCGACGCCTGTGTTGTCGAACAGGATCGGTTTGGGGGTGGCTCCGTTATGGTCTGGGGAGGCATTGCTCACGGGGATAAAATCACAGTTGATTATTGTTGTGGGCAATATGACCGCAGTAAGGTATAGGGATGAGATCTTGCGTCCTGTTGCAGTCCCGCTTGTGCAACAACGTAATCTGATTCTGTAGCAGGACAATGCCCGACCACATGTTGCCCGAGTTTGTCAGGATTTCCTGGCAAACAATAACATCGCACCACTAGCATGGCCACCGTACAGTCCAGATTTGATCCCAATAGAGCACATGTGGGATGAGCTGGACAGAAGGGTTAGGAAGCGCCGAAATCCCCCCACAACTCTCGCACAACTAAGGAATGCATTGATCGATGAATGGAATAACATCCAGATGCAAACTGTCAATGCTTTGGTTAACTCTATCCAAAGGAGAATTAGGGCAGCAACGGCAGCAAGAGGGGGGCACACCCGATATTGATTTTCAGTTTGATTTTGATTTCAAGATTTGGGGAGTAGCTACCAATGAACTTCAATAACTCGAGACTTGTTCATCACAAACCAATGAAATTTGGAACTTTTGTTCCATACATGTACCGTTTTGTAATCATAGTGAAATATTTAACAAACTTGAATGAAATTTAGGAATAAAATTTACCCTGCGTTTCTTTTTCCTTTCAGTATATTTTACAAAAATCCAATCTTTTGGAATGTCCTGCTCTCTGATTTGGCCATGAGTTTCTGGCTGGTAAGGGAGATAGTATGTTAAGAAAAATAGTCTAGAGGAGGCATATTTTACCTTTGTTAATTTAGAAATGTAAAACTCATAGCCTGGTGCCAGGCTAGATACTCCGTAGCGACACTAGTTAGCTAACCCATTTTAGATTGAATATATAAAGTTCCCCACACTATATATTGGAAGAATCAAATTTCAATTTTAGGTATGTCAGGCTTTTTAGACACTCCTAGAGAAAATTGGCTAAACTATTTGCAAACAGTGGAGACCCTGATCAGACACTGATCTAGGTCTGATGCTGTCTAATCTAGGGCTGCATTGTTTTCCAATTACCCTTTTGGGAGTTGATAATTTCTTTATCAGTGAAATAGTATGTCATGCTCTGTTTTTATTTAACAGCAAGAAACAAAGCCAAGTTATTTTTGTACAACTTCAAAGCTCTTAATTTTTATTTAATAGGATTTAATAGCCAATACCTTAATATTTCTAGTTTTACCCTGGCAGTTTGGAACATGTACAAGTAAAATTAGTCAAGAAAAACTAGGTCATGTCTTGTGCAAGTAACAAAAAGTTGGTCTTATAAAATTGCATTAAATTCCCTACTTACAGGACAGAAGGTCAACCTCTCTCTCTCTCTCTCTCTCTCTCTCTCTCTCTCTCTCTCTCTCTCTCTCTCTCTCTCTCTCTCTCTCTCTCTCTCTCTCTCTCTCTCTCTCTCTCTCTCTCTCTCTCTCTCTCTCTCTCTCTCTCTCTCTCTCTCTCTCTCTCTCTCTCTCTCTCTCTCTCTCTCTCTCTCTCTCTCTCTCTCTCTCTCTCTCTCTCTCTCTCTCTCTCTCTCTCTCTCTCTCTCTCTCTCTCTCTCTCTCTCTCTAGGTAAATACCATATATGTGTAATTTAGGTAATTACCACATAAAGTCGAACTTCGATGGCTCGAACCCCTTTGGGACCATGGAAACTCGTTTGAGACAGCGGTAGTTCGAGCCACGGAGGGTTACTGTTAGTGCCATACCAGGAGGCATAATGGTGATAATTGTGGGATATCTTTTCGATGTTCTATATTATAAATGTATGTTGTGTGCACACAGCATACATTTGCAAGATAAAAGAAGAAGATTTCCCTAAATTATCCGTATATTATATCCGATGTGCACAGTAAAACTTGGGTTTACAGGGGTATACACTATTTGTCTTATTTCTGCTCAAAAACACAGATTGTGGGTACTCGTTAGAACTGCCTCGATGAGGCTGTTCTAATGAGTACCCACAATCTATGTTTTGAGTAGAAATATGAAAAGCATCAGAATTTTTATCTGAAAACTTTCATTTACTGGTGGTAAAATTTTTCAATTTAATTGAATAGGCATGTTTTTGTAATGAAATATTTGGAGTAAATACAGTGCATTAGGCATCATCCTAGTGGTTATTATTTTTAAAGGTCACCCATTTAGACATTATCATTTTGTATCAAAGCCAAAATTTAAATAAATTGCAGTATTTAAAATTGGCTAAATATATACTCAACTCTTTTGATATCATGAAGCAAAATAAACTCTACCCAGTTTTAATTTTGATATTCTACAAAAACAGACAGGTAAACACACTGCAGTGGACATACTTAAAGAGTCAGCATTATGATTCACTGGTATTAAGTTTGAATCTCTCTGAAGAATTTATATCATATTGTACAAAAGTCCTCTAGTCTCACTGTCTACTGGTCCTTCAGGGACTTACCAGTGACTAAAATGGAAACCGCACCATCATTTAGAAGTACCACATTAACCATCTTTCAACATCATATACTGCATAAAACCACCCAAGTGTTGTGGGGGTACATTTTTTTTTTTTTTGAACAGAAACAAAATAATAATTATGAAATGTATAAAATATATAAGTAAAACTCTGAAATGGACTGAAACATAGTAAAACAGAATAAAAATGCATGGTCTACCATGGTATAAAAGTAGTGGGTTTAAAGGAGTGAGTGTAATTATTGTGTTATCAGTGATTCAGCATTTGTGAAATTTTCAAATCTCTTTTCACATAAGGAAGACAATTGAATGATAGATAACAATCTTACCCGGTACTTATTAATGACAGAACTTGGTCATATAGCTCCAGATAAGTGGACTAGTCTGAAGTTAATTTTTAATATTTTCCCACCAAATGATATCTTGTCATTATTTCAGGTAAAATATATTTTTCTTAATTCACCACAAAAACATGTTTTGGGTACTCATTAGAAACACCTCACACCAAAACACACCAACATGATACCACCACCAGTTAAATTAGACTAACACTGGTTTGACTTCCTCCTAATGCTTAGACTAGCTCCAGTCTTCTGTGACTATTTTGTTCATTATAATCCTGTTTGATAATCCACTGAAATAAAACCAAAATAAAATCATGACTATAAAGGCTAGTCACTAGTGATTTTATTTTGGTTTTATTTCAGTGGATAATCAAACAGGATTATAAGAAACAATATTTAGTCACTGGAGACTGGAGCCAATCTACCTAATATTGTGCACCAAATGTAAGAGTTGCTAGTACTAATTTTATAAAGTTTTAGGTACATGTATGACCAGGCTGAGGACTGAGACCCACAATCTCCCAATCTTAACCCTTAAAACGCCAAGAAAACCTGCATCTGAAAATGTCGTCTGTTTATGTCGTCTGCTGAATATTCTTGCAAACTTTTCAAACCTATTTTTGCCTACAGGCAAACAGTGTGGACCCTGATCAGACTGGAGCAGTCTGATCTGGGTCCACACTGTTTGCAGAAATGACTTTTAAGGTAACTGGCAGAAGACAAAGCAGACGACAACTAACTCAGAGCCACTTGGACCAGTTTTAAGGAGAATGGAAACACTTCCAGGAGAGGTAACTCTACTGAAATTGTTTTGTCCCCTTTCAAAAAAGGGTCTATTCTATAAAGAAAGAATTTATCCCAATGAAGGAAAGAATAAAAGAATTTAATCGCAATGGGAAAAAATTCTTTTCTTAAAGAGTAGACCCCTTTTGAGAAGGGGATTAGTGGAAAGCAAGCAGGAAGCTACAGGAGTTGTCTCCCTTGAAAATTATGGCGGAAAAACTACCAGGAGCATCCAGCCTTACTAAAGGTACCAGAATATTTAGGGACATGTGGTACTCATTTTCCATTGCCTCATTTTGCCTACAGAATGCTACGTAGAGCAGAGGAGGTGGAACCAGAAATCCTGCACAATTAATAATCAAACTTTAACCCTTAAAGTGCTAAGCCAAATTGTTGCCGACAAATTCTAAATTTTTTTATTATTATTTTTCAGAGAAAATCAGACTTGGCATTTCATGTGAATTGTCTGCTAGATGGATGATACATATAAAATGCAAAGTCTTTTCTGAAAAATAAAAAAAATCAAAAAAAAAATCAAAATGTCGTCTGCTGCAGTTGTGATTAACACTAAGTGTTAATCCTTAAAGCGCCAATCACAAATGCAGCAGACAACATTTTTTAATTTTTATTTTCCAAGAAAATAAATCTTGACATTTCATATGAATCATCTGTCAAGCAGATGATTCATATAAAATCAAGAATTATTATCTCTGAAAAATAAAAAAATATAGAATGTCATCTGCTACAAATTTTGCTTGACGCTTTAAAGGCTAACAATACATAATATTCACAGGAAATGATATGTCATTTTTGGATATCAATTATTCATTGAAGGCTCACTGTGGGAAAATTGATGTCTTCTGTAAGTACCATATTAACCCTTGTCATGCTGAATAAATTAGTTTAACTTTTATTTTATTTGTATACATATATTATTACCGTTTACAACGAGACATGACAAAACATCAATACATACAAATGGGATCCAGAAGAAAGTCGTTTGACTTTTTTAAATCTGTATCCTGAATAAATTAAAATGTCATGCCCACTTCTACTTTTCAGCCAATCAGATTACTTGATCCAGATGGTTGATATGAATTTGCATACTTAATGACAAACAGTGCAGATCCAGAAGCCAACTGATCTGGACCTACACAGTTTGCAAAGGCAGCATATATCTGGTTCAGCAGGACAAGGGCTAACTGAAATATTTGGACACAGAGGCTACCTACACCGAGGTCATTCGCCAAGTATATATAGTGACGTCTTATTGTTTGCCACCCATCCTGCAGTTTTATACACATCAGCTGGTAGAAAAATGGACTTTTACATCGCAAGGTGGCCGCACCGTCATGGTGCAATCGCCATGGGATTGCAACAGATAACTGCTTTATATCCATGCAAATTTTTATGGGCACTGCACTTACAATTGCTGCGCTGAGGCCATACAATTATCCCAAGAGCCTAGAATTATAGTACAAATTTTTTTTTTCCAAATGACCATCTAAAATCTTGCGTTTTCCGCAAGATCAGTGCGTTGCCTCTGCGCAGTGCCTGTGCGGTGATTGTGTGATGCTACCTACGACCAAGCAAAGTTGCAGAAGATACAATAATCGTATGGCCGCAGGCTGCACGGAAAGGGAGCTACAGGCATCCATCTGGCTCTACACTGTTTGTCATTAAGTATGTGAATTTGTATCAACAACCAGAATCAAGTTATTCGATTGGCTAAAAATTAGAAGTGGGTGGGACATCTTAATTTATTCAGCAAGACAAGGGTTAATCTGCAATTCAGGTTCTTCCAGCTACATTTAGCACCCAGCCTGACCAAACATCACAATAAGTTGTGGAAATACAGGTGGTGAAAAGATTTTTATGCACAGTCTAGGTTCTGGATTGACCTTGAAAATGGAGTCACAAAAAAGCTTCAACATTTGAAGTCATCCTGAGTTATATTGTATACAAAATCTGTTCAGATTCATCCATTTGTTCTGGAAAAAGTGCAGTGAAAAATATTTTCCCGTCACCAACGGACCATCTCTGCAACCCTGATCTTGAAAGTTTGGCCAAGGTTGCAAAAATCTATTCAGTAGTTAAGGTTGGCCCAGTTATATACCAAATCCGAAACAAATTGTTTGGTCTGGAGACAGTGCAGTGAAAAGCATTTTTTGCTTAAAAACTGACCTTATTTACCAGATCATGACCTTGAAAATTAGGTCAGGGTCACTAAAATCTAATCGTTTTCTGATGTCCTTATGACGTAATCATGCAAGTCAGTGAATAAAACTGTCCATTGATTCAAGAGACAGAGCTACAAACAGGCCAGTTAAGCTAACAATTATGACACCGACACTGGATCCACATAAAAAACACATCACGAAATCATGCCTATGTAATTTTGACCCCCTTAAACCCCACTTTTATATAGTAAAACTGGGGTTTACAGGGGTATACATTATTTTTCTTATTTCTGCTCAAAAACATAGATTGTGGGTACTCGTTAGAACCGCCTCACCACAATCTATGTTTTGAGCAGAAATATGAAAAATATTGTTTTTTTATTTTTTTTTTATCTGAAAATTTTCAGTTTTAGGAGGTAAAATTTTTCTGCAAATTTGAATAGGCATGTTTTCGTAATGAATACATCCAACTCCCCTTTGATGGACAGGGGGCACATAAATATTTCTAAATGCTACTGAAGTTGTGACTGGCACATTAACGGTTACTTTGAGGCCTGTTCTTTACCAATCAAGAGCTTGTCTACTCATAAAAATGGGGGACGATATATTCCACAGCAATCTCTGGTTCAGGTTAACATTCCATTCCACATTTTACATCATGACCCATTTTATATATTTTGGAAGATAAAGTTTAGGATTATCTTGTTTACTAAGATAAGAGCCAGAATACAAATAAATACCTCTGTTATGTTAATGATACTCTCAGTTTCAAGATAAATCAGAGGGGAACAGTAGTTAAGAAACATTCCAGAGAGCTTTATAGAGATTCTGTATACAGCAAGTTGTGTGGGATACTAACATACATGATACAACTCAGGTAAGAGAAATACTTACTCCTTAACCCATTGTAGTCGGGATACCCATAAAAGGGTAATTGGCAAACAGTGCAGACCCAGATCAGACGCCGCAGAATGCGGCGTCTGATCAGGGTCTCCACTGTTTGCAAATAGTTTAGCTATTTTTCTCTAGGAATATGTAGATCTTGTAGCCGGACGTACCTAAAATTGAAATTGGACTCTTCCAATATATTGTTGGGAGAGTCTATTCAGTATACAATAGGTTAACATTTAGCATGCTGGGCAAAATTTTTAGCAGACAACAATTTCAATGTTTTTCCTATTTTTTCCAGAAAAGTTTTATTTGGGACAATTTGCAGGAAATGTCTAATCCCGTTTTCTGGGAAAAATAAGAAAAAATATAATCACTGTGTCATCTGTTGAATCAGCCCAGAGAGGGCATGGTAAAGATTAAAGCGCCAATCACAATTGAAGCAGACAATATTTGAAATATATTTTTTTTATTATTAGGTTTCAGAAATAAAAATAAAACTTAACATTTCATGTGAATGATTCACATAAAATATCAAATTTTATTTTCTCCAAATATTTTTTAAAAAATTAGACTCGTCTGCTACAGTTTTGCACAATCCTTTAAGGGTTGATATAGTTGAGCACTTTTGCAGAGGATTCACATGAAAAGGTGAAGCTTTATTTTCTCTGAAAAATTAACAAAAAATAAGACTTTCATGACTGCAGTTTTACTGGCACTTAACCCTTAAAGCGCCAATCACAACTGCAGCAGACGACAATTTTTAATTTTTTTTTCTTTTTTTTTATTTTTCAGAGAAAACAAGTCTTTACATTTCTTGTGAATCGTCTGCTTGGCAGACGATTCACATGAAATGTCAAGACTTGTTTTCTCTGAAAAAAAAAAAAAAAAAAAAAAATTAGAATGTTGTCTGCTGCAAATTTTGCTTGGCGCTTTAAGGGTTAAAGGATTATAATTCTCAGCATCATCAATGTACTTAAAACGGTGTTAAACTGCCCTTGCCCTAAGTATTTGGACAGACAAGCCTGAGTAAACAATTCTAAGACCCAGCTCAGATGCCACAGAATGTGATATCTGATCTGGGCCTAGACTGTTTGCTGCTCATACTGCATTATTTTAAACACATCAAGAGATACCATATTTACCCTAAGTATAGCGACACCTTATCTACTTATCCTGCTTGTCCTAAAATTTTTAATAGTCCATTCTACTACCAGTACCTGTTGATGTGTTTAAAATCCCAGCAGGCACACAACGTTGAAACAACGTCGATTCAAGGTTGTGTGCCCGCTGGAATATTGCTGTAATTATGGCATTCCGTGGCATCTGATCTGGGTCTACACTGTTTGCAAATTAACCTATCTGTCCCAATATTTATAGGGTTATAATGGTAGTAAAACCAGAATTGTTCAAATTTTAAGACAGGTATGGCAAGAACCAGAATTGTTCAAATTTTAAGACAGGTATGGCAAGGAGTACTGATAGTCTGTCTCCAGACTCTAGCTTCATTTTCTCTTTTCTTTTCAAAGGTATACAATCTAGCGCAGCTTATAGTGATTTAATCAGTTATGTCCCCTTAGTAGAACAGACACACAGTAAAATGGGATTAAAAAGACAAATGCAGCTACAAGAAGTGATAAAGAATGAAAAAAAAATAAATAATAAAAAATATGCAGAAATGACTGGAGCCAGTGTAGCAAGGAGTTATGTCCAAATACTTAGGCCATAGAAAATTATTAGATTCTCATCCCCGCCCCTAGAAAACCTGACCAAATAAAAACATTAGAGGTGGAAATTCATTTGGATATACATCTTACCCAGAGCTTTGAAGCTACTTTGAACAATTATATTAGACAGTCTGATCAGGCAGCATCCTCCATGTATTGGGCTTTACCACTCTCTTGGCAAATTCAGAGGACGACAAATTGATGATATTTTTCTTATTTTTCCCAGGAAACAGGATCTGACATTCCAATGGAGACAATTTGCATGAAATGTCAAATCCTGTTTTCTGAGAAAAACAAGCAAATTCCATGGGGAATTTATGTCCCCCGCCTTATTTTTATTTGAGGTGTTAAAAATGGTAAAGTTAACCAGAGGACCATTGGTCCTGTATCAATTACCTAAGTATTGAAGCAGGAAACCAGTGATAAAAAATAATTTCAAGATTCTGAAAAAAACACATACATATCTTCAGACCATCCTTAAAGCACCTGTAAAGTTTAAAAAGGATCGGCTTAAAACTGTGGTAGTAGTTACGGGGTCAAGGTACCTACTCCCTATACGCTTCTGTAGTATTAGAACTCAAAAAATGTCTAAGTTAAAAATGCAGAAAATGTGATAAAAAATTATTTCAGGATTCTGAAAAAACCACATGCATATCTTCAGGCCATCCTAAAAGCCCACGTAAAGTTTCAAAAGGATCGGCCAAAAACTGTGGGAGGAGTTAAGGGGATAAGGTACCTACAGTACAGCTTTCACGATGGTTATATCGTTCGCTCTAATGCGCGATCGCGGAAAAGATTAAATCCCACGCTATTCCCGCGCTTATCCCACGCTAAACCCGCGCTAAACCCACGCTAAATCCGCGCTCAGCTCGCGCTGGGATATCATGCAGCGTGAAAACGATCACGCTCGCGCTAGCTTCCACTCTTATCCAGGCTCACCTTATGCAGTCTCAGGTAAAAATGCTCGAGTTATCTGAACGTAAAATTTTGAATATAAAAAAAGTATGTGCACATTTCTCCTAACATACATGTACAACAAAATAGAATAATGATTTATAATTGACTTATTATGTTTAGTCAGAACACAAATAAACTACAAAGTAATGTGTGATTTTGTAGTGTTTTAGTTGTAATTTTATTCTTCCCAACAGCGAAGCCCCAAAACAATCTGCTCAATCTGGTCAGGGTCTTCGTTGTTCGCCTCACGTATTCTACACGGTCCCTAGAAGAATCTTAGCAGAATGTACAGATGCCGACAATCACGTTTTCCCCTAAATCTGACAAATTCTATATTCAGACTGGCTCATTTTTTCCCGTATCACTTTAGCAGCGGAAATGTCCCTTTTCAAACCATCTTATTGTTTGTTTACCAATTTATCATGCTTCTCTTCCTAAGTCGGAAATTCCCGCCTTTCACCCATTATTTTCAAGGTTAGCACGTGCTGCTGCTGCCAAGAAAACTGCTTGAACCTCTGGAGCGCTGCTGAAAATTTTAAGAGCAGATGCCGATCTGTTTTCAGTATTTTACAGCAAGAAGGCTGAACTTTTCATGTGAATCGTCTGCCCAGCAAACGGTCCATATGTAATGTCACGCCTTATTTGCCCAGTTATTTGCACTGGAAAATAAAGAAAAAAATACGAAAATGCCGTCTGCTGAATGTGCTGAGCGCTTCAAGTATTAAGGGAGGCCTTAAGGAGTATGGATACATTTCATTTGTCATGGGAGGCAGAAACGGACAGGCTGAAAGGTATCTACACTTCTCGGATCGAGGCCTCGGCGGTTTCTCATGATGACTGGACCAGGGTTAGGGCTGTCCATTTAAATCACCACTTAATGATGCTGGTGATTTGATGTCTTATGTCTCTTTCAACATAAATTATTTAAGTCATGCCGAGATTATAGAACGCGGCGTCTGATCAGGGTCTTCACTATTTGCAAAAAAAAAACAAAAAAAAAACAGTTTAGCCATCTCTAGCAATACCTAAATCTAATAGCCGGATGCTCCTAAAATGGGTGGACTCTCTCTCTATCTCTCTCTCTCTCGCGCAAATATGATATGCCTCCTTTCGAACTATAAGTTGTTAGCACTGACTTTATTTGAAAGAATGTTATCGCACCGGCTGGAATGGAACGCGAGACCTGATCGCGGATTTGATTCTTGATCCCTACAGATTGTGCGGTTTATCAGTAAACACAAATGTATTTGCTATGGTCATTCGCTCCTTCTGCTGCTTCAAGATCGGCAGTTACAAGTTTCTGACGGAAGGGTGTTCAGTAAACAGGTTAACCGCTAATGTAATAAGCCTGCCCCCTCTTCATCCCATTTCGGATGGGTCCCGACTCGTAAAGCAATTGCAGTTAACTCCCGCTCCCTTTAGTCAATTGCAGTTAGCTCCCTTAAAACAGTAAAACCTGCAGTGTGAGGACTTTGCCCGGCATTTATCACGGTACAAATAAATATTATGTTATGTTATTTGCTTCCAGTATATAGATTTAAAACATTATATTTAAAGGCTTACAGAGTATTCTTCAGAACTTTCGTTCTCATGTAAAGTGTTCTGTTTTTGTGACTTCAGCATCCGATATGCAAAACCAAGACCTCAATTTATTTAACGAATAAAACAGACGCACATGTAAATCTAGCATCGGCGGGGAAGCGTCTTCAAAATGATATATATTATATACCCTTGCGGACATTCTAGGCAGAGTCTTCCTGGGTAGAAACCAATGCTAAGTTATGAAGATAAGGTGTCTTGCTCAAGGACACAACACTTTGTGCTCCCGGGTATCGAACACGAAATTTCTGGATTACCACTCAGGGCTAATTCAGTAGACGACAAATAAACGGTTATATTTTTTATTTCCCAGAAAACAGCAGATTTGACATTTCATGCAATAGAAAACAGGATTTGACATTTCATGCAATGGAGACAATTTGCATGAAAGAGGGGGCGGTAACTTTGGGGTAATTTTGGTACGGGTGTGCGAGCCAGTATTTCAAAACCTACCCTATTCATATACCCGCCTTTGAAAAAAAACAAAAAAAAAAAACCGGACCCATTCATATACTTGATCATCTAAAATGTTGACCTATTCTTTGATTTTTTGTACCCACTTTTTTGCTGGTTGTTACACAAATATCACAAATATCACAGTAAATTCATGTAATACCAAGAGGATAAGCAGCCTCGCAAAATCTCTGAGCGAAAAACATGTGCATATACCAGGATGTTAGAAAAATGGGCCCTTTCACATAGGAAACCAGAAAAATCGGGCCATTCATATACTTTTTGCTGAAAAAAGGGGGCCAATCATATACCTGGCAGTGCTGAAAAAGGGGGCTATTCGGCACGCACATCCGTACTATGCCGTATATAGGACCCCCGCCCCCGAGGATCAGACCCTTCGATGATCATACAGTATGCACCGTCTGTGGACTCAGGGCTATCCAAGAAGCTTGCTTTATATAGTGGGTCGATGCACAGACTGACCTGAGTCTTTGCTGGTCATACATACATTGTAGTATTGTAGGTTTTGTCCGGCGCGGGCATCGTAAATTATACTTCATTCATAATAACCTTGTACCGACGTAGACGGCCCAGTCAAAACTATTTCGGTCTTGTCGAGCCCGCACACATTTCCGGGGCAGGCAGACATTAGCTGTTAATCATTTCAGCAGAAACTGACAAGTGCCCTTCTTTTCTTTCATATACGTTGATGAGTGAGCCTACTTTTGGAGTCATGGCCCTTTGAACATCGAGAATATCATAGTGATTTCTGTAATATATTTGTGTTCGCTCTGTAACTTGAAAACAATTCAAGGTATTTTCTTGAAACTTTATTAATTTATTAACAGAGTTATGACACTTGCTTGATGTTAGTATAGTGGCGGGGCATGGTGCAATATCTGCGACCCATTTATAAAATATTTAACAGTATGACATATTAGGAAAGGGTGCCTCGGAGTCGGTGGTGTAGTGGTAAAGCTGCTCGCCTTGTAACCCATGCAAGGGTCATGAGTTCGATCCCAGGCTTCTTCAGTCTTTCATATGAGACTTTAAACCAAGGCCCCCATCTCTCCATGACCTAACTGTTAGTTGGACGTAAAACACTCACTCATTCATCTGAATTGTCATTAGCTTGAAGGTGAAAGACACCTTCTGAAGACACCAATATTGGCTTTAATTAAGAAAAGTATACACTCGGAGAATGATCTTGAAAAGCCCAGAGGCCAAAGAAGCTCATACAAACAGCGAAGACTGATTCGCAGGTTGATCTTAGTATTCACTTGTCGCACAGGTCTCGTTTTCCAAATTGTCATGATTCGTGTTCCCCCAAATTAGTTTCATTCCCTTGTTCTCTGCGGCGTCTAATCTGGGTCTGCACTGTTGGCATAGGCCTATCTGTTCCAATACTTAGGTTCTTTATTTTTTTAATACGTGCCAGTTTTGTGTACATTTCTGACGAGAAAAGGCTCTATAAATTAAGTTGTGTTTTTCTCCCGAAGCGGTTTCCCGCCACGATTTCACGTGACGTTACCGCTGCGAGCACGTGGTTTCTTCATGCGGGGCAAGGGAAAGAATGTTGCTTTGTGACTGTTGCATTTTCTGGGTATTTTAATAATCCTAATGTTCTCAATTTATAGATGATGTAAAAGAATAACAGTGCCAATATTTATTTATACCCTGGTAAATGCGGGGTAAGGCCCTCACTCTAGGTTTTACTGTTTAAAGGGAGCTAATTGCATATGCCTTGATAATGAAATTTACGAGTCGAACACAGCATTTCTTTTATGAATCAGGGGCGGATCCAGGACGATTTCTGAAAGGGGTTCGGTTTGATCTAATTTCCGTACTTACTCTACGTATTCGGACAGACATGCCTGAGCAAACAGTGTAGACCCAGATCAGACGCCACAGAACGTATTTGAACCTTCACTGAAACGGTGATGTATTTAACCAGAGATTTGTAATCTCTTCAAGAACTGAAGTTTACATGTTTGCTTGTGTTGAGGTTTTACGGCCCAGTCAACCCAATGGGGTCATGTCGAGCGCGGTCAGTTTACCTAACCACACGTTTACTGGGCAGGCTTAGTCCTCTAAGCGGTTAACCAGTATTGTGCACAGTCTTTCGCCAGAAACTGACAACTGCCCTTCTTGAGTCAGCGAGAGAATGACCGTAGAAAATATTTCATGATCAATCTCTACGAAAGAATGTTGCCGACCTCGGCGGGGGTTGAACCCACGACCTCCTGGTCTCCAGTCGGACGGCGCATCCAACTGAGCCACCGAGGCCGACCAAGTTTACATGTACATACCTGTTTGTCACCACAACCGGCAAAATCTGACAGCCCTTGCATCAGAAGATGATCTGAGTCTTCACTGGTCGCACGTCTTATGTCCTAAAAGTGTTTCCAAATTTCCATGTTCCCTGTTCCCCCTCACTAGTTGCATTCCCCTTTTCTCTGCGGCGTCTGACCTGTGTCTACACTTTGCATAGGCCTTTCTGTCCCAATACTTAGGTTCTACTTTTTATACATGCAAGTTTCATATGCAGTTCTGACGAAAAAAATTCTGTATAATTTAACGCACATAAGTGTGTTTTTCTCTTAGCTGTATCCGCCTCGATTTCTCGTGACGTTACCGTTACGAGCACGCGGTTTCTTCATGCGGGGCAAGGGAATGTGACTGTTGCTTCTTCCGGGTATCTCCACTTGTATTTTTGTAATCTTTTCTGGAAATGCGAACGTCCCAGAATTGTGTGTCGTCGTCTGGTGGCGTATCATTGCAACTTTGGAAAATATTTTAAGAGAACAAGGGAATGAACCTAATTTTTGGGGACATGGAGTGCGGCGATTGGGAAAACTCATTTGGTACAATGAGACTTTTGCGACTAGTGCAGACTCAGATCAACTTACGCATCCGCATGAGAATGGACGATATAACCTCCACGCTGACTGTACTATATGATGGAAAAACAAATAAATAAAAATCGGCCAGGTATTTCGTCAAATTACACCAAGGAACTCCGGTTAACGTCGGGCTGTACATGCTGGTCGCATATGCAATAACTCATCTAAACCGCTAACAAAAAAAAAAAAAAAAAAAAAAAGGAAGCATTTTATTGCCAGATTGTGAAATACTTCCCCGACTGGACATAAATTAAGTTGAAGGGGAATCTCAATTTCCCGACGGACAAAATGATATAAAACAAGGAAGACTCGGCTCAGGTTGCGCAAGTCCACACATACATGTAGATAATGTGCATTTTTATTTATTGTGCTGTGGTTTTCTGTCAACAGAATGAGAACTTCTGGATCAAAATCTACTGCAAAAGTACCGTGAATCGATCTTTATTCACAGACTCACCTGTGATAGAAATATTTTACTATTGTCGTTAATCCTTTCCACGCTTGTCACGCTCGTGCCAGTAATACGTTTCGCGCTACGATTACGTAACCTCGCGTTCCATTCTTCACGCGTCGCGCAAAACCCACGCTAAACCCGCGCTAAACCCACGCTCATCCCACGCTTGTTTCGCGCTAACGAGCAAAATTTTTTTTCGTGGAGCGCGAACGATATAACCTTCGTGAAAGCTGTACTGTACTCCCTACAGACTTCTGTAATATTAGAACTCAAAAAATGTCTAAGTTCAAAACGTGTAAAAAGTGATAAAAAATAATTTCAGGATTCTGAAAAGACCACATGCATATCTTCAGACCATTCTTAAAGCACCTGTAAAGTTTCAAAAGGATTGGCCAAAAACTGTGGGAGGAGTTAAGGGGACAAGGTACCTGCTCCCTATACACTTCTGTAGTATAAGAACTCAAAAAATGTCTCAGTTAAAAATGCGGAAAAAGTGATAAAAAATTATTTCAGGATTCTGAAAAAACCACATGCATATCTTCAGGCCATCCTAAAAGCCCATGTAAAGTTTCACTAGAAAAAGTGTCCATAGGACACGGATGCCACCGCCAAATGCCATTCAGAAAAAATGTTTATATGTAATTGTAACAGGTATACCATGAAGTTATTATTAAGGCCCGGACACAGTTTACTATATGGAACTAAGTCAAGGGAAGATAATTCAAAAACGAAAAACGCAAGAGTTGTCTTCCTTGTTCATGACACATCGTCTCAATGTGATGCATGCACCTGTAAAGTTTCATGAATATATTCCATATGGTTTAGGAGTTATGGCCCGGACACGGTTAACTATATGGAACTAAGTCAAGGGGAAATAATTCAAAAACAAAAAATGCCAGAGTTGTCTTCCTTGTTCATGACACATCGTCTGAATGTGATGCATGCACCTGTAGTTTCATGAATATATTCCATACGGTTTAGGAGTCATGGCCCGGACACGGTTTACTATGTGGAACTAAGTCAAGGGGAAATAATTCAAAAACCAAATATGCAAGAGTTTTCTTCCTTGCTCATGACACATCTTCTGAGTGTGATGCATGCACTGGTAAAGTTTCATGAATATATTTCATACGGTTTAGGAGTTATGGCCCGGACACAGTTAACTGTATGGAACTAAGTCAAGCGGAAATAATTCAAAAACCAAAAATGCAAGAGTTGTCTTCCTTGTTCATGACACATCGTCTCAATGTGATGTATGCACCTGTGAAGTTTCATGAATATATTCCATACGGTTTGGGAGTTATGGCCCGGACAGGAAGTGGGATGTACAGACGGACAGACAGACAGACGGACAGACAGACAGACGTACGGGACAGACAGGTTTAATACTTAATGCCCATCCGCTATTCTTCAAATAGGCGGGGGCATAAAAAGGATCGGCCAAAAACTGTGGGAGGAGTTAAGGGGACAAGGTACCTACTCCCTATAGACCTGTAATATTAGAACTCAAAAATTGTCTAAGTTCAAAACGTGTAAAAAATGATAAAAAATAACTTCAGGATTCTGAAAAAACCACATGCATATCTTCAGACCATCCCTAAAGCACCTGTAAAGTTTCAAAAGGATCGGCCAAAAACTGTGGGAGGAGTTAAGGGGACAAGGTACCTGCTCCCTATACACTTCTGTAGTATTAGAACTCAAAAAATGTCTAAGTTAAAAACATGTAAAAAGTGATAAAAAATAATTTCAGGATTCTGAAAAAACCACATACATATATTCAGGCCATCCTAAAAGCCCACGTAAAGTTTCAAAAGGATCGGCCAAAAACTGTGGGAGGAGTTAAGGGGACAAGGTACCTGCTCCCAATAGACTTCTGTAATATTAGAACTCAAAAAATGTCTAAGTTCAAAACGTGTAAAAAGTAATAAAAAATAATTTCAGGATTCTGAAAAAACCACATGCATATCTTCAGACCATCCCTAAAGCACCTGTAAAGTTTCAAAAGGATCGGCCAAAAACTGTGGGAGGAGTTAAGGGGACAAGGTACCTGCTCCCTATATACTTCTGTAGTATTAAAACTCAAAAAATGTCTAAGTTAAAAATGCGGTAAAAGTGATAAAAAATTATTTCAGGATTCTGAAAAAACCACATGCATATCTTCAGGCCATCCTAAAAGCCCATGTAAAGTTTCAAAAGGATCGGCCAAAAACTGTGGGAGGAGTTAAGGGGACAAGGTACCTACTCCCTAATGACTTCTGTAATATTAGATCTCAAAAAATGTCTAAGTTCAAAACGTGTAAAAAGTGATAAAAAATAATTTCAGGATTCTGAAAAAACCACATGCACATCTTCAGACCATCCTTAAAACACCTGTAAAGTTTCAAAAGGATCGGACAAAAACTGTGGGAGGAGTTAAGGGGACAAAGTATCTACTAAAAATTCGGAACCACGCACCACGCACTACGCACCACGCACCACAGAAAACCAAAAACAGTGTCCCTCTGCTTTTCTTCAAAAAGGCAGGGGACAATAAGAAAATATTTAAAAATGTTGTCTGCTGACAACTTTATCCAGAGGGCTAAGCATTATGCAGATGTAACAGATTACAAATGATTTTTCTTAATTTTCTCACAAAACAGGCCTTGTCATTTAATTTGCACCCACTCTTTTATGACTGCAGAAGTGATAATCTGGTATGATTGCATGACTGCATACACCTGCCACCATCATAAAAATTACAAACCACACAATGAAAATTAACGTTACAAGTCACACCATAGGAAAAACAAATAATTTCTAATATTAAAGGGTCGGCATACACTTGGTACAATTTCTGCCCCCCACCCCCCTTTTTTTTTGCAAGGTAGACAACTTTTGTATGTCCTGTTTGCTTTCCTGCACACCAAGCCCCTTCTGGACCAAATTCTCTTTTAGACCAAATTCTTTCTTTTTAGAGTAGATACCTTTTCAAAAGGGGATTGTAGTTGTCTCCTTTTCAATTATCAACCAGTGTTTCTTCCACAAGAATGGTAACCGTCGATTTCAGTATGTTGTCATTGGCTACAAAGACACACACTTCATTCGGGATCACTCTGATGCACCACAAAAATACTCAGATGCAGATGTCATTAAGATGCTGGAATATCTAATCGACAATATTTTTGTGGAGTTCGGCGGTCGGATATTTCAACACACAATCGGCATACCGATGGGTACTAATTGTCCACCGTTACTTGCCGACTTGTTTTTATACTCGTATGAGGCGGAGTTTGTACAAAGTCTCCTCCAAGCAGGCAAGAAACACCTCGCACAACAATTCAATTTCACCTACAGATATATAGATGATGTATTGTCTCTGAAAAACACAAAATTTGCAGAGTATTTAGAATTCATCTACCCACGTGAACTTGAAATAAAGGAAACAACGGAGACTTCAGCCTCCTCCTCATACTTGGATTGTTATCTCTACATCGACAATGGAAAGCTTACTACTAGGCTTTACGACAAACGGGATGACTTCAATTTTCCCATCGTTAACTTTCCTTTCCTGAGCAGTAATATCCCTTCTGCACCAGCATACGGCGTTTACGTTTCACAGTTAATCCGTTATGCCAGAACTTGTTCAAATTATCAGGACTTCATGGAGCGTGGGAAAGTGCTCACTCAAAAGTTGTTGAGCCAGGGGTATCAAAAAACCAAACTGGTAGCAACACTTAAGAAGTTCTATGGGAGACATCATGATCTAGTCAATCCCTACAATGTGGCAGTTTCCAGAATTGTTTCTGATGTTTTTGCCAGTGACGCGCCATAAGTAGACTTCCCAAATCCCGGACATACGCTTCTACCGATATTTCCTTCGTTCAGGCCCATGGGCATGGTGGGCGAAGCTTGCTTACCAAGTAATGCTTACTATCCGCGGACGCCTGATTACACCCTTTGTTCTGGGGTCCATGTCTGTTGGTCTGAACATTCTGATTCGTCATTCGTTTATGGATTTATGATTTTGAATTACAGCTTTGGTACCATGACTGCAACTACTTTCAACAATGGCCCAAAATCTACTAAAAGCGATATGGAAAGATAAGAACGTCAGATTCCTCTCTTAACTAAAGCTGGTGCATTTCTATGCTACATCCGACTTCAGCCTTTGGCAGAAGGCCCCATTTGAAATCTGATGAAAATTATTCGTGGTTTCAGAAAAGAAGACTTAAAGAGGTTTAAATATTACACAGTTTTATTCTTGTATATAGCCTAGGGGCAAGGGCACATGACCCCCAGGGGACAAAATTTTGATTGTAACTAACAGTTTTACTACTTTATGCATACAGTGTAAGTTTCAGCCATTTCTCTTCAGTGCACTTGTAGAAAATGATTTTTCAACATTTTCCCCACATAAATGTATGGAGATGCAAACTTGACCTTGGCATAAAAAGGTCAAAGGTCATCCTAGGATCATCATTTGAGCAAACTTGGTAGACCTTGAGTCCCCGACACTATACACCAAGACTACAAATGCTTTCTTGGTGCTGGATAAGGAGACTTTTAAGTGTTTTTTACCATATATGGGCATGGTGGCCATCTTGTTTCATAGTGCAGAACCAATTAAAACAATCAATCAATACCCCTTTGACTGAAGACCGCATGTGAAATCTGGTGAAAAAAAATGGTCAAGCCAATTCAGAGAAGGTGTGTAAAGCTTTCACAAGTTTTTACTTGTATATAGCCCAAGGGCAAGGGCAGATAACTCCTGAAGGACAAAATTTAAAAGTTTTACTACTTTAAACATTCATTGTAAGTTTCAGCCATTAATCTTTAACAGTGAGTGGTAGAGGTTAGCATCTGATTACATTTATTCATACCGGTACTTATACTGATGAGGCAAATTCCAAGATATCATTTCTTTTGAAATGATTTGTCTAGAGCACTTTTCCAGTCAACCATAAAACCAAGCAGAACCTCAATTTCCTTTTTTAAACAGGCACTGGCATCTGCAAATACAAGGATTAAAGCTTTCACAAGTTTAATTTTGTAAAAGCTATGTTTTCAATAAAGTGAGCAGTTAATTTGTTGGAAACAGGATGAAATTAGCTGTGAATCCCATTTTATGAGTGAGAAACTTATTTTCATGTACAAAACAAAACTCCAGATCAGGTGCTTTTTTGGACTGAAAAGTAATGATAGTTTTTTAAATTCTCAACTAAAACATATGATGTGTGTCCTCATTAGGAGCCCCTCACCGAGGGGCTTCTAATGAGTACCCACAACATATGTTTTCGTCAAGAAATAAGTCAAATATTATGTGGAATACCCTTTCTTATCTGTAGCTGTGAGAAAGCTTAAAAATAGTTGGTTCCCATTATTTTCTACAGCATTACATCATAGCTACAGTTAAGGAGGGTTATCAAGATAATATCTTTATTATTTCTCTACAAAAACGTATGTTGTGGCTACTCATTAAAAGGGCATCAATGGAGCACTTTTAATGAGCAGCAACATAATATTTATATACATGTATGAAGAAATAAGGAAAATATTTATGCTTTATGGTTAACGCTTGCCATGCTGAATAAATTAAAATGCGACTCCCACTTCTAACTTTCAGCCAATCAGATTATTTGATCCTGATTG
Organism: Anodontia alba; assembly: GCA_964016985.1. Taxonomy (NCBI): domain Eukaryota; kingdom Metazoa; phylum Mollusca; class Bivalvia; order Lucinida; family Lucinidae; genus Anodontia; species Anodontia alba. The sequence goes on from OZ024828.1 coordinate 13,814,048, forward strand.
TTGATATAAATTCAAATATTCAATAGCAAACAGTGCAGATCCAGATCAGTTGGTTTCTTGGTATATCTGGGATCAGCAGGACCAGGGGTAAAAAGCATCGTGTCAGGAGGTATCAATAACTAAACTGTGAGAATAGTAATTGAAAAAAAAAAAAAAAAAAAAATCTTATATGTACATAAAAAAGATTGAGAACCAATGGCTCATGTTGAGAGTCACATCAAAACTTCTGCTATTCAACAATCCATTCATTATACGTGTATCTGACCTTTATACAGTAAATATGACGGTTTTGCAAAACGTTTTGCCATTATAAATGATGGGATTCTGCAGTTTTACCCCAGGTATAGTTTAAAATGCTTCACTTGATTACAATCCTGTTTTCAATTGCTAACATTGCTTCCATGAAATAATTATATTTCCAAGGGAAATAACTCTTGACATGGAAATGTTTGCTTCCATTATCTGATGGGGTCTGAACTCTAAGAGCAAATTGTTTCACAGTAGCCCAACTTTTTCTACTTTTTTTTTTAAATCAAATACTAGGGAGGACACTTCTTGTATGTAAAAGTTGTCTACCTTCACAAAATGGCAGCAAACTCTTTCAAAAGTATCCATTCATTTTATAAGGAACTCCTTTACATTTCACATGGCTCATATTGTGCGGTATGGTTATTTTCCCCTTGAGTTTGCCTCAATTAATATAACAGTTATCTAAAGTATTCAACTCCACTTGAGAAACTAAAGAATTCTAATTGATTTTCCACACTTGAGTTTTGTGCGCATGAACTCTATTAAGTGAGGTTAATTAATCATAGGAGAGCATCAGTAACAATAGGATTTTACTTTCAGTTGAAAAGCTCTATTTTATTTGATGGACGGATTATAAACAGGAGTTTTAAGGTAGTCAATTGGTTTTTTGTTATAATGAGGTTATAGTCTGGATCATACATGTAACGATGACCTTCCACCAGCAATACTCTGAATAGATATATAATACATATTCATACTAGGAAATGTTCACTGTTCACCAAGTTTCAGTTTATGAAAGGCTAACTAGTGTTGGGAATTGGAGAGGAAAATCACAATCGATTATCAGGAAAGTAAAACCAATTGATTATCGATTATACAATTGGATATCCCATAACTGGCATCAAATAATAAATCATTATAGCATATGCACTTTATTTTCTATATTCCTTAAAATGCAACAGAATATAATAGCATAACTAGTGTAATTTTAGATATAGGTTGTTTTGAGACAAAGCAGATTTTGCAGCCATGTTTCTTCATAATACTCTTAATGTAGGTCTAAAAATAGAATTTCAAATAATCGATAGTGAAAAAAAAAATTATGGATATTTGCTGATAGTGGGCTCATCCGATTAGTTTTCGATTATTTCGATTAATTGGCACAACACTAAGGCGAACAATTTTTTGGGATACCTTTTGGTGCAATAAATGCTCCCTGTACCTTTACAAAATGTTATTAAATGGATGTTTTCATATTGGCCTTGCAACAGGTCAAAGGGCAGTCATATTGGCATGAAGATTGCTGTATTGGCCCTCGGCTTCACCTTGGGCCAATACAGCCATCCGAAGGCCGATACGACTGGCCAAGGACCTGTAACAGGGCCAATGTGAAAACATCTATTTCATGACATTTTTATTAATCAACTTTGTGCTGTGTTTAAAGTCTCATTGACTTGTGTATTACTTTAAAATATTGGCCTGGTTAATACCATAAAATATTGGCCCTCCTGAACCCCTTCAGTTATTATCCCCCAAATTCTTGTAACTTTCAGTATTAGCCCTCACATAAAGCCCAGGCCAAAATCATATAGAAATCATGCCAAACATTGCATTGGTATGATGCAGGCTGTTTGGCATATATTTGAACAATAATTACTTAGTTGATTAATAATAATTAATATTTAAATTAACATTAATTATCAGAGGACCTGGTAAGAATCCAACTACTGGTTCACAAGATATTGTGCAGACAAGAAAGTGTGATGCTGACACCAATGCCAATGCCAACATGATTCACACCAAAATCAATATATCCCCCTCCCCTTAGGTGGGGGGACATAAATACAACATTTGGGAATCAGGATAGTGAGGTGGCTATTGTAGAATGGTGACTGTTCATGAAGGTTCCAATGTACAGTAAATGTCCTAAAATTTCGAACACTTTATTCCATACTATTTGTCCTAAATTTTGATTTTTATGCGCCGGTTGCTTAAAATACTTCGTGGAATGGCAAACAGTGTAGACCCTGATCAGACTGCTCCTTCAGGAGCAGTCTGATCTGGGTCTGCACTGTTTGCATATGTCATTTTGCCAGACACTTGGGTGTTCAAAATTTTAGGACATTAACTGTAATCTCTATTCTTTGTATTATCAGGTAAAACAAGACAGAAGCTGGAAATCTACATCAACATTGACCAGGTTTAGAAAGAGAAAGACTTTCAATTTTTCAACATTGGAACTGACCAAGAAATGATGATGTTGCGGAACTTAATACAAGTGATTATCGTGGTAGCTGCTGTTGGCAACAGTGAGAGTTGTTCATGTCACAGGGTTCACAAACAGGAATATTTCTGCAAAGCTGACTTTGGTAGGCAGTTGATCACCTGTATCATAGCTCCAGATAATAATACCTGATTTTCAGCTGAAAAATGTTGTTATTTTGCTCATTTCTCCACGAAAGCATACCAGTTAGTAGCTCCTTACTGAGGCACTTCTAATGAGTACCCACAGCATATGTTTTTGTGGAATTATGTGGATACTGGAGCTATGCTGTATTATGTTTTGCTAACAATGAATGGATCCTAAATGCACATCCCTGTTTGATGCTTACCGTGTTAACCGTATGTATTCGGACAGACAGGACTGAGCAAACAGGGTCTGCACTGTTTGTCACTCATCCAGCATTTTTAGACACAACATCGGGTAGTAGATTGTATTTGTTCAAATTTTAGAACAAGTACATGTATGGTAAGGAGTTGCAGTGTCCGAATACCAGGTAAATAAGGTTTTCATGAATATATTTTTTATTTCTGCAAATCAGCCAAGATTTAAACATCAAGAAAACACACCTATATAATTCTGACTCCCTTAAACCCCACTTTTATATAGTAAAACTGGGGTTTACAGGGGTATACATTGAGGTGGTTCTTACGAGTGCCCACAGTCTATGTTTTGAGCAGAAATATGAAAAATATCTGAATTTTATCTGAAAATTTTCATTTCTTAGTAGTAAAATTTTCAGTATATTTGAATAGGCTTGTTTTCGTAATGTTCAATTTTGAGCTGAAGAGTCCAACAGTGATTTGTTATCCAGTTATGGCAAATGTATTCCTGATGCCTATTTTTCAATCCTAGTGCCATTATTACCCCTTTTTCTTTCTTTCTTGTTGAAACCATGGTCTTCTCATTTACCACCTATTCCTTTACTCACTACTGCTCTCCTTAAGCACCATCCGTCAATAAAATGCGTTAACCCTTGTCCTGTTGAATATATTAAGATGCCACACTCACTTCTAATTTTCAGCCAATCAGAGTACTTTATCCGTATTGTTGCTATAAATTTACATACTTGATGGCAAACAGTGCAAATCCAGATCAGTTGGCTTCTTCAGAAGCCAACTGATCTGGATCTACTCTGTTTGCAAAGCAGGATATATTGGGATTCAGCAGGACAAGGGTTAATTGCAAAAGGATGCGATATAGTTTCTTTTGAACCACAACCTTCACTGAAACAGTGATGTATTTAATCAGAGATTTGTAATCTCTCCAAGAACTGGAGTTTTACAAGTCAGTCATCACAAAAACAGCAAAATCTGACCACCCTTGCATCGGAAGAAAAATGATTTTTGTTCTGTATTCCCTTGATGGACTATAATTCCAGTCTGATTATATGGGAGATTAAATAAGAGGTTGAATTACATAGCCCAATTTTGGATATTGGCAATCATGCCAAAATGTCAGCCTAATATTTCAACCAACACCCATCTTCAACACTACTTAAACTGACTCTCTGCAACTACCTCTGGAAGATCTTACGTTTTTCTTTTCACAACATGGTGTTGCATGTATGGAGATAAGCAGCCATGAGAATGGACATTTGTCTTTCTCTATGATAACACTGATGGAGTTTAAGATAAGATGATTTCTTCAACTAAAAACTATTGATATTTTTGAATTTCACCACAAAAACATGTTGTTGGTACTCATTAGAAGTGCCTAATTGAGGAGATTCTAATGAGTACCCATACTTTATCTGCGGACATGTTCATTTGTCAGAATGAAAAAAAAAGCGTGGGGTGGGGAATTAAGCTCTTGAAAAAAATAGTGAGCTTCTTATTTTTACATTGAAACAAATAAGGAAATTTTCTGATTTTTTTTTTTTAGTGAGACTTCTGTATTTACCCTAAGTATTCAGACACCTCAACTCCTTACCTTAGTTGTTCTAAAAATTTGAACAAGTACAATTTACTACTCAATGTTGTGGCTAAAAATTGCTGGATGAGGGCAAATCGAGGGTTGAGCGCAAGACTAGCGTAAGTCAGATGGTTGTTTTTCCCCAAACCTAATCTCCTCACCATGAAGGCGTTATGAAGATTACAACATTTCTGTAAACAATGAAAATTTAGGTGCCATTGCTTGTATGAGCAATGGCACCTAAATTTGCATTGTTTACAAAGGGGTCCAAGTTGCCCCTAAACAAGGGTTTCAAAAATATGTTTGAGTTACCATAGTCTTGCGCTCAACCCTCGAAATAGTGTAGATTCTGATGAGACACAGACTGGCACAGTGGCTCAGTGGTAGAGCATACGCTTTGTGATCAGGAGGTTGCAGGTTCGATCCCCGGCCGGGTCATACCAAAGACTTTAAAAATGGTACTAGCTGCTCTTTCGCTTGGCGCTCAGCATTAAGTAGAGCTAGAACGAGTCAGCTCAGTGTCAGTATAATGTGACTGTGTGGAATATCATGTCAAAGTGTCTGGGGCATATTTCAGTGAAGCAGCACTCTAAACGTGAGCACTGAGCTCCCTGCCACATCCAGACACCGTCGCGATATGACTGAAAGATTGTTGAAAGCGACATTTAGCCCAAATCAAACAAACAAAACTGATTAGACACTGCATTTCTGCAGCGTGTCATCTGGGTCTACACTGTTTGCTCAGGCCTGTTTGTCTGAATATGTATGATAAATACGGTACATTTTTTGAGGCCAATTTAGTCTCACTAAACAATCTAGTGACTTAACTTGTCAGTATAGGTTCATGGAAAAATAAGAAAATATTTATCTGGGCACCCCCTCTCATCTAGAGCTCTGAATTACTGTGTGTGAGTTATTTAAGTCATGGAGAATAAAAAATATCAATATTTTTACCCCCAAATGGCAATTGATCCAGACAGACTTCCTAGACAATTTCTATAGTATAAATCATTTCTCTCTAGTAGAGAAAATCAGTTTCCAAAAGAAATAACATAGCTACAGATAAGAGGGGGTAGCCACATGATATTTTTTTTATTTCTGAATGAAAACATATGTTGTGGGTACTCATTAGAAGTGCCTCGGCCACAACATATGTTTTCGTTCAGAAATAAGAAAGATATCAGCATTTTTGGATAAAAAAAGCGCCTTATCTGTTGCTATGTAATTAGACATATCTCTAGATAAGAGGGGTATCCCATTAAATATTTTTCTTATTACTCCACAAAAACAAACATTGTGATACTCATTAGAAACACCTCACTGAGGCACTTCTAATGAGTACCCACAACATATGTTCATGAAGAAAGAAAAAAAAAAAATAGCAATATTTTTTTTTTTTTTTTTTTGGATAAGCTGTTTATCAAGTCACTGAATACTATTTGGTGTACAGCAACAGATTTCATTGTATTGCAGTACTGCAGGTCCACGTGAGAGATGAAGAAATTATTTACAAAAAGACAGAAGTGATTAAAACAGACCCCATCTCAGGAAAAAATCTAACGGAGATTCTGCGGCATCCTGTATCTCGTAATTACAACATGAGGATCAGAAAAGTATTCAAGATAAAGGTGGGTGAAAACCAGACGATAAAAAAACTCTACATACAATAATCTCATTATTCTTTAACAAGAGCGACTAGACAACATTAATTTAAAAATAATTATGCCTGTTTGCCTGTATGCAAAAATTGGTTTGAAAAGTCTGCAAGAATATTCAGCAGACGACATAAACAGATGACATTTTCAGATGCAGTTTTTCTTGGCGCTTTAAGGGTTAAAACATTCTTTGTTTGCTGCGCTCCTACCCATCAATTTCAGTTAGGTTATTTTTTTTTTTTTTTTTTTTTGATTCAGATATTTTACTGTAGACAATATATGGTCCAAAATGCTGTCCACAAAGTTATAATATTTCAAAACATTGTCTGCAACTGAAAATAAAGTTTATATCATCATCATATCATAATCAGATTTTTGATTAATGTGCAGGGACAGGGGCAACATCCACATCAGTGGGCCCCCTTCCAGATAGCTGGCTTGCTGCATGCCTGGCAGATCTCACACCAGATCTCCAGGTATGTCTATCATGAGGGCTGATAGCAAGAGTTTCCACTCTATGCAATCCCTCTCTGTCAGCTGCTTCTATGTCATCTTGGGCCTCCCAGGCCCACGCTTTCCCTCAACCTGAATGTGAAAGGCTGTCTTTACTGCACCACTGGAGCGTTCCACATGTCCATACCAGCAGAGCCTTCTCTCTTTCAGAATGAGGTCCAGATCCTCAATGCCAAGCTGCCCATGTTAGCTCACTGGACCTGGTGGTGACAATGTCTTGTGGCCTGATATTGCAGATCTGTCTGATCAATGCCCTGTCATTTCGCTGCAGACGCTGAAGGTTTGGCTTTGTCAATGGCTAAGTCTCACTGGCGTGGAGCATTGCACTCTGCACACAAGAGCTGTACACATGGCCATGTGTCTTGAAAGAGAGGTGGCATGTAGAGAGAACTGGTAGCAGATCCTTGAACTTCTTCCAGGCAGTTTTCACATGTATTGTGGTTGAAAGTTCACAGCCACCTGCTGCTGAGAACATGTCTCTTAGGTAGCAAAATGAAGTTACCACCTCCAGCTTGTCAGGTCCGACCTGGACTTCCTTCTTAGGTCTGCGGTCCAAAGGGCGTGCAGTTCCCTGGCACCATGTACATCTGTAGACAGGGTCCTTTGTCAAGTGCTTGAGCCCACTGCATTTCTTGTGCACCCAGTGCTTGATAAGAAGATTGTAGTAAGGCTTTTTAAGGAAATAAAATTCTCCAGAATTGCCAAAAAAATTTGGGTAGGGCCAAATTGTAGGAGCACAGCAAACCAACAATTTTTTAAGGTTGGCCTTAGTTTGTAATTTTTGTTCTTTTATGAGTTCTTTGTTTGGAATTTCCAAACAAGCAGAGTTGCTAGTTAACCCTTGTCCTGCTGAATAAATTAAGATGCCACACCCACTTCTAATTTTTAGCCAATCAGAACACTTGATCCTGATTTTTGCTATAAATTCACAAACTTAATGGCAAACAGTGCAGATCCAGATCAGTTGGCTTCTTCAGAAGCCAACTGATCTGGATGTACACTGTTTGCAAAGGCAGGGTATATCCAGGTTCAGCAGGACAAGGGTTAAGCTCAGTGATAGAGCATCAGCTTTGTTACTGGGAGGTTGTTGGTTTGATCCCCAGCCAAGTCATATCAAAGACATTAAAAATGGTATTAGCTGCTTTTTCGATTAGCTCTCAGCATTAAGAAAGTAGAGTTAGGAATCAGAACTGGTTTAATAAGCCTTGTGTCAGTATAATGTGACCGGGTGGATTATCATGTCATGTGTCTAGGGTGTGATATTTTAGCTAACAGCACTCTAAAAGTGAGCAATGAGCAATGAGCTCTCTGCCACATCCAAAAATCGTCCCAGTAAGACGGAAAGACTTTTGAAAGTGACATTAAACCTGAATGAAACAAACAAGGACATCCTTTATAGAGGGTCTGGATTGGGGGTACTGAAAATCACTAATCATAAAATTTTTAGTTTTTTAATCAGTAATCGATAACGCTATTTTCACAAAAGTAAGTACTGGGTATATTTTGGATTTTTTAGGCTCAATCATTTAATTTTAATTTTATTTCACTACAGCTGGTGTTACCGTAATAACCCTAAATATTGGGACAGACAGGCCTAAGCAAACAGTGCAGACCACGATCAGTTGCCACAGAATGCAGCAGCTGATCAGGGTCTACACTATTTGCCACTTATCCAGGACTATTTTAGACACATCAATAGGTAGTAAAATAAACTTTTTCAAATTTTAGGACAAGTATGGTAACAAGTTAAGGTGTCCAAACGCTTAGTGTAAATATGGTAAGTTCCATGCACATGGTGGCTGTAAAAATCACCCTTTACTTCATCATAGTGATAATAGAAGGGACTTGTTAACCCTTGACCTGCTGAATAAATTAAGATGCCATGCCCATTTCTAATTTTCAGCCAATCAGATTACTTGATTCTGGATTTTAATACAAATTCACATACTTAATGACAAACAGTGCAGATCCAGATCAGTTGGCTTCTTCAGAAGCCAACTGATCTGGATCTACACTGTTTACAAAGGCAGGGTACATCTGGGTTCAGCAGGACAAGGGTTAAATTAAGGAGGAGTATTTGATGATAATTCTGGGATAATTTTCTCCTGTTCTCCATAAAAATGTATGCTGTGGGTACTCATTAGAAATGGCTCAGCGAGGCACCTCTAATGAGTACCCACATCATATATTTCAAAAACTGAAAAAAAAAAATATCTTAGAATTATGACCAAATACTCCTCTTTAAGCCTTGTCCTGCTGAACCCGGATATACCCTGCCTTTACAGTGTAGATCCAGATTAGCTGGCTTCTGAAGAAGCCAACTGATCTGGATCAGTCAGTCAGATCAGATTTTTAATGCTACCAGGCAAGTGAGTCACATAGAGGCAGCGCCGGAAAATCTGGATTAGTTTTACTGGACTCCTGGTTTAGCTTAAAATGGACCTAGTTACAATTTCTAACTAGGTTACCTCGCCCAGACACAGTGCATGTAAATAGTCATCCAGTCTGTAAGTTACAGAATTTAGAATGTTAGCCTAAAGAGTTCTTGATCTGGATCTGCACTATTTGCAATTAAGTATGTGAATTTATAGCAACAATCCAGATCAAGCATTCTGACTGGCTGAAAATTAGAAGTGGGCATGGCATCTTATTTATTCAGCAGGACAAGAGTTAACAAGTCCCTTGATGAATGATTAGCTGTTTGTTTGTTTTTTTTTGTTAGAAGAATAAGCTAGGTCTGACAAGAAACAGTACAGTTGCAACAATGCAAACTCCATATTATGATGCCACATGTGGTGTTAAACTCCAAACTAGAAGGAAATACATCACTGCAGGTGAGTCTATACATAACCCTTATCCTATGGAAGGTGTCTAATAGTGGGCACTAGCACTTACTATCTCTCATTGCAACATACATCATATTACATTCCCTTAGAGTTCCATCTCTCATAGATGCATCATGTTATGTTCCCTTGGAGTAACTGAAAGCTGAACCCTGTTTACTGGTGTGTAATGATGCAGGTGTAAGCTTGTCATTTGATTGGCTGATAATCATTTGTCTCACATGATATGGCTAAAATAATGTAACATAAGTATTTCATATGGAAAAGTTTATGGTGGATTTTCTATCAATTCAAAATGGCAGCAGCCAGTGAAACTGCTATTTAGTACTGATTTTTATAGTAATTTTAGTAGTTTAGTTTTTGGACTTAACTAACTACACATAGTGTAAATTATGGCAATAATATCTGAGCACAGAACAAATAAAATAAAATAATAATAAAAATAAAATGGCAAAAAAAAGTTTTGAGTCGGCACATCGGTCGGGACAGGTGAGAAAAATTTAATTTTATTTTAGGCCCAAACCAGAAGTTTGGTCGTAGGATACAGCAGTATGCCAAAATATCTTGCATATAAAAATCCATGATCTAATGCACCTTTTATTTCCATCTTTCATAGCAGGATAAGAGTTAAGAAACAGATCAGCTCTAGCAGTGAAATGTTGAATAATAAATAAGACTTTGGAGGTCAGTTTGTAAAGCAGATCAAATCATAAGGGCTGACCCTAACACATGCATTTACCTGTTTATATAATGTTTCTGATATAAGGAAACTGATGCACACTATTACATCAAGGAAACAATCAATGACATTAAATGTCATAAAAAGATAGCTCCTTACATTAACCCTTAAAGCGCCAAGCAAAATTTGTAGCAGACGGAATTTTAAAAAAATAAATACATTTTTCAATGAAAATGAATCTTGACATTTCATGTGAATTGTCTGCTTGGCAGACAATTCACATGATATGTCAAGACTTATTTTTGCTGAAAAATAAAAAATATATATTTCAAATGTTGTCTGCTGCAGCTGTGATTGGCGCTTTAAGGGTTAAGTTCTTCCGCCCAATGACTTTGTTGCAGAATAAAACACAGGTCTTTATCATTGCCTATATTATTAGGCATGCTATGTCAGAATGGGATAAAAAATGGGCCACAGAAAGGGAAAATAGGTCTTGAAGCATATGCAATCAACAAGGTCCTAGATCAGTCTGTACATCCATATGTCTAACCCATTTCAGTTGGGAAACCACAAAAAGATAATTGGCAAACACTGTGCAGACCCAGATCTGATGCTGCAGAATGCAGAATGTGGCATCTGTTTAGGGTCTACACTGTTTGCATTAAATACCAGAATTCTATAAAACATAGTAGTAATAAAAATTAACCAGACACCCTGCTATTGAAAAAAGACTGATACAAAGAGTTATGGTAGTAGAGTCCACTCGACGTAAATGGGCTAATCAGGCCCTAACTTTGACCTGCTCCAGTCTCCAGTGACAAACAGTTTTTCTTATAATCCTGTTTAATAATCCACTAAAATAGGACCAAAATAATATCATGACTTAAAGGCTGCTCACTAGTGTACTAGTGACCAGCCTCTATGGTCTATACCTTCTTCTATACACTTTTGCCATCTTCGTACGAGCATTGGTTGTCCCTCTGCTAACCATGAAGTAAACCTACTGCTGAAGTACCAATTTACAGCTGACTGGTCTCATATTCGTTTCCACTGAGTCTTTATTTCAGTTCTAGAAACAAATAAGTCGCAAGTGGCAAGGTCTGGGCTGTACAGAGGATGGGACAACAACTGCCACTTGAAGGAGTTGACAAGTTCTACTGTAGATGAGGCAGTATGAGAGAGGGCATTGTCATGTAAAAGAAGAACATTTTCCTAGGCTAGCCTGAGATGCAACCATCACGAAAACATACCTATATAATTTTGACCCCCTTAAACCCCACTTTTATATAGTAAAACTGGGGTTTACAGGGGTATACATTATTTTTATTATTTCTGCTTAAAACATAGATTATGGGTACTTGTTAGAACTGCCTTCTCAGAGGCAGTTCTAATGAGTACCCAGAATCTATGTTTTGAGCAGAAATATGAAAAATATCAGAGTATTTTTATCTGAAAATTTTCAGTTTTTGGAGGTGAAATTTTCTCTATATTTGAATAGGTGTGTTTCCATAATGTTTTTCAGTTTTTCTTTTGAGTTTTTTTTTTTTTTTTTTTTTTTTTTTTCAAATTTATTTCTGCTTAGTATCTCTAGCAGTCACAATTTGATCTTTTGGCATAAAATGAGCCAGTACTATTTCATGTGAATCCCAAAAAGCAATCTGCATAACCTAATGGCCAATGGAGACAGCTTAAACTGGGGAACAAGCTCGTTTCCACAGCTTTGACTTAGCTTTTGATTCAGGCTCAGCATAATGAATCCACATTTCATCCCCAGTGGCAATACAGTTCAAAGACTTACTTTCATCACACTGGAAGACATCTCTTTGCATTATGCTACCCCAAACTGTGGATATTTTTAATATGGAATATGATTTTTAATATGGAATGTGTGAATTACATGAGGAGAAAATTTGCATGAAATGTCATAGCCTATTTTCTGATAAATAAAAGAAAAAAATCCAAAATGCTGTCTGCTGAAATTTTATCCAGCATGCTAAGCATTAAAGTGTTCAGCAAGCTGACATTCTAATTTTTTTATTATCATTTTAGTGAGAAACCTAGGACTTGGCATTTCATGTGTTAGAACTGCGCCTCTTTTTCCAATGCTGCCGGCCTTGGTGGCTCAATTGGATGCATGTCCGGCTAGTAATCAGGAGGTTGTAGGTTCAATCCCCACAGGGTCCAGAAACAGTCTTTCTTAGAGATTGATTACGAAATTCCCTTCCCCTGATTCAAAAAGGGCAATGTCAGTTTCTGGCAAAAAAATGTACACAAGTACTGGTTAACCACTCAGTGGACTAAACTTGCCCAGGAAAAGTGTGGTTAAGTAAACTGATAGCTCGACATGACCCTAATGGGTTTATTGGGCTATAAAACCTCAACTCAATGAAAATAAAGTCAAGGTTACCAAAATCTAATAAAACCAGCAATTGGTTAAAGAGATCGTGTGCACACAAACTTTTGACTGCATTAACAAGGCTCACTTTTTGAGCATTTATAATGTAGTGACCTTGAAAATAAGGTCAAGGTCATCAAAATCTAATCACTTCTTTCCCCCATCCTGATGATGTATCTGTGCTAGTTTGGTCAAATTCCAGCCATTGGTTAAAGAGATAATGTGCACACAAACTTTTTACTGTATTAACAAGGCTCACTTTTTTGAATATTTATAGTGTAGTGACCTTGAAAATAAGGTCAAGGTCACCAAAATCTAATCACTTCTTTGCCCCATTCTTATGATGTATCTGTGCTAGTTTGGTCTATTTCCAGCCATTGGTTAAACAGATATTGTGCACACAAACTTTTTACTTCATTAACAAGGCTCCTTTTTGAGTATTTATAATGTAGTGACCTTTAAAATAAGGTCAAGGTCACCAAAAATCTAATCACTTCTTTCCCCCATACTGATGATGTATCCGTGCTAGTTTGGTTAAATTCCATCCATTAGTTAAAGAGATAATGTGCACACAAACTTTTTACGGCATTAACAAAGCTTGCTTTTTTTAGTATTTATAGTGTAGTGACCTTGAAAATAAGGTCAAGGTCACCAAAATCTAATCACTTCTTTGCCCTATCCTTATGATGTATCTGTGCTAGTTGGGTCAAATTCCAGCCATTGGTTAAAGAGATATTGTGCACAAACTTTTAACTTCATTAACAAGGATCCTTTAGGCTCCTTTTTGAGTATTTATAATGTAGTGACCTTGAAAATAAGGTCATCCTGATGATGTATCTGTGCTTGTTTAGTCAAATTCAAGCCATTGGTTAAAGAGATAGTGTACACACAAACTTTTTTCTGCCTTTTTACTGCATTAAGAAAAAATTTTACAAAGGGTAATAACTCCAAGAGAACTGGCCCCTAGCCCTTACTTTCTCTTATGTAGGTACATCTTATTGACATCAATGTGTCTGCAGAAACTGATGAATATCCATTGCTATGTTTTCAAGATATTAGGAAAAAAAAAACCAGTGTCGCGGACGGACACATGGACGGACGGACAACGTGAAAACAGTATACCCCCCACAAACAAAGTTTGCGGGGGGTATAATCAATCAATTTCCAATGTTTATTTAATTGGACATCTCATAAGATTTACATCATTGGAGATTTTCGATTATAGCAATTGATGATCAACTGCCTATTTTAAGTTGAGAATTCTATTTTAGGTATCCAATTTTCATATTACACTAAGTTTTTGTATCAAAGCATATTACTGATAAAATACTATTATGCTGTTTTAACCTTTACAGTTTTCTGGACAATTTCAGCAGATGATAAACTAAATTTCCTTTAATGATTAGCACTCTGGGTAAAATTTTCAGCAGACAACATTTTGAAATATTTTTCTAATTTTTCCCAGAAAACAGGTTTTAGAAAATAGGCTTTGTTATTTTATGCAAATTGTCTCCAGAGGAGACAATTTGCATAAAATATCAAAGCCTATTTTCTGGGAATAAGAAAGAAACTATTTTGAAATGCCATATGCTGACAATTTTTGCCAGCAGGCTAAGCAACTCTTTCTTGTACTTGTCAGGGCATTTCTATCAGGACCAGCTGAGCTTAAATCTGTGTGGATGGGTCGAACCATGGAAAAACCTCTCCAAGGTACAGAAAAGAAACCTGCGTTCCCTGTACGAGACAAACTGTGATTGTAAGGTAAGAGAAATAAGGTTGTAAGCATCTGTTTTGAATTCAGGGTCATATTATTAGCAAGCAAATGACCCCTAATCTATATTTAGTAATTTTATTTATTTATTTTTTTTATTTTTTATTTTTTTTTTTTGAAAATATAACTTCAGAGGACCACATACATTTTTTCAGATTTTCTGCAGTTTTACACAAGAGAGATAACTCTTGTGATTTCCTGTTTGCTTTCCTGTACACTTAGCCTCTTCTAAAAGGCAGTCCACTATAAAAGGAAACAATTTGCTCACAAGGCTGGGTGGCCTAATGGTTAGCACACTTGACTGCCAAGCGGTGACAGACAGCAGCACCAAGTATGCATGGGTGATCCATGAAAGCAAGGCTGTATAAATACATGTACATAACAATCGCCACTCCCTCTATGTGCCTCTGGTGCTTGGTAGAGTTAAAACTCCACACAACAACAGGGGACAGAAACTGTTGAGACAGTTGTCATCCCTAAAAGTGTAGAGGTGTACTTTACCTTTAACAATCAGCACTACCATTTTATTAAAAAAGTATATATTTAATTATATGACTGAATTTAATTTTTGTGGATTTTATAAATGTGTAATGTGTAATCACCTGCTGTTAGGAAACACAAACTGAGTAAAAACCCAAGAGATTCTCAACATTTACACATTTTTAAAATCCACAAAACTGAGAGTCATTTCTTATAATTCCCACTAGGTCTTATTTCACGTTGAAAATATAGGTAGAATAGCTCATTTTAGAAATTTGTGCTAAGAAAATAATACCAGGATTCCAGCTTATTGAATTTATCAAAGTACAAACCCTGTTTTCAAATTGCTCTCAGTGAATCAAATTGTGCTAAGTGACCCAAAGCTATGCATGACTTAACCCTTAAAAAGCCATTCACAACTGCAACAGACAATCTGGCAGAAATTCGAACTCGTCCGAGATTTTGTTACCTACAAGTATAAAATGATTGGATAAAAAACAACCGAGAAAAGGTGGAAACATCTTTTCCCCAATTATAAGTCAATGGGGGCTTTCTGTTGCCATGGAAACCAGAGTTCTAATCCCATGTGCCCCAAAAACTAATGCAGTACCACCCAGAAGATGGGAATTTTGACTAAAATCAGTCGACTATTCTTGGAGATGCATTTTGTTTAAAAAAGTGGACAACCACGGACAATGATGCCAGGTGCCAGAGGCCAGGTGCCAGAGGCTCACCTTGTGAGCCCTCGGCTGTGGTCAGCTAAAAATGTATAGAATATATAAAAAAATAACCAGAAATAGTCATTTTTCTATATAATCTATACATTGTACGAATCTATACATTATAGTCATTTTTTCTATATAACCTATACACATTTTTGGATCCATGAACATGGTTGTTTATCTAACATGATTTTTGCTTTAGAATATGGTCTCAGCTATGAAGACTCCAAGAGTACCACAACATTACATTTTGATGATGATGACAGAGTACTTGTTAACCCTTGTCATGCTGAAAAGATTAAGCTGCCACACTCATTTCTGATTTTCAGCCAATCAGATTACTTGATCCAGATTGTTCATACAAATTCACATACTTAATGGCAAACAGTGCAGATCCAGATCAGTTGGCTTCTTCAGAAGCCAACTGATCTGGATCTACACTGTTTGCAAAGGTAGGACATACCCAGGTTCAGCAGGACAATGGTTAAGTACATAAGTGAAGACACCCAGGAAATGCCACAATCACGAAGCACATCCCTCCCATGACACTGAAAGAATGAGAGATAAGGAACAGATACTGAACAAATAAGGACAAAAAAAACAACACATATGAAACCACAGACATACAAATAAAGATGAAATGCAACAGATGAAATGCCTTGTAATAGTCAGAAGGAAAACTACTAGGGGGGTCGGGGGCTTAACACTTGTCCTGCTGAATAAATTAAGATGTCACGCCCACTTGAAATTTTCAGCCAATCAGATTACTTGATCTGGATTTTTGCTATAAATCCACATACTTAATGGCAAACAGTGCAGATCCAGATCAGTTGGCTTCTTCAGAATATAATGCAGTGTTAAATACAGATGTGTGGTGGGCAGAAAACTCTGTCAAAAACTGACATTTGGTGAAATTCTATCGACATACCCAAGTTATCATCCGTAAACGAAAATTGACATTTGGTGAAATTCTATCAACATTTACTCAAGTTATTGTCTGGAAACGAATATAGACATGTGGCAATGGCAGATAACTCTGTCAAAAACTGACAAAATTAGCCTATTAGAAATACCAAACCAGATCTCTACAATACCAATGCACATACCAAGTTTGGTGAAAATCCATTGATATTTACTCAAGTTATTGTCCAGAAATGAAAATGAAAGACAGATGGGCAACAAACAGACAGACAAACAGAAGGATGGATGCACAGAGGTCAAACATGAAACCATAATTCCCTGTCACTATCGTGTGTCGAACTGTAACAAAGAAAGAAAAACAATGCCATATGACTCTTTTCTGGAGCAGTGCAAGATACACTGCATTCTGTCTGCATATAGGCAGTTATCCCTTTGGGAGGCTGACTTTCTGATGAATTGAAAGAACATAATGCATATAGTAAATCATCCCTTTGGAACACTAACTTTCAGATGAATTACATAAATATATAAATTGTATATAGCTCCACCTCTCCAGACAACATGCATATTAACCGTCAACACACTGAATTGAAATATTAGCAGACAACATTTTAAATTTTCTTTTCACTCTCATCAGAGCTACAGGCTTGATAGTTTGTGTGTCATTACGAAAACATGCCTATCCAAATATGCTGAAAATTTTACCACCAAAAAAATGGAAATTTTTGGATAAAAAATTCTGATATTTTTCTTATTTCTGCTCAAAACACAGATTGTGAGTACTACAATTTATGTTTTTGAGCAGAAATAAGAAAAATAATGTATACCCCTATAAACCCCAGTTTTACTGTATAAAAGTGGGGTTTAAGGGGGTCAAAATTATATAGGCATGTTTTCGTGATGGTTATCACTTAAGGAAATGTTCCCATGAAGAATAAAAAAATCTACAAAAAAAGGTAAAAAAATTAGATTTTTTTTTTTTTCACTTCTAATGATTTTTTTATAAACACACTAAAGGTAAACTGGGCCATGTCAAGCTAAAAAATGCCTTTATCATACATTCTGTAGAATCCAATGATTCAGTTAGCTAACAATGAAGGCCCTGATCAGACTGCACAGATGCACAGGCTGATCCGGGCATTTACTGTCCACATATGCCCAAAGACAATGCCTTCCCATGACACGGCCCAATTAATGTTTCTCAGAACATACCATGCATTTATTGTGGGAAACTTTGTTCCAATAATTTATTTTCTACTGCAATTGTCTGTCATTGAATTTGTTTCTTTTAGCATGCAGACAGTGAACTCAACTGAGACCTTTTAATAATCATTAATTTGGTATTCATTTACATACTGACGGCATGTTTTCGAAAGCCTAAGACAAACTGAGTTAGTGGACTGAAATTTTAATGTTGCAACCAACCATATTTATTCTGAATACTTGGACAGATAATGCCTCAGCAAAAAAGTCCTCAATGAGGCATTTCTAATGAGTACCAATATTGTATGCTTTCATGGGGAATTGTGTAAAAATAAGAATACTCTTGGTGAAAAGAAAGCATTTTATCTGAAGCCATAATAGGAAAGACTTTTCAAATTTGTCCACTGAAAGTACCATTTTTATCCTAAATATTGGGACATCTTATCTCTTTACCACACTTGTCCTAAAAGTTCAATAAGTTGATTTTACTATCTGGACTCCTTAACCCTTCTCTTGCTGAACACAACACTCTCTGTCTTAGCAAACAGTGTAGATCCAGATCAGTTGGCTTCTGAAGAAGCCAACTGATCTGGATCTGCACTGTTTGTCATTAAATATGTGAATTTCTATCAAAATACCCAGATCAAGTAATCTGATTGGCTGGAAATTAGAAGTGGACGTGTATCTTAATTTATTCAGCAAAGCAAGGGTTAAAATACTTTTCCTCAAAGTTCAAGTTGATTTGACTACCTTACTTCCTCACCATACCTGTCCTTAAAAGTTCAACAAGTCATTTTTTCTACCACCTGACATGTCGAAAACTTGCTGCACTGCTCAGACTTGTCTGTACCATTACTTAGGGTAAATACAGTATAAATACAGGCAATTAACCATTAGCATGCAGAAGGCACATTAATTTTGTGGATGCCAAATCTGATCATTTTTATATTTCTCCCTTTAACCCTTGTCAAACTGAATAAATTATGATGCCACACCCATTTCTAATTGTCTGCCATTCAGATTACTTGCTGATACATATTCTCATGCTGAATGACAAACAGTGCAGATCCAGATCAGTTGGCTTCTGAAGCAGCCAACTGATCTAGATCTACACTGTTTGTAAAGGTAGGATATATCAGGTTCCGCAGACAAGGGTTAAAAAGGATTTACTTCTGCATCTCCAAATGAGATGACATAGTGAAATAAAGTCATTTGCCCTTTTCCAGGGACTTGTTTAAAAATCTAAAATCTAATCTTTGACAAATCTTAACCCTTGTCCTATTGAACCTGGATATGTCCTGCTCTTGAAAACAGTGTAGATCCAGATCAGTTGGCTTCTGATCTGGATCTTTACTGTTTGTCATATAGAATCTGAATTTGTATCAACAACCTGGATCAACTAATCTGATTGGCTGAATTAGAATTGGGCGTGGCATCTTAATTTATTCAGCATGACAAAGGTTAATACAGTTACGAGGGGTGTTCATTTAATGTTGTCATTGGGGTGCTACAAGGTGCGCTATTAATCCCATTCAAATTTTGTTTACTTGAACCCTTCGAAGTAATCTCCCTTGACGGAAACGCACTTTTCGAATCTCAAAATCCATTCTGTAAAGGCAGAAAAGTAGGCCTTTTTAGGTATACCCTGAAGACACTGGTAAATTGCACTACCAAGTGCAACGACAACCAGAAAGGCTTTTCTTTAGTAAAGGAAACAGGAAAAAGTCACAGGGACTAAGGTCTGGCAAATAAGGTGGATGAGAGAGCTGAATTATCTTTTCCTCTTTCAAGAAGTCTTGGACAAGAACACGCTTGTGAGCAGATGCGTTGTCATGGATAAGACACAGACCTCTTAAACCGGTTGCAGGTCTATGTTTTTCATAATGTGCCTTTACTTCTGAGTGTTTATGACTGAACCAACTTGAACTTTCAATAACTTTTGAAAAACTGAACAGATTAGACCGAAATTTCATCCTGTTATAGAAAATCATTCCCCCGTTAAATCACCGCAGTTTCCATGTGCTCCTTACAGCCACGCAGTATGGTGGGCCATTAATGACACAATTAAATGAATGCCCCTCGTACCTCGATTCTGACAAAGAGAGTAATTTCAAAGATATTTTTTGTTGTTTTTCCACCAAAATACACATATTTTGTGGATACTCATTTTAAATGCCTCAGTGAGGCAATTCTAATGGGTACCCACAAGGTATATTTTGATGCATATTCATGGGAACATCTCCTTAAGTGATAACACATACAATAAATATTCTAATTTATTATCACCATTCAGCAAGCATAAACTTAGGAATGGAAAAGACTTTCTCTTAATAAGATTTAATTCTCAGGGGAAAACATTCATTTATACCTCATTCTGAAAAGCTTATTTCATAATCGGCTTCCAAGGAAAGCTGACAGCATGGATAAGTCACTTCTGATTATTACATAAAGGCTGGTTGGAGTCTCAGGAAAAGGGACCTCCATAAATCTATAGCCTATTTAACCCTTAAAGCGCCAATCACAACAACTGTCGTCTGCTTTGTCTTCTGTCGGTTACATTAAAAGTCATTGTTGCAAACAGTGTGGACCCAGATCAGGAGCAGTCTGATCTGGGTCCACACTGTTTGCCTATATCCAAAATGTAAGTTTGAAAAGTTTGCAAGAAGATGCAGCAGACGACATAAGCAGATGACATTTTCAGATGCAGATTTTCTTGGCGCTTTAAGGGTTAATGCACTTTTGTTTATATACCATATTTTTTCTTAGAACTGATGTTGTACATGGGTAATTGGGACTGGGTTGTGTCCCTTATCTGAGTTGATTCTGGCCTTTCTAAGACATTCAATCAACAGAAAATACCTCTAGTTCTGATGAAAGTTTATTCCATGCCACTTTGAATAGCTGACAAGATAGATATAAAATAGATGATATAATGTTAGAGTATATGGCCTTCGTATTTTTGTACTTTGAACAGCCGATAAGACATGTAAAACAGATGATATAATGTTAAAGTATATGGCCTTTGTATTTTTGTACTTTGAATAGCTGATAAGACAGATATAAAATAGATTATATAATGTTAAAGTACATTTTGTATATGGCCTTTTGTATTTTTATCAACAGAAAATGTAGCATTTATAATGTTGATTAAAGCCCCACAAAAAATAGTGTTTTCTGTAGACAATTTTTATAAAACTAAATGTGTGTGGGCGGCTTTTTAGTTTTGGTGGTGGTTGCCAAACTGCCACCAGATATAACATACCAATCCCTTTTTCTGTTACTACCAACCTAATAACTAACTTACAAATAGTTCCCTGCTAATGCTGATAATGCTAAATTCTGCATTCAAACATAGTAGCCTTTAAGGCTCCACATTCCTCAAAAATAGACATTTTATTATCCAAGAAAGGTTTCATAAATTGATATATGGTATTAATACAATCATAAAATGTGGCATCTGACAGCCTGTAAAATTTCTTGTTTTTGAACTGAATCAAAAATGAAATGATTTTTTATCGTATCTCTGAATTAATGTTGCTCAAGAGACTATCTGAAATTTTTCAGGCTGTCAGATGCCACATTTTATGGTTGTATTAATACTAAATATCAATTTATTAAATCTTTCTTGGATATAAAATGTCTACTTTTGAGGAATATGGAGCCTTCAAACACTATGATGCTTATAAATAGCAAATAAATAAACAAAACAATAGAAAACTTCAAACTTTTGAAGAAATAAGATTTTAATCATACTGAGTACAATATCAGCTGATCAATATGAATACTCCAGTAATATGCTCCAAATGTATAGCACTGGGTAAAAAGTGTAATCCAAGTCGCAGTCCTTTTAAACACCAAAAAGGACTTTTTTAACCAAAAAGGGCTATGAGGCACCGAAAAGGACATATAAATATCATATTACAATTTACATAAGACTTTTGACACTGAAAAGATTTTTCAGGCAACCAACCCAATCAGCACTCTCAGTGCTTTAATTATTTTTCTCGTTGGAGACATTTTTGGGTATTTTGGTTCATTTGGCAAAAAACAAATGGCAGTGTCAAGTTTTCAGTCTCAAACATCACAATCAGATTGTAATTTACCTATTTTCTTTGCAAGTAAGTAACAATAACATTATTTGTGGTCTGGATCTCAATTTGGTTCAAAATAATTCTCAGACAAGAGGGCCCAGAGGGCCCTAATTCGCTCACCTGTCTGTCATTGTCTCTAGTATATTCTAAAAGACTATGATTTCTCTTCATAGGACTATGTATGTTTAAAATTTGTTGAAAAGAATGTTTTCGG
Organism: Anodontia alba; assembly: GCA_964016985.1. NCBI lineage: Eukaryota > Metazoa > Mollusca > Bivalvia > Lucinida > Lucinidae > Anodontia > Anodontia alba. The sequence continues at coordinate 13,835,979 of OZ024828.1, forward strand.
ATGACAGGCTGGGGGATGCTAGACAGAAGCATGATCGCCTGGTGCCTTATTGTTAAATAGGCATGTAAACTAGATGAAGCTATGTAGCCAAATATCAAAGGCCAGGGCCTTCTGGTTTCAGACAAAAAGATTTTTAAAGGTTTTCCCTATAAAAGTATATATAAAACAAGATGGCGGCCAAGGTGGCCATCTTGGATTTCCAACAGGGACCATTTTAGCTATTTTTTATCCACAAGTCACCTCGATGTTTCCTACCAAGTTTAAAGTCAATAAGCTTTTCAATTCAGGAAAAGAAGCAAAAAATAGATTTTCAAGATGGCCGTTATGGCGGATTTCCAATCAGAAAGATTTCAGCTATTTTTGACCTATAAGTCAAACCGATGCTTCCTATCATGTTTCGAGTCAATTGGCTTTTTCAGTTTAGGAGAAGAAGCAAAAAATAGATTTTTAAGATGTGATCAGGATGATTTTAGCTATTTTTGATCTACAAATCATCACAATGCTTCCTACCAAGTTTCCAGTCAATTGGCCTTTCAGTTCAGAAGAATAAGTGAGACTTTCACAATGGCCACCATGGCAGCCATCTTGGGTTTCCGATAGGGACGATTTTCACTACTTTTGATCTACAAGTCACCCCAATGCTTCCTACCAAGTTTGGAGTCAGTTGGCTTTTGGGTTTAGGAGAAGAAGCGAAAAATAGATTTTCAAGATGGCCACCATGGTGGCCAACTTGGATTTCCAATTCGCACGATTTTAGCTACTTTTGATCTACAAGTCACCCAAATGCTTCCTACCTAATTTAAAGTCAATAAGCCTTTCGGTTCAGGAGAAGAAGCGAAAACTAGATTTTCAAGGCAGCCATCTTGGATTTCCTATAGGAACGATTTCATATATTTTTGATCTATAAGTCACCCCAATGCTTCCTACCAAGTTTGGAGTCAATTGGCTTTTGGGTTTAGGAGAAGAAGCGAAAAATAGATTTTCAAGATGGCTGCCATGGTGGCCATCTTGGATTTTTGTTAGGCACAATTTTAGCTATTTTTGATCTACAAGTCACTCCAATGCTTCCTACCAAGTTTGAAGTCAACTGGCCTTTCAATTCAGGAGAAGACGTGAAAAATAGATTTTCAAGATGGCGGCCATGACGGACATCTTGGATTTCTGATCAGAAAAATTTTATCTGTTTTTGATCTACAAGTCCCCCGATGCTTCCTACCAAGTATCGAGTCAACTGGCCCAGGGGTGTAGGAGGAGTAGGCTTTTAAAGCAATTCTTGATGACGCACGACGGACAACGGGAGATGCATGACGGACATTGACTGACCACAACAGCTCACCATGAGCACTTCATGCTCAGGTGAGCTAATAAACAAGAAAATCCATTGTCATGCAAATTGTATACAGTGTCTATCTATGGCAGCCACCTTGCTACAACAACCTCTTTTATAAATTCCCAAGGATGACTGTTGTAAAGAAGTTGTATTATACTTTAAAAAAATTATCTGTTATTGATACAATCATATATTTAACCTTCACCACTCATTTGGCCTATTCAGCAGATGACAAATGGACGATATTTTTCTTATTTTTCACCAGAAAACAGGCTTTGCTATTTCATGCAAACTGTCTCCAATGTAGACAATTTGCATGATATGTCAAAACCTGTTTATTGGGGAAATCTGCTGAAAATTTTACCCACAGTGCTAAGTGTTAACCCTTGTCCTGCTGAACCCGCTATACCCTGACTTAGCAAACAGTGTAGATCCAGATCAGTTGGCCTCTGAAGAAACCAACTGATCTGGATCTGCACTGTTTGTCATTCAGTATGTGAATTTATATCAACAACCTGGATCAAGTAATCTGATTGGCTGAAAATTGGAAGTGGGCGTGGCAGCTTAATTTATTCAGCATGACAAAGGTTAAATATTCAGCATGTAAAATGCAAAAGTGGAGGCATTTTACAAGACTGGGTCTGCATCTTCGCTTTTTTTATGTGGGAAAATATTGGATTCCACATAGTAAGCACAAAAGCTTTAACATGCAGGCTTAACCCATTGTTTACCGAATAGATACTCCCACACTATATATTGGAAGAGTCCAATTTCAATTTTAGGTACGTACAGATATGAGATCTACATATTCCTACAGAAAAATGGCTAAACTATTTGCAAACAGTGGAGACCCTGATCAGACGCCACGTCTGCGGTGTCTGATCTGGGTCTGCCAATTACCCTTTTACGGGTCTCCCGACTACAATGGGTTGAAGTACTTATCACAACTCAGCAGATGATATTCTGATTTGTTTTTTTTATATTTTTCAGAGTGAAAAAGACTTGACATTTCCCGTGAATCCTCAGCTGAGCAGATGATTCAAATGAAACGTCATCTGATTTTCTCTGAAGAATAAAAAAAATAAGTATGTCATCTGCCTCAATTTTGCTTGTAGTTTTAAGGTTTAAATTATAAAATAAAATGTCTCTTTCTGTCACAGATTGTGTCAAAGATTGTAGACAGGCAGGGAGAAAATGAATACTGCGAGTGGGACAGCTTTAGCGATGACAGTGAGTGTTATGATCGTGAATCTGCTTGTGTCCACAATAAGAACACCGTACTAGGAGAATGTAAATGGCAGCGGAACAACAAAGTGAAGGCTTGTCGGAAAGAAGTCAAGCGTAGGAAATGGGAACCATAATTTTAACTTCACAGGACTTGTTTACCTTTAAATTCACTTTTAAAGTGCCAGGCATAACATGAGTAGATGACACTCTAAACTTTTTTTTTTTATTCCCCTGAGAAAATATGGCTTGATATTTCATGTGAATTGTTTGTCAGCAGCATGAAATATCTAGCCTTACATTCTCTGTAACAATTAGGCTTAACATTTCATGTGAACCATCTCCTAGGCAGACAATTCACATGACATATCGAGCCTTACTTTCATTAAAAATAAAAGAAAAAAATATCTGAGAATGTTATTTGCAGCAATTTTGAATGGGATTTTAACCTTTAAAGCACCGATCACAACTGCAGCAGACGACACATTTAATGTTGTTTTTTTTTTTTTAGTTTCATAGAAAATACTTGCCTTGAACATAAGTATTGATATAACATGTGAATTGTCTGCTTCAGACAATTCACATGAAATGTCAATACTTATTTGCTATAAAAAAAATTGTACTAGAATGTCATCTGCTACAAATTTTGCTTGGTACTTTAATATTCTCAAAACTTTACAAATCATCAAGCAGCAATGTAAGTTCTTAGTACACAGATGACATTATTTGCGACTCATTAGTACACTGAGGACATTTTTTTGCCAAATCATTAGTACACTGATGACATTGGTTGCAAATTATTAGTACACAGATGACATTATTTGCAAATCATTAGTACAATGATGACATTATTTGGGAACCATTAGTACACTGATGACATTTTTTTGCAAATCATTAGTACACTGATGACATTATTTGCAAATCATTAGTACAGTGACGACATTACTTGCGATTCATTAGTACACTGATGACATATATTATTTTGGATTCATTAGTACACTGATGACATTATTTGCAAATCATTAGTACAGTGACGACATTACTTGCGATTCATTAGTACACTGATGACATACATGTATATTATTTTGGATTCATTAGTACACTGATGACATTATTTTGTAAATTACAAATGAATGCTATTTGAGCCAGGGCTCAGCATTTAGATCCCATATGAGCCCACTGAAGACTCAGATCAGCCTACACATCCACACAAGCTGATCAGATTGTGTGAATTTAAATTTGGCTGGTTAATGGCTAAAGAATTTGCATTAAATCACAAAATGTTTGCAAATAGGGGAAAAGAGGGAAGGTGTGATGGAGCTGTGTGTGTGTGTGTGTGTGTGTGTATAAAACCTGGATATAAACTGATGATAATTATAAACTTTCACCTTGCACTTCTCATTAGTACCCACAAAATGCATTTTCATCAAGAAGTAAGAAAAGCGTCAATATTTTCTCCTTAAAAAGAAAATCGCGGGCTATGCTGGTGGGGATCAATGAGTCAATGCAAGCAATATTGCAAATGTGAAAGCAGATACCTCTTGCAATTGTAATAAACTATCTTGTCATTCAGTATTTGTCAAAACACAAAGTATGTGAGAAAAAAGAAAATAACATAATAAAATTAATAATCCAGTGTTCCACATTGCACCCAGAAATTTACTGCTTTAATTAAATGTATTCACACAAAGCAATATCTAGAGCTGTATACACAAAATTGACAGCATCAACAAACAAAAATATTAGGTTGGAAATATTGGCTTTATTCAGGTCTGTTTCGATGTTTGCAAGATCTTCTATATCAGCGTCTGTTGTACACCTTATTTATCCTAAATTTTCAGACACATTAACTCCTTACCATACTTGTCCTTAAAGTTATATAACTCAATTTTACTACTTATCGATATGTCTAAAAACTGCTGCATGAGTGGCAAACAGCGTAAACCCTGATCAGATGCCGCATTCAGTGGCATCTGATCAGGGTCTACAGTTTGCTTAGGACTGTCTAATTTTGTCCAAATACTTAGGGTAAATACAGTAGTTTGCAAGTGCTTTAAGCATTGACTGTAAATCAGAGGATTTGATTGGTTCACTGACTACAAGTCAGAGGATATGATTGGTTCTTTGTCTAAAAGTCAGAGGATTTGATTTGTTAAACTGTTACAATTATTTTGCTGCTTTGCACATCAGCCCCTGTGCATGTCCTAACCCATTTTAGTTGGGAAACCTTCAAAAGGGTAACTGGCAAACAGTGCAGACTAAGATCAGACACCACAGAATTTGGTGTCTGATCAGTGTCTACACTGTTTGCATTAAATACAGGAACTTTTATAAAACATAGTAATAATAAAAACTAATCAGACATCCTGCTATTTTGAAATGGAGGAGTCCAAAATGTTGTGGTAGAGGAGCACAACTGACGTAAATAGGCTAATTTTGTCATCAGCGTACTATCAGCATTATAAAAATCTAAGTTTCCTTAAACTACTGTTATCTGCTATCATTGTTACCGTAGAAATATTACTATATTTACCGTATTTATTCCAATACAAGCTCCCTCTCTACTAAACGCCCCTTCTAATTATCTGGGAGAAGATCATTACCAAACACATGCGAAATTGAGTTAACATCATCAAAGTATCTTATTTTTGGTCCAAATTTTGACTCAAGATTGTGATTTTAGCAGTAAGGAATCGCAAAGCGCCCGAGGTGTATATTAGAATAAATACGGTACCCTAAATATTCAGGCAGGTATGACTGAGCAAACAGTGTAGGCCCAGATCAAACTGCTCCTTGAGGAATAGTTTGATCTGGATCTACACTGATTACCATTCAGCACAGTACCTGGTGATCAACTGGACCCACTCAAACTTTAGAACAAGTATGGTAATGAATCACCATGTCTTAATATTTAGAATAGTTACAGTAACCCTTTATGTCCTCTTTTATTTAGCTTTCCACTGTGCCAACCAAGTAAAGGCAGCATTTTTTGTCCCAGGAACATAATATATAGGTTGCATTCAATATTTAGGATTATGATAGAAAACAGCTGATGGTCTATTTGAAAACCAACAGTTTTCTATATATAGAAACAGGAAAGAATCTTATATTAGATTAGACTGCATATCCATGCAGTCTGGTTAGATCTTTGCTTTAAGAATAGATCCTTTATTAAAAGGGAGTCAAATAAACTTGACAGAATTGCCCTCCGGCACAGAATGAGTATCACTTCCTCTTAGCTAAATAGGAAAAGTGCCAAAACTTCATCAATAAAATTATAGAAATGAACTTGTTGCTTTCTTGTTTATCATTAAATACATCCTGATTTCAGCAGATTATCATCTCCAAAAGGCCTTAGTGTATACACCATGACCTCTTTATAACACGGCTGTTGGGATCCATAGCATAAACCGTGTTAATTAAACAACCATGTTATATCCAAACAAAAATGTATGGATTATATTGAAAAATGACCATTTATGGTCATTTTTCAATATAATCTATATATTTTTGGGATCCATCTTTGAACCGTGTTATATCCAAAACCGTGTTATATTGAACTGTGTTATAAAGAGGTTGTAGTAGAATATATAATTCTAAGGTCAAGTATAGCATGCATCTCCAATATCACATATCCCAAAACTGGAATCTGCAATGTCCGTAAATAAATTGTGAGTATCCCATAATAAAATATTAAAATACCCCAAAACTCGTAAATAAATAAGGCAAATATCTTGCATCCCCAAAACCCTAGACAAGCCTCAGTATGCCTGACTCTTAAAACTTCAGTCAAAATTTGAAGCTGATGAGATTCTATTTTATTTTTTTTTTCATAGAAAATAAATCTTGATGTTTCATCTGAATCATCTGCCAATGAAATGTCAAGTATTTTCTATGAAAAATAATAATAAAAAAAATATTTAAAAGAGTCATCTGCTGCAGTGGTGATTCGTACTTTAGCACTTTGCATTTTTGGTAAAAATTTCAGTAGACAACATTTTGAAATATTTTCTTAGTTTTCCTAGAAAATAGGATCTGACACTTCATGCAAACTGTCTCCTCAGGAAGTATCAGATCCTATTTTCTTAGAAAAATAAGAAAAATATCCCTAATTTGTCATCTGCTGAATCTGCCCATAGCCTGGTAAGTTTTAGGGTTAAGACAATCACTTTTTGCTTTCAGAGTCAGTATGATACATAAAGATTATTTTATGTTAATTTTCATACATGCCATGTTTTTCTCTTAGAGAATTTGACCCCCACCGGTTCCTGACTAATACTATATCAAAGTTGAGTTAGTGGTGTATAACATTTCTAATTTCCATATGTTTCTGATGACTGAGACCATAAAACTCTGCCTAGATGCCAATAAATTGATGCTCTGTTATGCAATTAGTTAAGTAATGCTGATAGCACAGGTAACTAGAATCCTCCCCCCCGACCCCCCCCCCCCCCCCCCCACACACACACACACACACACATGAAAAATTCTTAAATATAAAATACAAATGATCTGTGCAAGTTTCAAAAACATCGGATCAAAAATGTAGACTTTATCACACAAATAATGCTGATAGATTTTCTTCATTTTTTACAGGGTTAATCCTTACAATCTGTGCAAGTTTAAAAGAATCAGATCAAAAATGTGGACTTTATTGCGTAAACAAGAAAAAATTAACAGATGGTCAGACACACAGACAGATGCAAAACGGGAACCATGCCATGACATAGTTCTTCTGGCCTTCAGCCAGTAGAGCTAAAAATAAAAATTGCCAATTAATCTAATAGTACTTCCTGGTTTAATCAAAGGCTCCATGGGATTACTTAGCCTTCACCACTCTCTGGGCTAACTCGGCAGACATTTTTCTAATTTTTCCAGAAAACAGGATTTGACATGCTGTGCAAACTGTTTCCCTGGAGACAATTTGCATGAAATGTTAAAACCTGTTTTCTGGGAAAAATATGAAAACATTTCAGTGTGTCGTTTGCTGAAAATTTTACCCAGCATGCTTCAAGTTAATCTCAGATCAAACACATTGATAGCCTAGCACAGATCTTAACGCTCAGCATGGTGGGTGAATATTTCAGCAGACACCATTCTGAAATATTTTTCTTACTTTTCCTGGAAAACTGGCGAAATGCCAAAGCCTGTCATCTGGCAAAAATATCATCAGTTTGTTGTCTGCTGAATAAGCCCAGAGAGTGGTAAAGGTTTTCATAACTCCAGATAAGGGGCATAGTGAAAAGATTTTATTTTTTGTTATTTCTGCATGAAAAGATATCTTATGAGTACTTGCTGAAATTGAACCAGTCAGATTATTCAAATGATTATCCACAAGACAAGTTTGGGTGCAAAAATAATATATCAGCATGGCAATTCCAATGAGTACCTAACAGAAACCTTATTTGCCCTTAGTAGTTGGACAGATAGGCCTGAGTAAACCATGCATACAGTTATACACCACAACCTCTTTATAACACTACTGTTGGGGTCCAAAGCATACAACTGTGTTATAGCCAAACAAAAATGCATAGAATATATAGAAAAATGACCATTTATGGTCATTTTTCTATATAATCTATACATTTTTGGGATCCATCTTTAAACCGTGTTGTATCCAAAACCGTGTTATAACAAACTGTGTTATAAAGAGGTTAACGTGTACTTACCATATTCGACCTAATGACTGCACCGTGTGCGTAGGTTTTTCAAAATTACTGGGAAAACTTGTGGTAAAATACGTATCCAGTTACAGTCAAACCTGTGTTAAGCAAGCACCTATGGGAAAGCAAAAAATTGGTTGCTTAAAACAGGTGCTTGCTTAATACAGGTAGATTTTAACATCTTTGCCTTTAATGGGATCTCATATAGTGGCCTTTAAAGGCAGATGATTGCTTAATACAGGTGGCCTTTGGGACAGGCTTGACTGTATACTAAGGGGTCACTTAAAAATAGATCAGAGAAATGATGCTTATGCGATGTTTGTGGTTTTTATTTCTGTTATTCAGATTTTCTTTATAAATGCATATTTTGTGGGTACCCATTTGAATTGCATTGACAAGATGATGCAATTCAAATGGGTATCCACAACATATGCCTTTATAAAGACAGGGATAAAAAGTGCACTGGCTGTAATCTGAAGACTACTGAATTGCTTGACAGTGCGTTTTTAGGGGTATGTGCGGATATAAGGCGAATACGGTATATTTAACTGCTCTAAAAGCCTTGGCAAGGTGCTTCTAATGAGTCCCCACATGCCCTTTTGTGCAAACATAAGAAAAACATACACTTTATATCTGGACCTATGATTTACTTATGAGATATGTGCCTAATAAAGCAGACCCTAAAGGAGTGGTCTGATCTGGGTCTACAGTTTGCTCAAAGATTTTTGTAAAAATATTTAAGTAAATGCAATAACAGATAATTAAACATTTATCCAGTTCTAACATCAGCGGTGATGAAATCAACTTACTTGATTATTCATTATATTGATAGTACACCTATCGTGTCTATGGCTAGTTACCCGGTATATGAGTATCATCATTACTATTACATGCTGCGTCAGAGGTCAGTTGTCATTACTATTTGGGCTGTGTCAAGCGAAAAAGTGCCTGAAATCTGGCCCCGAGGTTATAAAACTTTTTTCATGCTCAACTCAGCTGAGCATGAAATTTTCTCTGCTTATAAATATGAAAATGCCAACAATAGTTGGCATTTTCATATTTATTAGCAGAGAAATTTCATGCTCAGGTATGTTTAGCAAGAAAGAGTTTGCATGCTCAGCTGAGTTGAGCATGAAAAAAGTTTTATAACCTCGGGGCCTGGAGATGGAGACATCAAGGAACAAATGAGCAATGGTATCATGATTTTTGTGTGCACAATAAACCTATCTAACGTCCAAGTGTGTACCAAGTTTCAACTCTCTGGACTTCAGAGTTACTGAGAAAATTGTGGCAAAAGCTTTCATCTGAAGTGGTTACCAAATGACAGAAGGACAGAAAGTCAGAATCATGGAAGGACAGAATGACAGAAGGATAGGGCAAGTCCAATACAGCCCTCCTCTCCCACATTTTCAAAGCGAGGCTATAATGACAACCATCTGGGTATGTCAGGGCAAAGTGGGAAAAAATATGGGGCTTTCACCCCTTTACTATTGCATCATCTAAATAACAGTGCAAGGTAAGTTTGTATTTATGTTTTTTATACCCAAAAAATACAGGGCCCATTTGTTCAAAACTTAACGATGGAACGTATTGTTAAAACTTTTATCATTAAGTATGGCATATATGCTAATATTTTTGCTGAAAAAATGTTAGTAGCTTTTGCATTTGCAAAAGCTACTCACTTTTTTTTTTTCAGCAAAAATACCTTTGAATTAAATATTATAATTACTAGAACAGTTAACACTTTGACCACTAATGAGCCCGTTAAGCTAACAATGCTTTGAACAACTGGGCCTAGAAGTGTCCATTCAAATAACAAACAATTAGTATACATTTTACAAACTTGAATTCCTTATGATAGATCAAAATCACTTCAGTAGTTTTGTAGAAGAAACAGTTTAAAATTGTGAGTGGATGCACAGGCTGATGGGTGGACACACTGACAGACAACAGATGAAAAGTGATCATTATAGTTCATAATGAGTTACATTCAGGTGACCCAAAAGTTCGTAATTACTAATCTGTTAACTGGTTATGATTTTGACCAATGTTTGCATTATTACAATTCTGGCAATAAAAGGCATGACCTTCAGAACAGTCTGGGCAAATTCAGCAGATGTCAATTTGGTGTATTAGTTTTCTAACTTTCCCACAAAAGAGTTTGACATTTCATGCGGATATTCTCCTTAGCAAAACAAAACAAAGGTTTTAATACTTCATGTAAAGATGACAATATCTGCAAGAAACATTAAACTGAATTTTCTTGGAAAAATAAAAAGAAGAGGTTCAAAGGCCAGGATTCACTCACCTGATAAAAATAGTTTTTACATATCTGCAAATGCCATTCAACATCTTCTAGTATTGCCACAGCTACCAGGATATAAGTTTAACCAAAAAGGTCAAAGGTCATCCCAGTACCATCATTTCAACAAACTTAGTAGACTTTGAGACCCTGATGCTGTTTACCAAGATTCAGCCTCAGAGCTTTCTTAGTTCCAGAGAAGAAGACTTTTTCAGTGTTTTACCATATATTGGCATTGCAGCCACCTTGTTGAATAGGCAGAAGCATTTAAACAAACTGTCAATATCCTTTCGACAGAAGGCCCTATGTTAACTATGTAAAATCTACTGAAAACTGTTCAAGCTGTTTCAGAGAAGACATTTAAAGATTTCACAATTGTATAGCATGTATATAGCCCAAGGGAAAAGGCATAGAGACAGTAGCTAAACAGTTTTACTACCTTAATCATAAGTTGTAAGTTTCAGCCATTATTCTTTATTAGCCAATGACAAAATGATTTTTCATCATTTTTCCCATATAAATGTATGGGGGTGCAAATTTGACCTTGCCAAAAAAAAGGACAAAAGTCAGCTATATACCAAGATTCAGCCTAAAAGATTTCTTGGTTCTGGAGAAGATTTTTAAGTCTTTTTACCATAAATGGGCATGGCAATTATCTTTTTCAATGGGGTGGAACCATTTGAGCAAATCATCAATATCCTTTCGACAGAAAGCCCCATGTGAAATCTGGTGAAAATTGCTCAAGCGATTTCAGAGAAGAAGCTATTTAAAAACAAGATGGTGGATTGTGGTGGCCCTTTTGGAATTCCGATCATCACAATCTTAGATATTTTTGGTCTAGAGGTCATCCTGTTGCTACAGTTTAAGTTTCAACTCAAATCTCCCAATGGTTCAGGAGGATAAGTCAAAAACTGGTTTTCAAGATGGCAGTTGTGGTGGCCATCTTAGACTCTGATCAGCAAAATTTTACATACTTTTGATCTACAAGTCATTCTGTTGCTACAATGTAAGTTCCAACTCAAACCATCCAGTGGTTCAGGAGCAGACTTCAAAAATAGATTTTCAATATGGTGGCTGTGGTTGCCACTTTGGATTTCCAATCAGCATGATTTTTGCTATTTTTCTTCTACACATCAACCTGTTGCTACATGTACATTGTAAGTTTCAAGTGAATTCACCTTCTGATTTGTGAGATGATGTCCAGAATAGATTTTCCAAGATGGCTGCTGTGGCGACCATCTTGAATTTTCGATCAACACAATTTTAGCTTATTTCGATCTAGATGTCTTCCTGTTGCTACAGAGCAAGTTTCAGCTCAAATCAATCAAAGGTTTGGGAAGAGATGTCAAAAATTGATTTTTTAGATGGCAGTTGTGGCGGCCATTTTGGATTTTCATCAGCTCACTTTTAGCTATTTTGTGTCTACTAGATGGCCCAATGCTCCTCATCAAGTTTCAACTCAATAATGGATCATAATCTTTAGAGATGTCCAAAAATATCAATTCTTAATATTTTTCCTATATAAATGTATAGGGCCCATACAAATGCATGGGGAAGCAACAAACTTGACCTCGCCAAAAAAAAGGTCAAATGTCAATGTAGGACCATCATTTTAGCAACTTTGGTAGACCTCTTGTCCCCAATGTTTTGTGCAAAGATAGGGCCCCAGGGCTTATTTGGTTCTGGAGATTTTTTAAAGGATTTTACTATATAAGGGCACTGGTGGCTTCAGAGGAGAAGTCCTTTAAGTTCTCAACATTTTTCCCATACAAATGTATGGGGCCCATACAAATGCATAGGGAAGCAAACTTGACCTCACCATAAAAAGGGTCAAACATCAATGTACGACCCTCGTTTTAGCAACTTTGGTAGACCTCCCGTCCCGATGATTTTTGCAAAGATTCAGCCCTAAGGCATCCTGGGTTCTGGAGAAGAAGAGTTTTAAAGGGTTTTATCATATATGGGTATGGTGGCCATCTTGGTCAATGGACCACAACCATTTTAGCAATTTTTCTTTCCCCTGTCCCAAGAAGGCTCCACAATGAAATTTGAGCAACACTGGCCCAGCAGCTTCAGAGGAGAAGTCATTTGAAGTTTTCAACATTTGTCCCATACAAATGTATGGGGCCCATACAAATGCATGGGAAAACACACTTGACCTCGCCATAAAAAGGTCAAGCATTAATATACGACAATCATTTAGCACTTTGGTAAACCTCCTGTCCCCAATGATTTGTGCAAAGATTCAGTCCTAAAGCATCTTCAGTTCTGGAGAAGAAGATTTTTTAAGGTTTTTATCATATATATAGGTAAAGTGGCCATCTTGGTCAATAGACTGTTAGCATTTTAGCAATCTTTCATTCCCCCAACCTTATGAGGCTCCATATGAAATTTGAGCAAAACTGGCTCAGCGGCTTCAGAGGAGTTGTTTGAAAATGTTAATGGACTGAGACATGGATGCACAGACAGATGCACAGATGACGGACGGACGGTGGACAAAAAGTGATCACTATAGCTCATCCTGAGCACAGCTCAGGTGAGCTAAAAGTATTCAAAAATGTTGCTTGCTGAAGTTTTTACCCAGCATGCATGGCATTAACTGATTGCGATTTCCTCACTGCACAGCAGACATCTCCAGGACAATCATCTCTTGCCAATATATATTTGAAATAATTACATCCATTTACAGATTTGTCATTTCCAGTGGGTGTTATGGTATTATAAGCTGTAAAATTTCTGCACACTTATTAATCTGACATAATAAAAGACACCAGACGAACATTACATTGCTTAATGTCTTTCACAAGCCTAGCTATTAACTCTTTTGGTGCCAAATTTCAGATGACATTTGTCGTCTGCTTTTTTATTTTAACAAACTATCGTTTTGAAAGACGTTTATATGCAAAGTTGAAAGACTGAATGTCAAACAGCATAGATCCAGATGAGATGGCTCATCTGGATCAATGCTGTTTGCAAAAGCCTATTATTATCGCCTGTGGCAGTGAAAGAGTTAAAGAACCAAGCAAACTTTGTAGCAGAAGACATTCTAATTTCTTTATTTTTCATGATAAATAAGTCTTGACATATCATGTGAATCATCTGCTTGGCAGATGATTCACATGAAATGCCAAGACTTATTTTCTATGAAAAATATAAAAAAAAAAATGAATTTTAAAGTGTCCTCTCTGCAGTTATGACTGACACTTTATGGTTTAACGGAAAGTTTCTGTGTCTATACACTATGATAAGCAACTATTGATATGCACAAACAGCGATTTATTTTATTCATTAAATATTTCAAATAGATTTATTTTCTATTTGTCAAAATGTTTTGCCATTATAAAAGACTGGCAGACACATAAAAACTGAATAATACCAAAATGGCCAAATGCATCCCTTACACTAATATAATTTATGCCTCCAAGTCACTTATCACTTAACAGGACCCAAACATTCAAAAGTCACCAGTTAGAGGACTTCTAATAAGTACCCAGAACAAACCCACATGAGATGGTGCAGAATGCGGCATCTCATCAGGATCTACACTGTTTGCCACTCATCCAGCAATTTTTAGACACATCGTGTAGTAAATTATACCTGTTCAAATTTTAGAACAAGTATGGTAAGGAGTTGAGGTGTCCGAATACTTAGGGTAAATATAGTACTTGCTGAAGGCCACTAGTGTCTCTAAGGAACTCCAGCTTGCTCCATCTACTCTGCTTATATATCTGTAGATAAGAGAGGTATCAGTTCAATAGTTTTCTTATTTCTCCATGAAAATGTATGTTGTGGGTACTTACTAGAATAAACTCATCAAGTCAATTCTAATGAGTACCCATGTCCCACAATATATGTTTTTGTTAAGAAATAATAAAGCTCTTGGTAAGGTGTTTTTTTTCAGCCCAAAGTATTGATATTTTTCTTATTTCTCCATGAAATATGTTGTGGGTACTCATTAGAAGCACCTCAGTGAGGCACTTCTAATGAGTACCCACAACATATATTTACGTGGAGAAGTAATAAAACTATTTACCCGATACCCCTCTTATCTTGACTTATGGAAATCAGCAAAATATCAATACTTTTAATAACCCTTGTCCTGCTGAATAAATTAAGATGCTTAATGTTCACTTCTAATTTTCAGCCAATCAGATTATAAGATCCAGTTTTTTGCTATAAATTCACATACTTAATGGCAAACAGTACAGATCCAGATCAGTTGGCTTCTTCAGAAGCCAACTGATCTGGATCTACACTGTTTGCAAAGGTAGGGTATATCCGGGTTCAGCAAGACAAGGGTTAAATCAAAGACCGTGCCTTGTCTGAAGCTTTGTATATAGCTAAACATGTACTGTAAAAACCACTCTTGTCAACTTGCCTGTCTCTGAAAAATGTCACTTGTTTCTTCCAAATGTCACAAGCTAAAGGTTAATGCAATTAATTATAACAGCCCTGTCTGACTACATAAAGTGTCTGAGAACCAACTTTTCTGACTAGGAATTGGATGTGTTTAGGATTTTTACAATACAAGACAAAAGTCTTTTTGTTATCTCTTGAGCCAATTCATACAAGACTACAGAATGGCACATGCACAAAGTGAAGACCAAACCTTGTTTTATTAATAATTTTGATGCTTACCTTTGCTTTGCTACCATGTTTACATATTTTGTCAAAAACAGAAAAATGTAATTCAAGTCTGTACATTTAATTGTTTATAGACTGAGGCACCAAATCACCCTTATAACCTACCCCCGCTCCCCTGCCCCCGCCCCCACCCCTCATCCCCAAAAAATTCCATTATCCTGTGGAATTTCAGTGGCTATGATTTTTAAAAAAACCCATTAAAATTCATGTAGAATTAAACATGTTAGCTCTCTGGTCGTTCCCATGGTGGCGTGCTGAAAATACAACGTCTTATAGATTCCTGTTGATTTTGACAGTTTCGTTTCCAATGACCATAAGAACCCTAAATATCAGGACATCATTACAAATTACCAGTGTATTTAATATTAGTGTACTTCATTTCTTACTATTTGTATACTTCATTTCTTAATCTTTGTTTACTTCATTTCTTAACATCACATCAATTTAACGACTTGGTAAGTTAAACTAACAAAGCAGAGAACAACTGAGCCTTGATTGTTTTCAAAGGGCTAAAGTTTCATTAATATATTAAAGATTCCATATTCCTAAAAAACAGACATTTTATTATCCAAGAAAGGTTTAATAAATAGATATATGGTATTAATACAATCATAAAATGTGGCACCGGATAGACTGTAAAATTTCAGTTAGTCTCTCTTTCTTGAACTGGATCAAAGATGAAATGATTTTTATCATATCTCTGAATTCATGTTGCCAACATTCAGAAATACAATAAAACATCATTTCATTTGTATCCAGTTCAAAACCAAGAGATTAACTGAAATTTTACAGGCTGTCAGATGCCACATTTTATGATCGTATTAATACCATGTATATATTTATTAATATAAATGATTAATGGATGAAAAATGTCTATTTTTGAGGAATATGGAGCCTTTAAATGCAACCAATTTGCTTCCAATTCAAGAATTTCATGAAACTGTGGATTAAGAAAATAATGATTAAGTTCCAAATACAGACCAACACATTCACAGCAAATCCCAATCAATCCTGTCCGTAATTGTGTTGTGTCATGCATGAAGGGACTTTCAGTGTGTACAAATGTTATTTTAACAGTAAAAACTGCACAGATACAAAGTCTGATCTTTGCCTTTGATATTTGTCAAAGAAGTCCATATACTGTAGAATTCATGGACAAAAAAAGTAAAGGCCATAATGTACTGTGTAAGTGCATCAATGGGCCATCATTGCTTCTACTAATTGATTGTGTTGGAGTTTAACAATACGTCAACCCTTGGTGGTCATTTTGCATTGTCTCCCAGAGAAAGGGAGACGAGAGGTACAGGGGAGAAAGAAAAATAAATGAAAGTGAAGAAAGAGAAGAAATAAAAGCATTCCCCCTCTACCTTTACATGCTGCAAGGATAGCAGGCCTTGCCCAGCTGTAAGCCAATATCTGTTAGAAGCCTCAGTGACGTCAGATACATGACACCTTTGCCTCACCCAACCACCCCCAACATTCCTTCTAAATGCCATATTTAATGTTTAGCATGCTGGGTAAAGGTTTCAGCAATTAATTTTGAAATATTTTTCTTATTTTTCCCAGAAAATAGGATTTGATATTTCACACAAATTGTCCCCTTAGGTTAATGTTAACTTATATATTCAGACACCTACTTGTTCTAAAATCATAGCTCTTGATAAGATGCTTTTTTTTTTTTTCAATCTAGAAGTATTCACTACTGATATTTTTCTTATTTCTCCACAAAAACATATGTTGTGGGTACCCATTAGAAGTGACTCAAGCAGGTGCTTCTAATGAGTACCCAAAACATATGTTATGGTGGAGAAATAACAAACCACAAACTCTCCCCTAAATACAATATTTTTGCTTTCTTTTAACAATGGACATGGTAGGTCTCTAGTTCCACAGCTTACCTTGCTCAGAGTATAATTATGTGCCAGATCTCATGAAAATATTCTGCCTTAGGATCCTTGCTGGACATTTAAATATTTGGTCTCTGAATTTAGTCCCAGCATTTTCTGATTAATCCTGGCAAATATACCATTACCTGTGGGTTTTTGAAATTTTCTATTGTTTCAAAGATTTTTAAATTATGTGGCATTTTGGCATTCAAACAACCACACTCAAGCTGCCTCACCAGAACCTGAGTTTGGTCAAGCACTTGTATGATAGGGTAGGACCCCACCTGACCACATCCTTGCCCCTATTCACATGTTCAGGGCCTCCTATGCCTCAGTTCAGCCCAACTCTTCCTAACTTAAACCATCCTACAAACCTGCCAGCTTTAGAAGATTGGTAGATTGTTGACATTAGACCTTAGTTTGCACCATTAATGTAACCGGCTTTGTTTCATTTGGAAAATGGACACTTCGTCTAACAAAGCATTGTTAAATTTCACGTTATAGATTAGTTTTGTTTGTTTGTTTGTGCTGAGGTTTTATGGCCCAGTCAATCTAATGAGGTTGTGTCGAGCCCAGTCAGTTTACCTAGCCACACTTTTACTGGGCAGGCTTAGTCCTCTATGTGGTTAACCAGTACTTATGCACATTCTTTCGCCAAAAACTGACAACTGCCCTTTAAGAATCAGCGGAATGGAGAGAATGACCATAGAATCAATCAATTTCCACAAAAGAATGTTGCCGAACACACAACCTCCTAATCAGACGCATATCCAACTGAGCCACAGATGCCGGCAGTTCATTTTGTTTGTAGCACTCTTTATTTTATTTACTGTCTCTGACTTTATTATTTGAAAAGTTATTATTTCATTTGATTTGATGAGTTGTTTTTAGTTTGAAATTGCTTTAGTTCATTTCAAATTCGTTTGTTTTGTTTGCAAATAGAACTTTTGACGCTTCCATACTATAGCACTCTGGGTAAAATTTTCAGCAGACGACATTGAAATATTTTTCTTATTTTTCCCAGAAAATGGGTTTGACATTTCTGCAAATTGTCTCATGAAATGTCAAAGCCTGTTTTCTTGGAAAAACAAGAAAAAAATCATCAATCCGTCATCTGCTGAATCAGCCAAGAGGGTGGTTAAGGTTAATTAATTCTTTGCACACAAGATGAATTTAGCACACAACAACTAACTGAAATTTTTCTTATTATTTATTTTTTTTTTACAAGAAAACAGGGCTTGACTTTCATGTAAATTCTTTCCTTAAAAGCAGATTCATATGAAATATCAACCCCTATCTTCTGTGAGAAAAAATAACAAGTTTATTCATAAATGCTGCATGTTGATATTTCTATTCACCATTCAAGGTTAAATTAATCTGGTCTGATTAGTTTTTCATGTTTTGCAAAGAGCACATTGACAGAAAACTTCTGATAACCCAGAACAGTAATTGGAAGTACCGTATTTTCTCTAAATATTGGAAAAATTTTGTTTGTGTTTGATGTCAACCCTTGTGGGTCATTTTTTTGTGTCCTCTCCCAGAGAAAGTGAGATTGATTGATTGTTTTGGGGTTTAACGACACGTCAACCCTTATGAGTCATTTTGTGTCGTTTCCTAGAGAAAGGGAGAAAAAGTGATAGAAAAGATAGTAGAGGAGATGAAAGAGAGGGACAGGGAAGAAAGAGGAACAGGAATGAAAGTGAAGAAACAGACGAAATGAAACATGCCCCTCTACCCTTACCTGCTTTAAGGATAGCAGGCCTTGCCCAACTGTAAGCCAATATCAGTTGGATACCCTGGTGACTAAGATACACGACACCTTTGCACTACCCAACCACCCCAAGAGAAAGTGAGAAAAGAGATAGAAGAGATAGTAGAGATGAAAGAGAGGGACAGGGAAGAAAGTGGAACAGGAATGGAAGTAAAGAAACAGAAGAAATAAAAACATTCCTCCTCTACCATTACCTGCTGTAAGAATAGCAGACCTTGTCCAACTGTAAGCCAATATCAGTTGGACACCCCAGTGACATAAGACACACCACATTCACCACACCCACCACTACCAAACCAGATGAAAGAGAAGGACAGGGGAAAAAGGAAAATGAATAAAAGTGAAGAAACAAAAAAAAAAATAAAAACATTCCCCCTCCACCCTTACCTGCTGCAAAAATAGCAGGCCTTGCCCAACTGTAAGCCATTATCAGTTGCAAGCCCCGGTGACTTAAGATACACGAAACCTTTGCCTCACCAAACCTGGTGACCCCCAAAATATTGGAAAACCTTAACCATTACCATTCTTGGGGCTAATTCAGCAGATAACAAATTAATTATATTCTTCTCATTTTTCCCAGAAAATAGGCTCTGAGATCTCATGCAAATTGTCTCCTAGGAGACAATTTGCATGAAATATCAAAGCCTATTTTCTGGGAAAAATTAAGAAAAAAAAATTCAAAATGTCATTTACTGGAATTTTTACCAAGCATGCTTAGCTATACTTGTCCTAAAATTTGAACAAGCCAATTTTACTACCTGCTGATGTGTCTAAAAACTGCTGGGTGGGTGGCAGAGAGCAGAAATCCTGATCACACACTGCCTCATTTTGTGGCATCTTATCTTGAATCTCATAACACTGTTTGCTCAGGCCTGTCTATCCGAATACTTAAAGTAAATACAGTATGAAAATAATCATGGCTCCAGATAAGAGAGTTTATTCCCTTAATAATTTTCTTATTTTATTTATTTCTACATGATAACATATGTTGTGGGTACTCATTAGAAGTGCCTCATGGAGGCACTTCTAATGAGCACCCACAACATATGTTTTCATGGAGAAATAAAAAAAAAATCAATATTTTTTGGTTGAAAATAGAGGCCTGAGCTGCTACGGTAATGCTCACACAAGATTCAATCACAATCAATTACATTAAAAATCAGGACACTGATCCAGATATGGTATGTTGTTGCTTTGAAACACAAAATGTCACTTTGCTTATTTCTCAAAACACTTCTCAGGATGCCCCACAATTGTAAGAGATCATAATCCCAGAGAGCTCTTGGAACACGTTTATTTATTTGTTTTGTTTAAAGACAATAATAATGGATGATCCTTTTGTAGACATTTTGGATCACAAAATATGGTGATTTTTTTTTTTTTGTTAAAGGCTTCATATTCTTCAAAACAAGACATTTTATTATCCAAGAAAGGTTTAATAAATTGATATATGGTATAAATACAATCATAAAATGGGGTATCTGACAGCCTGTAAAATTTCAGTTTGTCTCGTTCTTAAAATGAAATGATCTTTATCGTATCTCTGAATTAATGTTGCCAAAATTAATTCAGAGATATGATAAAAATCATTTCAATTTTGATCCAGTTCAAAAATGAGAGACTAACTGAAATTTTACATGCTGTCAGATGCCATATTTTATGATGGTATTAATGCTATATACGTATCAACTTATAAAAAAATTTTTTGGATTAAAAATGTCTTTTTTTTAGAAATATGGAGCCTTTAATATTCTTCATGAAAATACTTTTTTTATATATACATTATAACTGCCTCAATGTAGCAATTCTAATAGTCAAGTGACATCAAAACTGTCCAAGTGATACAAGTCTGGTGAGTTTCTACAACATATGTTTTGTTGTTGAGAACTAAGAAAAAGAAAATTATCTTGATACCACTCTTTTTTGGACTGTTGTCCATCTGACAACTCTACCGCTGCTCATGTGAAAAGTCAACTGCTGTTCACTTTAACCCTAGTCCTGCTGAACCCAAATATACCCTGCCTTTGCAAACAGTGTAGATCTAGATCAGTTGGCTTCTGAAGAAGCCAACTGATCTGGATCTGCACTGTTTTACATTAAGTATGTGAATTTATAGCAACAATCCAGATCAAATAATCTGATTGGCTGAAAATTAGAAGTGGATGTGGCATCTTAATTTATTCAACAAGACAAGAGTTAATATTCTATGGCCTGTTCATGTGAATATTCTACCACTGTTCATGTGAATATTCTCCCTCTTGCTCATGTGAATACTTACCCAATGTTCACCTTAACCCTTGCCATGCTGAATAAATCAAGATGCCACACCCACTTCTATTTGTCAGCCAATCAGATTACTTAATCCAGGCTGTTGATACAAATTCACATACTGAATGACAAACAGTGCCAATCCAGAGAAGCCAAATGATCTGGATCTACACTGTTTGTAAAAGCATGGCTTATCCGGGTTCAGCAGGACTAGGGTTAATATTTTACATTTGACTCAGAAAATATATTTATCTTGGGCCATCTCTTATCTGGTATTGTTGTCCATTTAAGTACTCTATCACTGTTCATATAAAAACTTTACTGCTGTTTATGTAAATATTTTACCACTGTTCATATGAATAATTCACCACATTCAAATAACTGCTGTATCACTGTTACTGTTAATTTTCTACTTCCTGTTCATGTGCATGTACTTTTCACATGATGCTCTAAATTTGCTACATCTGGTGGATTTTCTGTCATGTTTTTTCACGGGAGACAATTTCTGTGACTTTCTGTTTGCTTTCCTGCATGAC
Organism: Anodontia alba; assembly: GCA_964016985.1. NCBI lineage: Eukaryota > Metazoa > Mollusca > Bivalvia > Lucinida > Lucinidae > Anodontia > Anodontia alba. The sequence goes on from OZ024828.1 coordinate 13,857,603, forward strand.
AGTCCCTTTCTGAAAGGGGTTGATTCTAAAAGGAAAGAATTTGCTTTTAGAGTAGACCCCTTTTCAAAAGAGAGACAAAAGAATTTTGACAGAGTTGCCTGAATGAAAGTTAACCCTTAAAGCGCCAATTACAACTGCAGCAGATAACACTTTTTTTTTTTTTTTTTTCAGAGAAAACAAGTCTTGACATTTCATGTGAATTGTCTGCTTGGCAGACGATTCACATGAAATGTCAAGACTTGTTTTCTCTGAAAAATAAAAAAAAAATTTTTTTTTGAATGTCATCTGCTACAAATTTTGCTTGGCGCATTAAGGGTTAAATCAAATGAAGTGGCAAAAACTATACTAGATTTCATATAAATGAATAACGTGACACTGATAACATTTTTTTACACATGCCTAAATTGTGCATTACATAATATGTGAAAACTGTGGCTTTGTCAGCCAATGGCTGTCGATGACATGGTCAATGGCATGGCTGTCTCAGTATTTGGGGCAAATACAGTATATCATTTAACCCTTAAACTGCCAATCACAACAATTGTCGTTTGCTTTATCATCTGCTTGTGATTTTAAAAGTCATTTTAGCAAACAGTGTGGACCCAGATCAGACTGCTCCTCCTGGAGCAGTCTGATCTGGGTCCACACTGTTTGCCTGTATGCAAAAATAGGTTTGAAAAGTTTGCAAGCATATTCAGCAGACGACATAACCAGACGACATTTTCAGATGCAGGTTTTCTTAACGTTTTAAGGGTTAATTACTCAAAAAATTATTAAAAAGCAAATCTGGGATAAAACCTGTCCCAGTACAACCTAGCTTGCCTGAACAGAGCTGTCTTCAAAAACTTTAACCAAAAAATTCAACATAATTTTTTTTCTAAGTCTGTGACCTTGATCTCAGGGTCACTTATGCGGGTTAAGATGGTATAGCATAGAACTTCAGACCAATATCTAACAACAGGGTAAGAATGAACTTCTTTCATCCAGAGGATCAGGCCCCCAGGTTATAAAAAATTTTTCATGCTCAACTAAGCTGAGCATGAAATTTGTACTGCTACTAATTCTCAAAATTCTTTCTTGCTAAACATAGCTGAGCATGAAAATTTCTCTGCTAATAAATATGAAAATGCCAACTTTAGTTGGCATTTTCATATTTATTAATTAGCAGAGAAAATTTCATGCTCAGCTGAGCATGAAAAAAGTTTTATAACCAGGAGATATAGCCTTTAAAAGCTTTAACCAATGCCAATGCTGACACCAATGTGGTTGTGACGGCACACGATCTACTAGTACTGATGAGCTTTAAGGAAACTCTAGGTTGGATGAGGGCAATTTCATTCTACAATAACTGACATGCTTTCTTCCAAACTTTATTGCACATGCCAGCAACATACAGACACCAGATGATAGCCATACAAAAGCCTTAGTGGGCAAAATAAAGAGAGCTAAATTTGCATGAATTTGTACATGCGTATTCATGCGTATTCATATAGACATGGCATGCTGCTTATGTTAAAATGAATCTTCTGAAAATGCTACTCTGTATACAGCAAAACCCACAAAATTATTCAAGATCAAAGCTAAGGGCTATTCCAGGACACACACACACACACACACACACACACACACACACACACACACACACAAACACACCACACACACACACACACACACACACACACACTGGCTAAACATCCATTCCCAGAAAAAAGCCCTTAACCTTTATCATTCTATAAACAATAAAATGGCCCTTAAGGTGCAGTGTAGTCCCCTAAGCCAAGCTATTGGGCCTAAGTACAACACTGCTCTTCATGTGAATACCCTATCACCATTTCTGCAACAATTTTACTGACTGAAATAAAAATCAGCATTTTCAGAGAAAGCAATAGTGATTAACCCTTGCCATGCTGAATAAATTAAGATGCCATGCCCACTTCTAATTTTGAGCCAATCAGATGACTTGATCCAGAATGTTGATATAAATTCACATACTTTATGGCAAACAGTGTAGATCCAGATCAGTTGGCTTCTTAGAAGCCAACTGATCTGGATCTACACTGTTTGCAAAAGCAGGGTATATCCGGGTTCAGCAGGACTAGGGTTAAAAATGTTTATGGAACATTAGCTGATACAAATCACAAGCTATGATGCCTAGGTCCATTATCACTTCTTCCTTGTTGATCGACTCATCAACAGCTATTGACATACACAGCTCTCAATAAGAAGGGTTATCAGGTAAAAATTTTTTATTAATTCTCCATGAAAGCATATGTAGTGGGTACTCATTAGAAGTGCCTCAATGAGGCACTTCTAATGAGTACCCACAACATATGTCTTTGTGAAGAAATAAGGGGCCCAGTTGTTCAAAGCATCATTAGCTTAACAAGCTCGTTAGTAAGTAAAACATCAAATTCACAGGTATTTTTGCTGAAAAAATGTGAGTAGCTTTTCAGTAACATTTTTTCAGCAAATATATTAGCATATATGACATACAGTCGACTCTCATTATCTCGAACTTCACGGGACGTGATAAAAATGTTCGAGTTATCAGTAGTTCGAGACAACCAAATTGTGACGTCATAGGTATGACGACTGTTTGCCTCTCTGTTTGCCAAAACTTGCTTGGAAGGCACATGTATTTGGCAATTTAAATAATTTACGCGTACTTCAGTTTGCATTGTTACTGTTTGTTTTAGGAGATGCAATGGTTATCTTGAAATAAGATCATCAATAAATGTTAATAATAATAAATTTCAAACGTCTCTTGTTGTCTTTTAATACTCCTGCAAATTTGGATTTCCATATGAGCTATAAATAAATTACTGGTTTCCGGGTTGTGTTAGCTATACGTTATGAACTGGTTTGGATTAGCTCCCTTCGCATAGACGACTCGATAAAGAGTTGACTGATTTCCGCTTTTGCATAAAACGCTTACAGCGTTAAGCGGCAGCTGTATGCTAGTTTGGATTATCTCCCCTGGCATAAACGAACCATCTCAGCGCGGCAAACTGTAGATCCTGCAGAGAAAGCTCGTTATGAACCGTCTCATCTGGACCTACACTATTTGTACGGGTATCCGTACCAGTCTACAGGATCGGAAGGGTTAACATCGGTACCCCACGTGTGATTTGTCTATTTGAGGTCGTGCACGACAACTCCTATTAGAAGACTGTGCGACTGTCAAAGACTCGGATCAGCCTGCACACCCACTAATTTTACATTATATGCATGAGCCTTACCTGGGCTTACCAGAGAGCACCGCCTGACCAAAGAGTACAAAGCGAAGATTCAGACTTAGCTAGCCTGATCAATACAGGCTGATCTGAGTCGGAACCTGTCGCGCACTGACTTTTCTTGAAGACGCTATATCATTCAGACGGACAGTACTCAATAATGAAGAGCGTATCTAAACAATAAATTAAAGAAACTTCGTTGATTAATCTTCCATAACACTATTCTGGGCCGCCTTTTATCTTACAAATCAATGACACGAGACAGTGTTGAGCGCCGCGTGTCAAACCCGACTCGACACGCATGTGATTTCATAATTACGGATTTTAGACATAGTTTGTGTTGTTTGTAATTACCTGGACAAAGGGGAAAATTAAAATATTGATTTATTTATCAATGGCACTTTATGATTTTCATTAACTGCGAGACCGCCGGCGCCGCATCTTACATTTTTTTTCCTTCGTCATGGTCCGAGTTCGAGATACGCGGTAGTAAAAACTGTGAAAAATATATTCAGGGACTGAAAATGATGGACGAGATAGCCGAAGTGTCGACGTAAAAGTAGTTCGACATACGCGAAGCTGAAAAACAATAAATACATAGGGAAAATAATCGGGACTTAGAAATCAGTTTGACATAAGTGATAGGATCGAGATAAGAGGGGTCGAGATAACGAGAGTCAACTGTATTTAATGATCAAAATTTTAACAATCCGTTCACTAACGACTCATTAGTTTTGAACAATTGATCCCATTACTTTTTTGTTGAAGAATGCCACATCTGGAGCTGTGACCATATTCACCCTAAATATTGGTACACCTTAACTCTTTATCGTACTTCTCCAAAAATTCGAACAAGTCCCCTTACTCCCAGATGTTGTGTAAATATTGGTACACCTTAACTCTTTATCATACTTCTCCAAAAATTCGAACAAGTCCACTTACTCCCAGATGTTGTGTCTATTCAATGAGTGGTAAACTGAGTACACTCTAGAAATCCAACACTGCAGACTACAGCATCTGATCTGAGTCTACACTGTTTGCTCAAGCCTGTCTGTCCATAATTATGTCACTCTTAGTATGCCAAAGTCAAAACGGAATATACTGTATTTGACCTAATTACAAAGTCAAGCAATTCCATAGTCTTCAAGTTACAGCCAGTGTACTTTTTGTCTACTTCTTTGTAAAGGCATATGTTGAGGGTATCCATTTGAATTGCATCACCTTGTTGATATAATTCAAATGAGTACCCACAACATATGCTTTCATAAAGAAAATCAGAAATAAAAACACAAAACATGGCATAAACTTCTTTAGATAAGTCATTTTAGTAAGTGGATACTAATTTTACTACAGGTTTTCCCAGTAATTTTGAAAAACCTAAGCGCACAGTGTGGTAATTACCATATTTGACCTAATTACTGCACCATGCACATAGGTTTTTCAAAATTACTGGGAAAACTTGGGGTAAAATACATATCCACTTATATTAAGGGTTCACTTAAAATAGATCAGTGAAAGACTTACCTAATGATGCTTTAGATGCGATATTTGTGGTTTTTATTTTTGTTCTTCTGATTTTCTTTATTAAAGCATATTTTGTGGGTACCCAAGTCGATGCAATTCAAATGGGTATCCAAAACATATGCCTTTATAAATAAGGGGACAAAAAGTGCACTGGCTGTAATCTGAAGACTATGGAACTGCTTGACTGAGCGCCTATAGGGGATGTAGGGTTATTAGGACGAATATGGTAGGTTGAATACGGCATGCCATACTGTGGGAAAATGTACCTTATGACATATGCACCCTGTGAAGACTAGGATCAGTCTGAATATTTGGACAGTCTGATCCAAGTTTGCAGGGAGCTCTTTGGACAGCTAATGATATAAGACTTCAACATGTGGATAGCAAAAACACTGATCAGACTGTGTCAATAGGCAGACTGCATGATGCACATCTTCACTGGGTGTATATGTCGTAAACCTAGCTCCAGGTGCTTTTCTCCAACAAAAAGGATTGAATATAAGATATTTCTGATGAACTATTACCTAAAAATAATTTGCATGAAACTTCAGCAAGTTAAAGTCTTACAAGATCCCTGAAACTTAATTTTCATGCTAAAGCAAGCTCAACAAAAATGCATGGCACTGTGAAAACTCTTAAGTATTGGGACTCTGTTAATATCAAGAAAACATTTTTAGCCTAATTACCCTAATTATTTAGACATCTTAACCCTTATCATACTGAATAAGTATGAAGAAGCCAACTGATCTGGATCTACACTGTTTGCAAAGGCAGGGCATATCTGGGTTCAGCAGGACCAGGCTTAACTCCTTACCATACCTCCTATAAAATTTGAACAAAGCCACTAGACTACACCCTGATGTGTCTAAAAACTGCTGTATGAGTGACAAACTGTTGTAGCGTTTTGCAGCATCTGATCAGGGTCTTCGGCATTTGCTCAGGTCAATCTGTCCAACTTCTTTGGGTAAAACATTTGAGCCAGCCCATGACAAAAGCTACAAGCAGACCTGTGTGACCAGCAAAGATTCAGATCAGACTGCATTACGAAAACACGCCTACGAAATACTGAAAATATTACCACCAAAAAATGAATATTCTCAGATAAAAAAATCTGATATTTTTCATATTTCTGCTCAAAAACATAGATTGTGGGTACTCATTAGAACTGCCTCGACATACCCACAATCTGTTTTTGAGAAATTAGAAAAATAATGTATATCCCTGTACACCCCAGTTTTGCTATATAAAAGAGGGGTTTAAGGGGGTCAGAATTATATAGGTGTGTTTTTGTGATGTATATCCATCCAGTGTAGCAAAGGTTCTCGTTTATTCCTCTTTGGATAGCCCAAAGATTTAGAGAGCACATGTGATCAGACTGCATGAATGCACAGGCTGATCTGAGTCTTCACTGGTCGCACAAGTCTTACTGTGGGTTTTGTTGTGGGCTGGCTCAAACACTCAATGCCGTAGTTCCAATAAGAGTAAAAAAATACTATTTTTAGATTTGTTCAGGAGTATTGATGATAATTCTTACATAATTTTCTTCAGTTCTCCATAAAAACATATGTTGTGGGTACTCATTAGAAGCGCCTTGGTGAGGTGCTTCTAATGAGTACCCACAACATATGTTGTTATGGAGAAATAAGAAAAATTATCCCTGAATTATCACCAAATACTCCTCTTTAACAAGTCTTCTGGTTTTGTTGTTGCTATTACTGTTGTGTTTTTGTTTTCTTATTTCTTCATAAAAACATTTGTGATTGTGTGTTTTAAAATAACCTCTCAGGAATAAATTAAAGCAGTTGCCATAGCAACATTATTTTTTGGGGAACTTTTCAAATTTTAAGCTTTAAAGTCACCCTTTAATTTATTTCCAAAGAATATTTATTAATATAAAACTATACCTCATCTTTTTTTTTTCTCAAAATCTCTTTTTCTGCTTTGTAAGCTTAACTCTTAAAGTGCAAAGCAAAATTTGTAGCAGACGACATTCTAATTTTTTAAAAAAAATGTTCAGAGAAAAAAGTCTTGACCATTTCCTGTGAATTTTCTGCTTTGCAGACAATTCGCATGAAATATCAAGACTTATTTTCTTTGAAAAAATAATTTAAAATGTCATCTGCAACTGCTGTGATTGGCATTTTAAGGGTTTAACATACATGCAACTGTTTTCATGGGAGAATTATTCATCTGCATGAATAAAAGTATTTGGCATATGAAATAAAAAATGGAATAAATTCATACTGGGAATTTCTCCATGTTAAACGTACCCTGCATTTCCTATACTCTGTACAGTACCCATCCGCAGAATCAGCGGGTACCTCATATATGGGTATAAAATCATTCTAGCATGTACTGTTTAAGTGGAGGGCGTACTTTGCAGTTAACACTACAAATTTACTTCTGATAATAAGAAACTCAATAATGTTGATCCCGTTTTGGATGATTTAAGCCACAACATGAGAAAATGTACCTCTGGACATGTGAGCCCAGCGAAGATTCAAATCAGCCTGCACATTTGCAGTCCGATCTGAATCTTCACTGGTGTATTTTAGATAAGTGAGGATGCAGAGTTTCTTCATGCAGATAAGGAAGACTGACCAGGCCCCGAGGTTATAAAACTTTTTTCATGCTCAACTCAGCTGAGCATGAAATTTTCTCTGCTAATAAATGTGAAAATGCCAACAAAAGTTGGCATTTTCATATTTATTAGCAGAGAAATTTTCAAGCTCAGCTATGTTTAGCAAGGAAGAATTTGCAATTGTTAGTATTTGAGATTTATTAGCAGGAAAAATTTCATGCTCAGCTGAGATTAGCATGAAAAAAGTTTTATAACCTCGGGGCCAGACTGCAGATGCATGGGCTTATTTAGTCTTGGTTGGACACACTCATCAGAAGGTAGGTTTTCTCTCTCTGTGGCTCATTTATAGAAAAATATACATTCATGTATTAGATGCCTTATTATAATGACACAGAGAAGTTATTGTAAAGTATAGTCAAACCTGTCCTAAAGGCTACCTGTATTAAGCAATCACCTAACTTAAAAGGCCACTATTTCAGATCCCATTAAAAGCACAGAAGTGGAAATCTACCTGCATTAAGAAAGCACCTGTCTTAAGCAACCAGTTTTTGGCTTTCCCATAGGTACTTGCTTAACACAGGTTTGACTGTAACTTCATTTGTACCATAACTGACCAAACCGATCGGACTGCATAACCGACTGCATTGTGTGCTTAGGTTTTTCAAAATTTCTGGGAAAACTTCTGGTAAAATATGTATCTTTCTACTAAGGGTACACTTTAAAAAGATCAGTAAAGGACTATTTGATGATGTTTATGCATTCTTTTTTTTCTGATTTTCTTTATAAAAGCATATACTGTGGGTACTCATCTGAATTGCATCGACAAGTCTTTACAAAGAAGTAGACAAAAAGTACATTGGCTGTAATTGCTTGACTGTGTGCTTATATGGGTATGTGTGGTAGTTGGGACAAATACAATATTCTGAATTCTGCTGCACCAAAAATGTTTTTTCTTTGTCCCAATTTTTAGAGTTTTCACAGTATTCCAGCTCCAGATAAGCTAAAAATTCTAACCAGTATTACCATATTTACCATAAGAAATGTAACAAACAGGCCTGAGGAAACAGTGCAGACTCAGATCAGATCCACAGACTGCCATTTTAACCCTTGTCCTGCTGAACTCGGATATACCCTGCCTTTGCAAACAGTGTACATCCAGATCAGTTGGCTTCTGAAGAAGCCAACTGATCTGGATCTGCACTGTTTGCCTTTAAGTATGTGACTTTATAGCAACAATCTGAATCAAGTAATCTGATTGGCTGAAAATTAAAAGTGGGCATGGCATCTTAATTTATTCAGCAGGACAAGGATTAAGACTTACCAACAGGTTGTAAAATGGACTTTCAGATTTGATTTTATTCACTGCAGTTAGTGTGAAGTGCTGAATAGCAGTCATAAAACATATCCCCATACTCATTAGAGTGCAGGTTATATTTTGAGTTCAAGACCCCAATCAAACATTTGCATCTAGATGCAAATGTCTGATTGGGGTCTGCACTATATTTCTCAGGCCTGTCTGATTACTTAGGGTTGAATACGTTAACCCATTGTAGTCGGGAGACCCCAAAAAGGGTAACTGGCAAACAGTGCAGACCCAGATCAGACGCCGCAGAACGTGGCCTCTGATCAAGGTCTTCACTGTTTGCAAATAGTTTAACCATTTTTTTTCTAGGAATATCTAAATCTCATAGCCTGATCTACCTAAAACTGAAATTGGACTCTTCCAATATATAGTGTCGTTGAATTCATTCAGTCTACAATGGGTTAACAGTTTCAATGAGATGTAAGGAAAAAATGCCTATGAAAAGCCTACCTGGAGAACTGGTTATAACAGAATACATGGTATCACACACAGGGGATAGTTTGCCAGCTTGCTGCAGACAACACCGTCGTACCTGATGCTGGAAACTCACCCATAGGTTACTCACCATTTCCCGATGGTTCGGGTAGTAGGCCTGGTGTATTAGAGGAAAATTCTCTCGACCAACACGGTTCTGTATCTCAATCATCTGGGCAAACTGTAAGCAGAAAATATGAGAATTCATAGGGCCATATAAGAGTGGGTATCAGGAAAACAGTTTTCTTATTTTTTGACAAACACATGTTGTGGGTACTCATCAGAAGTGCCTCGCTGAGGCACCCACAACAACTGAGTACCCACAACATATGTTTTCCTCGAGAAATAAGAAAAATATAGATACTTTTTGGTGGAAAATCGTGCCTTATCAAGAGCTATGGAGATGCAATATGAGATCAGCCTGCACAGCTTGTTGCATGTACCCTTTGTTCAACAATGACACATAGTGAAAACTCGGGTATACAGGAGACAACATTATTGGGAGACTTTTTACAATGTGGTAGTTTTTAAACATAATTTAAATAGATTTCTAGTTTCCATCTGTTGTCTTCCACTTATAAATAAATCTATCTAAAATATCTTTAAAACAGTATTTCCTTTTTTTATAAAGTGGAAAGGCAAAGGCCAAGAAATTAATCCATCCTTCACATATTATAGCGTATTAACATAAAATCAGTGGACAGCTAAGTGAGACTATTTTTTTACAGATATAGAAGCACATTGTGATATTTTTTATCTAGTTACCACACTACACAGTTAGGTTTATATCTATATCAAAATTACTTCAACAACTTGTGGTAAAACGAGAAAACTGTTCTCAAAGAGAACAGCATTTCTCCAACCGATTTTGCAGTTCAAATTCACTACTGCTAAAATTTGATAATTTTAGTTCAGCAGTGACCTTGAAAATTGGATCAAGGTCACCAAAACTAATCAGTTCATCATCTAGTCACAGTGATAGATCTACAGAAATTGGGTAAGGATCCGCATACTAGTTCATAGACATCAGGCAGAAAGAAAGTGTCACTCCAACACAGACACAGATGCCAACACCAATGAATGGATAAAAAAATCTCCCTCCCATTTGGTGGTTGGGGTAGAGGGGGGAGTGGGGGGAGCAAATAATGACTAATGACTACTCTGCTTTCTGCTTTCTACATCATTTACAAAGTTGTTGTCTTTCATCTGGCACTTTATTCAGAAGAAGTAAGGCAATGTTCACATCATGATTTAATGCAAAACTATTTGCTTCTATTGTCAAAACTTTCTAAACTTATGGCAAACAGGATAACTGCTCAATGGGTAATATATACAATTCGCCATAAGTGCTTTATATTATCAAAACTTTCTAATGTTACGGCAAACAGGAAAGACAGATCAGTGGCTGCATGCTGAGGCATCTGATCTGGGTCTACACTGTTTGCCATATATGCATTTTTGGGATGCTAGCCACTTATAAGGCAAAGAAGGCAGGTAGTAGTAAAGTTCGGACAAAATCTGAAACTTTGAGAAAGGCTGACATTAAAAAGAAACAGCATTATTTGTATGCAAGTAACTTGGTAGGTGATGTAAAGGCAAATCCCAGAGACTTCTACAGGTACATTAATAGTCAGAAAAAAAAAGACAGACAAGGTATTCCATCCCTTAAAAAAGGAAGAGGAAATGGAGTTGCTGAATCAGACTCTGAAAGGGCAGAGGAACTAATCGCTCAATTCAATGCATTCAATAAAACTGAGTACAAGGAGGTTCCATTTATAGGAAGATCGGGCCTTTAATGATATTTCCACAGACACTGACACAGAAATAAGGCTCTTTGCAGATGACTGTAATATGGAGATACAGAGGACTCACTGAAACTTCAGAAGGATATAGATAGATTAGGATGTTGGGCAAGAAAATGGGGTGTGAGATTTCAGCCTGTTAAATGCAATGTACTGCATATAATTAGGAAGAGAACAAATAAGATTGAGACTTCTTACACTTTAGAGGGAACAGTCCTCAAAAATGTGGATTTCATTAAATACTTAGGAGTGACAATCACACATGTCTTGAGATGAAATACACATATTAGCAACATGTATACTAAGGCAAATAGAATACTTGGTTTCCCGAGACGAAATCTTTATCAATGTCCTCAGGATGTAGAAGAGGCAGCATATAAAGGACTTTTCATCTTCTTTTGGAATATGGCAGTTGTGTTTGGGATCCCCAAGGTGTGGTTCTTCAAGAAGAAATCGAAAAAATTCAGAACAGGGCTGCTAGGTATGTAACTAGCAATTACTGCTTTGAAACTGAGTATGACTGAAATACTGGAAATTTTAAGATGGGAATCTCTCAAGAAAAGGAGGATAGACAGAATACCAGTCTCTCAAGAAAAGGAGAAGTGACAGACTACTACTCTTGTACTTGTAAATGTCTAAAGGCTGCTGCCAAGATTCCAGCAGATGACCTTGTCCCCTCTCAATCAGGCACTGTAGAAATTATCACTCACTGAATTTTCAGACCCCCACTGCAAGAACTGACATTTACAAGGGCTCATTCTTCCCTCAACCCATTAGAGATTGGACTGCCCTTCCAAACTGGATTATCTTCTCGGCTGAAGGTGCAGAGGAGGAAACAATTGCTGTAACTTCCTGTTTGCTTTCCTATAAACAAATGCCCTTGGGAGTAAATTCTTTCCTTTTAGAGTAAATCCTTTTTCAGAAAGGTGAAAACAAACTTGAAAGAGTTGCCTCCCTTGAAAGTGTATCAATGCCCCTTAATGGATTCTTAGATCATACCCCGAGGTTATAAAACTTTTTTTTCATGCTCAACTCAGCTATGAAATTTTCTCTGCTAATAAATATGAAAATGCCAACAATAGTTGGCATTTTCATATTTATTAGCAGAGGAATTTTCATGCTCAGCTATGTTTAGCAAGAAAGAATTTGCAATAGTTAGTTATCTGAGGTTTATTAGCAGGACAAATTTCATGCTCAGCTGAGTTGAGCATAAAAAAGTTATATAAACTTGGGGCATGCTATACATTTGCGCAGTTAAGAAAAATACTTTTCTATTAATGAAATCCCTAAACTATATACTTACCACCCAAGGCTTATCTAAGAAGTTATATGCAGAGTGTAGCGAGTTTATGCTTTGTATACCACCATACTGGAAGCCTATAAGAATATTTCTCCAATCCTCACCGGAGTCTCGCACATGTTGTCGTATCAGCAGAAAATCTGGTCGAAATGACCTGTAAGACAATTGAACCTATTGTAGAAGGAATGAACTCTCCCACACTATATACTGAAAGCTTCTAATTTTGATTTTAGGTATGTCAGGCTATGTGATTTAGATATGCCTAGAGAAAAATGATTGAACTATTTGCAAAAAGTGGAGACCCTGATCAGATGCCACATTCTGTGGCATCATGATCTGATCTGGGTCTGCACTGTTTACCAGTTACCCTTTTAGGGGTCTCCAGACTACAATGGGTTAAAGTATGAAGCTCTTTTATTTATTTTCTTTTATTAATATACCACAACCCAGGCCCCCTAGCAGTCTCTCTTAAAAATAAAGGCTTTTTATATAGGCTATTTTTGACCAAATAAAGGTTTTTCAGGATAAATTTTGTACAAAATAAAGAGCATTTAATGGCGAAATTTCTTGGCAGATCCCAAGCAAAAGAACTTTGCATCACCGTCTCTCAAGCAAAGTGGGGAAAAAAATTGCAGAGAAAATCGGATATTTTCATCTTTAAATGGTAATGACAATATAAACTTGCATTTCTGTTTAGAAACATATGAATCTAAGAAACAGAACTATAATTTATTGTTACCAAATGCTACATATTTACTCCGTCCTTCTCTTGCATTTACAAATTGCAAAATATAAAGGTTTCCTCATCAAAATAAAGGTTTTTATAGGGTTTTTTAGCCAAATTAAAGGTTTTAAAGGATTTCAACAAAATTAAAGGTTTTTAAAGGTTTTAAAGGTTCCCCTAGGGGCCCTGCACAACCACTTCATGACTATAGGGTACAGGGAACTAATTATTTTTCCCACAAAGCTCCATATTTAATTCCATTCATTTTGGTGGTTAAGAATTCTTTTCAGGATATGGCTAGTCTTCCAAACTTCATTCTAATTTAAAGACCTGGCTTAGCACAGCAAAATAAATATGGAAATACATCAGCAACACCTGCACATTCTGAGACTTTTTGGAACCGGATGTAGCAAACCCTCAATTGGCAGATATCATAAATTAAAACACAAATTATACTCATTATATTAACATTTAAGGAAATTAATTTCAAGTAGCATTGTCATTATTTTACAAGAGTTTCCAGTATGCAAAACGGAACAAAACACTCATCAATAAAATCTATCTTAAATAAACACTTATTACCAGATATCTGAAGACTCGTTTAGCGATTTAAAACAGCAGAGAAAAACATACCTTACAACTTTGGTTCCCTGCCTTGTGACTTGTATATCTACCATAGTACCAGTATCTGAATAGGAAGCCAAGTTGATTTCTGAGAACTCAGCCTGAAAACAACAGATTTTAAACTGTTTAGTTTATCTCTTGCATTTTTCTTTAGCATGCAATACATATCTATGTCTTTTAAGGAAGCCAAAAGAGGAAGAGATTGGGAACAAGCAATGACGGAACAAATGCCACACAATAAACAACTGACCCACGAACAAAGAAGAACTGCAACAGTGCAACCACTTTGGAAACAGTCAGTAGAAAAACTACTGAGAGGCACAAAACCTCACCCTCAGTTCTCGAGCAGCTCCAAATCACAAATGGAGGACTAGTTAACCTTGTCCTGCTGAGCCCGGATATGCCATGCCTTTACAAACAGTGTAGATCCAGATCAGTTGGCTTCTGAAGAAGCCAACTGATCTGGATTTGCACTGTTTGTCATTTAGCATGCAAATTTTTATTAACAAACTGGATCAAGTAATCTGATTGGCTGAAAATTAGAAGTGGGTGTGGCATCTTAATTTATTCAGCATGACAAGGGTTAATTAAGAGAAGTATTTGGTAACAATTCTAGGATAACAGTTTGTTCTTTCTTCTCCATAAAAGCATACCATAATTGACCTAATTACCGCACTGTACCCTTAGGTTTTTCAACATGACTGGGAAAACTTGTGGTAAAATATGTATTTACTAAGGGTACACTTTAATAAAAGATCAGCAAAAGGATTTATTAGATCATGTTTATGCAATATTTTTTCTGATTTTCTTTATAAAAGGGTATGTTTTGGGTACTCATTTGAATTGTATCTTCAAGTCCATGCAATTCAAATGGGTACCTACAATATATGCCTTTATAAAGTAGACAAAAACTACACTAGCTGTAATACAAAGACTACAGAATTGCTTGACCGTGTGCTTATAGGGGTATGTGTGGTAATTAGGTCAAATACATTATGTTGTGGTACTCACAGCTGAGGTGCTTCTAATGAGTACCCACAACATGCATTTTTATGGCGAACTGAAGAAAATTATCCCAAACATCATCAAATATTCCTCTCAACAAGTCCTCTGTTTGGTGATAACCCTAGTCCTGCTGAATCTGGATATGCCCTGCATTTGCAAACAGTGTAGATCCAGATCAGTTGGCTTTGGATCTGCATTGTTTGCCATTCAGTATGTGAATTTAGAGCAATAATCAGGATCAAGTAATCTGACACTGAAAATTAGAAGTGGGCTTAATTTATTCTGCAGGACAAGGGTCAAATTCTTGATCTTTTAGCACTTTTATTTCTTTTTCAGATGATTCCATTGAGTAACCAGAAGCTATATTTTGGTACAGAACTTATTTTCTAAATACAGTAATAACCCTAAATAATGGGACAAATAGGTCTGTGCAAACAGAGTAGATGCAGGTCAGACATCACATTCTGTGGCATCGCATCTGTGTGCATACCGTTTGCCGCTCATCCAGCCATCTTCAGATTCATGAACAAGGTAAGTTTATTCTGTTTACCACTCATCCAGCAATTTTAGACACATAACAGATATTCAAATTTACTATAAATATGGCAAGGGTGTTCTAATATTTAACGCTTAGCACTCTGGGTAAAAAATTCAGCAGACAACATTTTACAATATTTTTTCTTATCTTTCCCAGAAAACAGGTTTTGACATCTCATGCAAATTGTCTCCAGTTTCAGGAAAAAAAAAAATAAGAAACATATCATCACTTTGTCGTTTGCTGAATTAGCCCAGAGAGTGGTAACGGTTAAGGTAAAATGCTACTTTCTATATTTGGACCTATGATCTGATTCATCTTGGAACTCATCTCCTGAAACAGGTAAACTCAATTAAACTTCTAATACATTAACATTAACCCTTGTCCTGCTGAGCCCGGATATATCCTGCCTTTTATAAACAGTGTAGATCCAGATCAGTTGGCTTCTGAAGAAGCCAACTGATCTGGATCTGCACTGTTTTCAATTAAGTATGTGAATTTATTGCAACAATCCAGATCAAGTAATCTGATTGGCTGAAAATTAGAAGTGGGCGTGGCATCTTAATTTATTCAGCAGGACAAGAGTTAACTCTTACCACTCTGGGTTCAGTCAGCAGATGACTCGGCTCATTCAGCATAACAAGAAAAATAATCTTTTTTTTTTTTTTAACAAGAAAATTGGCTTTGAAATTTCATGCAAATCATCTACCAAGAAAGGAGACAATTTGCATGAAATGTCAATTAAGGCCTTTTTCCATGGAAAAAAATAAAAGAAAACTATTTCAAAGTGTCATCTGCTCAACTTTTTACCAAGAATGCTAAGTGTTAATTTTGTGATGCATGTCAAGGGAAAAGGTGTCTTTTAACATACCCTATTTACCATATGTATTCGGACAGACAGACATGTGGACAGACAGGCCTTAGCAAACAGTGCTCACCCAGATGAGACACTGCAGAACAAAGCATCTCATCAGGGTTTACACTGTTTACCACTCATTCATTTTAGATACAATATCCGGAAGTAAATTGTACTTAACCCTTGTCCTGCTGAATAAATTAAGATGGCACACCTCATTCTAATTTTCAGCCAATCCGATTGCTTGATCCTGATTATTGCTATAAATTCACATATTTAATGGTAAACAGTGCAGATCCAGATCAGCTGGCTTCTACAGAAGCCAACTGATCTGGATCTACACTGTTTGAAAAAGCAGGGTATATCTGGGTTCAGCATGACAAGGGTTAATGAAATTTTAGAACTGGAGTTGAGGTGTCCAAATACTTAGGGTAAATACAGTATGTGTAGAATGTACAGATTCTAATCAGCCTCTCATCAAGCTCTTGCACTGTTGATACAAAATGTAATGTATCTATCCTAAATGCTGGCACACATTAACTCATCTCTGCAATAACTACACCACAACCTCTTTATAACACTATTGTTAAGGTCCATAGCATAAAACGTGTTAGTTAAACAACCGTGTTATATCCAAACAATAAAAGCACTGCAAGCATAATACCCTGCCATAGCAATTATTTGTTTATGTATTAAAGTTATAGTTGCGAAAATGTCTGGAAAGAAAATGATGGAGGGACAGATAACAATCCTAAACCAGATCTTAATTATATCAATGGACAGATAACAATAAAGCAGACCTTGATAATATCAATGCATATAGCAAGTTTGGTTAAAAGGCCTTGTTATTAACTCAAGTTATCATCCAGAAATGGAAATATGGACGTGTCTCGGGCAGATAACTCCGTAAAAATTTGACCAAATTTGCCCATTAGCAATTCCAAACCTGATCTCCTGACTGTCAATACATATAGCAAGTTTGGTTAAAAATCCCTTGTTATTTACTAAAGTTACCATCCAGAAACGAAAATATGGGCGTGTCTCGGGCAGATAACTCTGTAAAAATTCAACGAAAATTGCCCATTAGTAATCCCAAACCAGATCTCCTTATTGTCAATGCATATAGCAAGTTTGATGAAAATCCCTTGTTATTTACTAAGTTATCTTCCGGAAACGAAAACATGGGCGTGTCTCGGGGCAGATAACTCTGTAAAATTTTGACGAAATTTGCCCATTAGCAACTGCAAACCAGATCTCCTTAATGTCAATGCATATAGCAAGTTTGGTGAAAATCCCTTGTTATTTACTCAAGTAATAGTTCGGAAACTAAAAAATGGCCGTGTCTCAGGCAGATAACTCCGTCAAAAATTGACGAAATTTGCCCATTAGCAATCCCAAACCAGATCTCCACAATATCAATGCACATACCAAGTTTGGTGAAAATCCCTTGTTATTTACTGAAGTTATAGTCCGGAAACGAAAATATGGACATGTCTGGGGCAGATAACTCCATCAAAAATTGACGAAATTTGCCTATTAGCAATCCCAAACCAGATCTCCACAATATCAATGCACATACCAAGTTTGGTGAAAATCCCTTGTTATTTACTGAAGTTATAGTCCGGAAACGAAAATATGGGCGTGTCTCAGACAGATAACTGCGTCAAAAATTGACGAAATTTGTCCATTAGCAATCCCAAACCAGAGCTCCACAATGTCAATACACATACCAAGTTTGGTGAAAATCCATTGATGTTTACTCAAGTTATCATCTGGAAACGAAAAACGGACAGACGGAGGTACAACGGACAGACGGACGGACGGACAGACGGATGGACTCACGGACGACCAATTGTGTGGCGGGGTATAATATATAATAATAATCCATACATTTTTGGAATCCATCTTAGAACCGTGTTATATCCAAAACCGTGTTATAATGAACCGTGTTATAAAGAGGTTGAAGAGTATATTGTTGCAGTGTTAACTAAAGGGAAACTTGATATTGCTACGAGGCCGCTAGGAGGCCATATTATTTGACAGACTGTGATCATTTTCAGGGAGACACATCAAGGGATTGAGAAGAATCTGTCTGCCAAGTTTCAACAAAATTCCTCTGCTGGTTACAGAGGAGATACCATAACGGGATAATCCAAGATGGCTAACAGCAGCCATCTTTGTAGATGGACCGGTACCATTTTTGGTCGTGCAACTAGATCACTTGGAGAATATCCCAGACAAGTTTCAAAAGAAAAATCTGAGGAATGGTCTCGGAGGAGATGCAATAACAAGATAGTTACTGTGTTAAGTAAGGGGGAAATCACGATTTCTAAGATGGCCATCTGACAGCCATATCAATTGAAAGACTGGAATGGTTTTTGGGAAGACATATCTAGGGGTTGAGGGGAATCCATTTGCTTAGTTTCATTGAAATTCCTCCTATAGTTAGGTAGGAGATGTGATAACATGAAAAATCCAAGATGGCTGATGGCAGCCAGGTTTAACAACAGACCAGAACAAAATTCAGGATTGCACAACTAAAGAATCTGACCAGTGGTCTGGGAGGAGATGTGATAACGAGATTGTAACCATGTTAAGAGTAAAGGAGAATTTTCTGCAGTTCAACCATATAAGTTGACGGACCAGAATCATTTTCAGGGAGATGCATCTAGAAATTGAAATAACGTGACACACAGACACGGGCCAGTCCCCCCTGTGGGAGAAACTCTACCTACGGAAGAGTTAATCATATGTCCAGATATAGAAAGTGCCATACTTCCCTTATCCCTTTCATACCTGTGTTTCTGACATGGACTCTTCTGTCCTTGAATTTGGACTACTTTTCAACTAATGAAAAAAGGGGTTTCAGTCTAAAATCAAAAACAGAATGGCAAACAGTGTAGATCCTGATGAGATGGCTCATTATGAGCTATCTCATCTGGATCTACACTATCTGCACAGGTATCTGTTTTAGTCTGCTGGGCTGAAAGGGGTTACATATTGGGAAACATTAACCCATTTATGCCAAGTGGACTCTTCTACCTCAAGTATTTGGACAAGTCCATTTCTTATATAAGGGGTGTTTGTTTTTATTTTTATCATGTTTTGTTGAAATCTCTGAACTAAAAGCCAACAGTGTAGCCCTGATCAGATGCTATGTTCTGCTGCATTTGATCTGGGTCTACACTGTTTGCCTATGTCCCTTTTATGGGATGCTAGGCTTAAATGGGTTAATGCCTTAGCAAATTTGTTGTAAACTTTACCCCTTGTCCTGCTGAATAAATTAAGATGCCACACCTTATTCAAATTTTCAGCCAATTAGATTGCTAGATCCAGATTGTTGATATAAATTCACATACTGAATTGCAAACAGTGATTGCTGATATAAATTCACATACTGAATGACAATCAGTGTAGATCCAGATCAGTTGGCTTCTTCAGAAGCAAATACAAAGGCATGATATTTGCAAAGACAGGATATATCCGGGTTCAGACATGATTGTTTGGTAAGGAATTAAGGTTTCCAAATATTTATGGTAAGGATGATGGATTTACCTGCTCTACTCTGATGTCCCAGTCACCAAATATTTTTCTCCCTCGGAAATATTTGCTCCTGAAATTAATAAAAGATATATTTAAAAAAAAAAATAAAATAAAAATTAACTGACAACCATTGTTGTCAATGAACTTTTCCCCCACTTTCCACACACCCATCTAATAGCTGAGTACATGTATGTGGAAAGCAGGGATAAAAATTCAATGCCTTTTACTGGGCAGGCTTAGTCCTCTAAGCCGTTAACCAGTATTGTGCACATTCTTTGACCAGACACTGACAACTGCCCTTCTTGAATCAGCAGAAGGCAGAGAATGACTGTAGGAAATAATTCATGATCAATCTCCACGAAAGAATGTTGCTGACCTAGCGGGTGTTGAACCCTCAACATCACATCCAACTGAGTCACTGAGGCCAGCTAGGGCCTTTATCACCCACTTGCAGAATAAGAATATGCAAAATGTATTAGTTAACCTTTACCACTCTCTGGGCTAATTCAGCAGATGACATATTGGTGATACTTTTCTTATATTTCCCAGAAAGCAGGAATTTGACATTTTATGCAAATTGTCCCAAATCCTGTTTTCTGAGAAAAATAAGAAAAATATTTCAAAATGTTGCCTGTTGAAAATTTTACTGAGCATGCTAAGTGTGTTAACTGGAGTCCTAATGATAATGCCACATCAGATTAGTTTTTTTCATAATGGTTGTCTAACATGCAAACTTCAGAGATTACTGAAGCCAGCAGAGCTATTAATTTCATTGATAACAGTAACTGTTGGCAGAAAGTTATTTGTTTTTTGTTTGTTTGTTTTTTTTGGTTGTTGTTGTTGTTGTTTGAGAAACTAAAGCCCTGTTTATATGCATTAAGTTTACCCCTAGGGGTAAATTTACCCCTATGGGTAAATACTTGCCCCACCTTGTTAAATACCCCTATGGGTAAATCGTTGTGTTTATATGTGTTGTAGGAAGAAGGGGCAAATGATAGTTTTCTTTTTATTTAAAAGCTTATCTATAATAGAAGCACTGTTTCTTTCACCTGAGAATATTTAGCAGATGACAAACTGATGTTATTTTTCTTATTTTTCCAGAGATCTTGATTTGACATTTCATGCAAATTGTCTCCATTGACGACAATCTGCATAAGATATCAAATCCTGTATCCTGAGAAAAATAACAAAAATATTTCAAAATGTCATCTGGTGAACATTTTACCCAGATGCTTAGCATTAATCTGCATTATCAAGCTTCAGATACAAGAAGTAGGGAAAGAAAGTTTTTGGTGAAAAAAAAAAGTATTATTTGGTGGTCAGTAATATAATGTTCCCGATTTTACTGCTGTATTCCAAAATGTTTAGCTAACATGTTTAGCTCCACAGGAGCAAGACAGTATAGCCCCACCAAAGTTTGGGCAGGATCTATAATATTCTGCTGTAAACAAAGCAATTATGCCACCATACTGACATGTATTGATGGGGAGAGGGGTGGAGGGGTGGGGCGGCAGGTGGTTTCGGTGTGGCGAAGGTGTCCTGTAGCTTTTTTCACAGTATAGACCCTGATTATGACCAGATGTGTAAGCAGATGGTACTTATTTTTTTCCACGCATCAGCTATGTGACCCAGACATGAAACAAGCATTACCGGTAATCAATGGAACTAACTGGTAATAATCAAGAAAAGTGATAATAATAATACATAAAAATTAATTATTTGACATCGCTTTTTATAATTCAGGTTAGGCTTATGAAAATGTTGAATGTTGGCATAGGACCTGAAACTGGGAATACCAGGGAACTCAATTCTGGTGACATAGATCTGCACAGTCTGGTCAGAGTATTTCCTATTTACCTATGGGATTCTACATATAAAGATAAACTAATTGACTGTTCATGATCATTGCAAACCCCTTTGTTAGTATTTAGTGTGTTTGCAGATGGCTGTACTCAAGTGATTGTCACATATTAAACTGTTGAAATGTCATGTGTGTGAGTACCTTAGACCATAATCAGACTGTGCAGAGATTGTGGAACAGATAAACAGTCTGATCTGGTACCATTTTTATATCCCCTGGTAATTTTTGTTTAGTCATCAACCTTTACCACTCTGGTTCTCTGGGCGAAATTAACAGATGCCAAATTGATAGTATTTCTGTGTGTGTGTGTTTTTTTTTTTTTTTCCTCAGAAATTAAAGGGATGGCACCATTTTCTTGAAATGTCAAAGCCTATTTTCTGGGAATAATAAGGAAATATTTAAAGTTGTTGTCTGCTAAATATTTTACCCTCAGTGATAAGCGTTAAGAAATGGGAACGATAAGCGTTAAAAAATGAGAATTAATTTTAGTCATCAAATTGGTTAAAAATACTGTGAAAACTTTCTTGATGACATTAACTATTTAATTATAGATCAGCACAAAAGTGTACCACTTGATCAGCACCATAATAACTATAAATCATATTTGCCTTGAATCAGTATCCTAACTGCTACTAGCATAATAGTATTCTTGTCAAATAACTCACTTCTGACCACAACTTGCAAACATAAATTTGTGACTGAGAAGGTACAAGTATTTGCAGACATCAAGTAAATAAACAAATAAAATTTATGCAAAATAAACATTGTATACATGTATTTTGAGGCATTCCATCCAAACATATTTACAAAATTTACCCCTATGGGTAAATTAAACATTGTGTTTACATGATGAAATATACCCCTAGGGGCAAATATATTTGCCCCTACCCTTGAGCTGGGGCAATTTACCCACGTGGGTAAATTTTGCCCCTAGGGGCAAATGCGTTCACATGACAAGTTTACCCCTAGGGGTATATTTGCCACTAGGGGTAAATTTATCCCTAGGGGTAAATTTGCCCCTAGGGGCAAACTTATGCATATAAACGGGGCATAAGTGAATCAACTGCCTAGCTGGCCATTCACATCAAATGTTTAGCATTAATTTCTCCTTAAAGTAAAAAAAAAACAACAAGAGGGCCAAGATGGCCCTGTATCACTCACCTGATTACCAGACAAGTTTGAGTCTAATGACCTTTTGGTTCAAGAGAAGGAGTTCAATATTGATTTTCAAGATGGCAGCCATCTTAGATTTCCAATCAGAATGGTTTTAGTAACATTTGATCTACAAGTCACCTGGATACTTCCAATGAAGTTTAAGTCAAATGCCCTTTTGGTTCAGTAGAAAAAGTTCAAAACAGAGTTTCAACATGACTGCTAGGGCGACCAGCTTGGGTTTCTGATCAGAATGATTTTAGCTATTTTTGATCTACTAGTCCTCGATACTTCCTATCAAATTTCGAGTCAATGGGGATTTTCTATTCAGGAGAAGAAGTTCAAAATAGATTTTCAAGATAGCAACTGTGGGGCCATCTTGTATTTCCAATCAGAGAGAGTTTAGCTATTTTTGATCTACCTCTATGATTCTTACCAAGTTTCAAGTCAGTTGGCCTTTCGGTTCAGTAGAAGAAGCAAAAAATAGATTTTCAAGATGGCCAGCATGGCGGCCATCCTGGATTTCTGATCGGAATAGTTTTAGCTATTTTTGATCTACCAGGCAACCCTATGCTTCCTACCAAGTTTCAAGTCAAATGACCTTTCGGTTTAGGAGAAGAAGCGAAAAATAGATTTTCAAGATGGCCGCCATGGTGGCCATCTTGGATTTTTGATAGGAAAGATTTAAGCTATATTTGATCTACAAGTCACCCCATGCTTCCTACCAAGTTTCAAGTCAATAAGCCTTTCAGTTCAGGAGAAGAAGCGAAAAATAAATTTTCAAGATGGCCACCATGGCGCCATCTTGGATTTTTGATCGCAAAGATTTTAGCTATTTTTGATCTACAAGTCATCCCGATGCTTCCTATCAAGTTTTGAGTCAATTGGCCTTTTGGTTCAGGAGAAGAAGCGAAAAATTGATTTTCAAGATGGTGACCACCTTGGATTTCCAATCGGAATAATTTTAGCTATTTTTGATCTACAAGTCACCCTGATGCTTTCTACCAAGTTTCGAGTCAATTGGCCCCTGGGTGTAGGAGGAGTAGGCTTTTAAAGCAATTGTAGATGCCGCAAGACACAAAACGAATGATGCATGACACATGATGGATGATGAACATTGACTGACCACAATTGCTCACCTTAAGCACTTCGTGGTCAGGTGAGCTAATGAAACTTGACCTGTATTTTTAGTAAAAAAAGACTGATGACCCCCATCATGTAAATTTAATTTTAATAAATCAGGGTAGCCACTCTCAATCAGAAATAAAGTTTCCTGACTTTTCACTGACTTTTCCCTGACCAAATTCTATTTTTCCCTGACAAAAGTGCAGAAATTTTAACAGACCTTTCCTAATCTTGCAGTAGATAAAAGATTAGTTCTATTTTTAGCATACAAAAATATACTATTCTAACTGTTAAATTCAAATATAAAATGTTTTAAAGTTTTTGAGCTTACATTTTCTAAAATGAATATTAATTTGTAATAATGCCAAGTGAGCGAAGCAAGCTAGAAAAAAATTACAACGTTTTCAATCACTCAAAATTGATAAAATACCCGCCACAGCCAAACAGTTTTGGACCAAAATTAGGAAATTCCGACTTTTCTATTGCTTTAAAATTTCCCTGAACATTTTGCAAAAAATTCCTTGACTTTTCCTTGACCTTGAAGAAAAATAAAATTTCCCTAACTTTTCCCTGACCAGTGGCCACCTAATAAATAATTACACACTATTTGTCCTCTGCTGACCTTGAAATTGAATTTAGGGTCACTCAAATCCATTCATCACTAAAACTTGTCCAAATGATGTGTCCCAGCAAGTTTAATGAAAATCCACCAACCATTTCAGGAGATATTATACACAAATGAGAGGTGTTCAAAAACTTTTGCAAATGACATGTTTTCTCCGAGATATTAATCAAAAGTTGAAATTTTATTTGTCTATTTACCTTCAAATATTCCCCTTTAGCCGCAACTCGTTGTTTCAATCTTTTAATCCAACTTTTAAAACAATTTTCATACTCATCTTTGGGTACACCCATGAGAAACTGGTGAACTGCAGACCCCAATACACTTCTGGACCTATATCTCATATCAAATAGGTGTTTTTTCAATTTCAGAGAGAGGAAAGAATCACACAAGGCTAGGTCTGGGCTGTAGGGAGGGTGCGACAATACACTGACCTTTTCAGATTTAAAAAACTGTAATACAGCTGAGGATTTGTGGGCTGGAACATTGTCATGTAACAAATGGACATGCTGTAGGCCGTTTTTGTTTTTTTGATGAACTTTTCTCATTTTTGTTTGCTATGTTCACATTCTTATAGAAACTACTAGACACACTCCTAGCTTTTGGAACAGAAATATGCATGAGTGGCCCAGAATTTCTTAAAAAACACCTTTGTTGCTGTTCGTGATCATTAAACAATACTCTGCCTTTTGGCATGTTTCAGAGCACATATCCTGTTATCAACTTTCCACTTGGGCTCATTAAAAAAGGACCCAATTGTCTCATCACCAGTTATGAGACTATCAAACACCTTTTTTTTTTTGATATTCTGAGTACTTCTTCAGCTGTTGCTTTGCCATTTGTACCCTCGTACGTTTCTGCTCATCGGTGAGCAAATCGGGGATCCAGCAAGCACTTCTTAACCTTTAGATCTTAATCTTTGTAACTTTAAGGATTTCTTTCTGATCTTCTATAAAATCATGGTATGTTGAGTGTACTTATTAGAATTGCCTCTATGAGGCTATTCTAATGAGTACATACAACATACACTTTCATGATAAAATAAGAAAATTTCCTGAAAATATCCCTAAATACTTTTTTTCTTGAGCTACCGTATTCGACCTAATTACTGCACTGTGCGCTTAGGTTTTTCAAACTTTACTGGGAACACTCATTCGTGTTAAAATATGTACCTGCTAAGGGTACACTATATAAAAAAAAGACCAGAAAAGGACTTATTTGATATTGATTATGCAATTTTTCTGATTTTCTTTATAAACGCATATGTTGTGGGTACTCATTTGAATTGCATCAACAAGTTGATGCAATTCAAATGAGTACCCACAACATATGCCTTTATAAAGAAGTAGACAAAAAAGTACACTGCATGTAATCTTAAGACTACGAAATCGCTTGACTGTGCGCTTATAGGAGTATGTGCGGTAATTAGGTCGAATACGGTATTTGAAGAACTTCCCAGGTACCCAAAATGAGTTCAAATCAGCCACAGTAAATAAACAATCAAGCAGTCAGTGTTTGAGTCAATGATGTTTTACTGTATCCGAGATCTGATCTGTTTCATGTCTTCCAGACAGGGAAAACCAAAGTGATAGAAGGACATGAAATTAATGTATATGAAAATCAATTGAAATAATATCAATTTTTGTGAGCACTCTTCAAAATTGAAGACAAGAGGGCCATGATGTCCCTATATCGCTCACCTGAATCATGTTATACATAGCACGGCTAACAGAGATGCAGTTCGAAAGGTCATGGTGACCTTGACCACCTTTGCCCTCAGTGTCATCTTCTGGTCAGAAGAAACATCCCTACAATGTTTGAGGGTCCTAGCCCCGAGCATTGCCAAGTTACAGGCTTGTTTTGTACTAGATGTCACTGTGATCTTGACCGTTGCCATTAGGATCTACTGGTCAAGACCAACATCCCATCTAAGTTCAAGTGTTCTAGCTTCAAGCACTGCCGAATTATAAGCTTTTTAGTTCTAAAGGTCATGGTGACCTTGACTATGACCTTGGCCCGCAATGTCATCTACTGGTGAGGACCAACATCCCTTCTAAGTTTGAGGGTCCTATCCCCAAGCATTGCCAAGTTATCAAGCATTTTAGTACCAAAGGTCCTGGTGACCTTGACTTTTGCCCTCAGATCTACTGGTGAGGACCAACATCTCTACTAAGTTTGAGGTCCTAACCATAAGCATTGCAAAATTATAAACTTTTTTTGGTACGTAAAGATAATGGTGACCTTGACCTTTGACTTTAAGGTCATTTACTCTTCAGGTTCATCCTCCCTATTAGTTTGATAGTCCTTGGCCTAATCATTACCAATGGCTTTTTGCTCTATGCATGTAAACAAGTGACCACTTCCCCTCCTCCCCCCCCCCTCCCCCCGTGGGTGGGGCCTCTTTTCACCCCAGGGGCATAATTTGAACATTCATGTTAAAGGACCTCTAGGCAATGCTACATACCAAATATCGTAGGCCTAGGCCTTGCACTTTCGGACAAGATTTTTTAAGTTTTTTCCTATTTAAGTGAAAACATGTCGACCCCGGGCCATTTTTGGCCCAAGGGCTATAATTTGAACAATCTTGGCAGAGGTCCACTAGGTGAAGCTATGTACCAAATATCAAAGACCCAGGCTTTCTAGTTTCAGATAAGAAGATTTTTAATGGTTTTCTCTATATAAATCCATGAAAAACATGTCAGCCCCAAGGCAGGGCCATTTTTGGCCCTAGGGCAATAACTTGAACATTCTTGGTAGAGGTCCACTAGGTGAAGCTATGTATCAAATATCAAAGGCCTGGGCCTTTTGCTTTCAGATAAGAAGATTTTTAAAGTTTTTCCTTATATGGGTCTATGTAAAACAAGTGACCCCCAGCGCGAGGCCATTTTTGACCCTAGGACAATAATTTGAATAATTTTGTTAGAGGTCCATTAGATAAAGTTACGTACCAAATATCAAAGACCTGGGCCTTCTGGTTTCAGACTAGAAGATTTTTTAAAGTTTTCAGTTAAAAAATCTATTTTTAGCTCCTGAGACCTAGATATGCAATGGACCGGAACCATCTGAACAACTTTGAAAGAGGACTAACCAGAGATCATTCCTGTAAAGTTTGGTCAAAATCCAATCAGTGGCCTAGGAGGAGATGTCGTTTGAAGAAATTGTTTAAAGACAGACAGACACATGGACAGATGACAGACAAAATGTGATCACAAAAGCTCACCTTGTCACTACGTGACACTCAGACAGGTGAGCTAAAAAGCAATATAATTTTTTTTCTATAAAAGTCTATGTAAATAAAATTGACCTTTTCCTAAAAAAGATCAAGGTCAACCCAAGGTTATTATTTGTTAGAAATTTATTGGGCCGATTTACAAATGCTGCATACAAAGCCCCAGGGCCATGGATCTTTGGTTCCAGAGAAGAAGATTTTTAAAGGGATTTTCACCATTTTTGGGCATGGCGACCATCCTGGTCATATGACCAAGATGCTCCAAACAAGTTTTGGTTCCCAAAACTCATGGAGGCTCCACTTGAAATTTGACTTTGATTGGTCCATTGGTTTCTGAGGAGAAGACGTTTGGATGACGAACAGATGGACAGTGATGGACGGACGACAGAGCCTGCCTATACTTTAAGCTCACTTGGGAGCCTAAAGGCTCAGGTGAACTAAAAAAAACATCAATTTCATTTAGTTGTACATTGCATTTTCTTGATAAATTCCCTCTTATTCATATATATATACAACTGAGTAAATATTTTTGAATACATGTTTTCTCTGTCTACCTCCTCCATATCCAATGTCATCTTAGGATTGCATCTCTTCTTTTCTAACTCTTCCGCTGGCTATTTGGAAGTGACAGAAAACCTTCTTAGATGTAAATTGAACAGCCAGAAGACAAATATCACGATATACTGAGTTCAGTTTATAGTTAACACTCCCAGATAATTTAAAGTTAAAGACATAAAAATAAGATGTGTCTTGTCTTATTCTTTTTTGCTTTGTGGTTTATTCTACCAGGCAATTTGTTTTAAGTCTTGCTTTGTGTTATTTTGTTCTTGTGTTTTTCAGTCCTTTTAGCATTGCAATTAGCTCATTTGGGAAAGAGAGAGCTAATCTTAGTGCTTTTCGTATGTTTGTTCGATTTGCGTGTGTTTGGTTTTGTCTGTTTTCTCTTCCTCTTGGTGTCTGGGAAGGGCTGCGGCTTGTGATTGTGGCACTCCCTGAACTTTTCTCTTACCTTTTTTTGATCATTCGTCTTATCACTGATAATTCAGAGACTGGACACAACAATATAATATGTATATTATCCCAGATAAGCTGTTAGCAGTTCTAAGATAAGGTAAGTCAACAGTCCCTGAAAAGCTAACTTGCCCCAGATAAGCTACATTAACAGCCCAGATAAGCTAAATTACAAGTCTCAGATAAGGAAAGTTAGGTAAGTTAGCAGTCACAGATAAGCTAATTTAATAGTCCCAGGTAAGAAGAATCATGCTGCCTTGAATAATCTTGGTAGAGGATTACCAAAGAAACATTTCTGCCAAATGATATTGACATCGGTCCAGTAATTTCTGACAAGAAGATTTTTAAAGTTTTCTATATAGATATAAAGGGAAAATGAGCCTCGCCCACTGTCAGCCATGTTTTTTGACAAATCATGCAGGGTTGAACAATCTTGGTAGAGGGTCACGAAAGGAACATTTCTGCCAAATTATATTGACATCCATCGAGTGATTTCTCAAAACAAGATTTTTAAAATTTTCTATATCCACATCTATAGGGAAAATTAGTCCCATCCCCTGGCAGCAATGTTTTTTGATGAATCATGATGGCTTGAGCAATCTTGAGGAACATTTCTGTCATGTAATAATGAAATCTGTCCAGTGGTTTCTGACAAGAAGATTTTTAAAATTTTCTGTTTAGATATGCTTTTTGACTAATAATGATGACTTGAACAATCTTGGTAGAGGGTCACCAAACAAACATTTCTGCTCAATTTCATTGACATCTGTCCAGTGATTTCTAACAAGAAGATTTTTAAAGTTTTCTGTTTAGACATATTGGGAAAATAAGCTCCACCCCCTGGCCATCATGTTTTTCGATGTATCATGATGGCTTGAACAATCTTGGTAGAAAATCACTAAAGGAACACTGATGCCAAATCATATTGCCATCTGTCCAATGGTTTCTGACAAGAAGATTTTTAAAGTTTTCTATATAAATATACTGGAAAAATAAGCCCTGCCCCCGCCCCTGGTAGCCATGTTTTTTTTGACAAATCATAATTGTTGAACAATCTTGATACAGGGTCACCAAAGGAACATTTCTGCCAAATTATATTGAAATCGGCTCAGTGGTTTCTGACTAGAAGTTTTTTTAAAGTTTCCTATAAAGATATATAGGGAAAACAAGCCCTGTCCCCGCCCTTGGCAGCCATGTTTTTTGAGGAATCATGATGGTTTAAATAATCTTGGTAGATGGTCACCAAAGGAACAGTTCTGCCATATTATATTGAAATAGGTCCAGTGGTTTCTGACAAGAAGATTTTTAAGGGTTTATCTTTTGGTTGCTATGGCAACCAGAATCCTGCATGGATTCCTATTCGTTGAAAAATTTTCAATCAGTACCACCCAAGGATCATTCCTGTGAAATTTGGTTAAAACTGACTCAGTGGTTTAGGAGGAGATGTTGTTTAAAGAAATTGTGGATGGACGTACAGACCGGGAGGATGACGACGGACGGTGAGTGATCAACATAGTTCCCCTCGAGTGAGCTAATGATGAACAGGAAAACCTCTGATCTGACAGTGTAGATAGTCCATAACTCTAGGATTTTTATAAACAAAAAGTATTAATCCTTGCCATGCCCACTTCTAATTTTCAGCCTATCAGATTACTTGATCCAGGTTGTTGATACATATTCCTATACTGAATGGCAAATAGTGCAGATCCAGATCAGTTGGCTTTTTCAGAAGCTAATTTATCTGGATCTACAATGTTTGTAACGGCAGGTATATCCGGGATCAGCAGGCCCAGGGTTAATATTTTTCTTATTTCTGCTTGAAAACATAGGTTGTGGGTACTCATTAGCAGCGCCTTGACAAGGAGCTTCTAATGAGTACCCACAATGTATGTTTTCAAGCAGAACTAAGAAAAATATTTATCCAACTACCTGTACTATCCAGAGCTATGTGGCTACATATTTCGATCTGCTTGTCCTGAGGACTTTTTTGTATGATACCAGTCATATTTCTTACCAATCTGTGTGCACATCATCTATGATCAGCAGTATTTTACACCGATCCTTATTATACGCTGGTTTCTGCTGCTGCTGCTGACCGGAAGAAAAAAGTCCACTTGTAAGTCCAGCAGCACTTTGGGTTTTTGACGGTGAGCTAGGGGCGCTTGGAGACGGGCCTTTCCGAAAGTTCAATTTCTGGAAATTGACTTCATCATCATTCCTAAGTTCCCCTTGCAGATCCCCCGAACTGAATCTCCTCCGCAAGAAATTCATCCCACTGTCAAAACCCGATCGGAAGCTTGAGAACGAAATTTTGGCAGCTTTAACGAAAGAACTAAAATCAAAATTGAATGAATCCTCGCTTTCAGCCACTATGACGATGTCTGCACCATCACGTCACTGCCATTTACATCCCGTATGTATCCAGCATGTCACACTGTAAGCTGTCCTTGAAAATAATCATCATTATCTCTACATCCTGTCTCCTGAAATAAATGGAACACTCAATGAATTTCATGCTCCCTCTGTATTAATTAATCAAGCAGTCTGTTATCCAAAACTCTAATCAGTGAATTATGCATAGGGTTGCAATGCTGGCATAACCATTACATCTCTAGAAAAGAGGACAAATCAGATAAATGTTTTTCATTTTAAAAAAAAAGATCAGCAACAAACTTATCTAAACTAAATGATGCTTATGCTATGTTTTTGTGTGTTTTTTTTCTGATCTTTTATATAAAAGCATATGTTGTGGGTAGTCATGTGATGCAATTCAAATGGCTACCCACAATAAAGAAGTAGACAAAAAGTACACTGGCTGTAAACTGAAGACTACTGAACTGCTTGAATGCGCACATGTGCAGTAATTAGATTGAATAGGGTAACTATTTTAACCCTTATCCTGCTGTTCATGACAACCCCTACCTTTGCAAACAGTGTTGATCCAGATCAGATGGCTTCTTCAGAAGCCATCTGATCAGGATCTACACTGTTTGTCATTCAGTTTGTGAATTTGAACAAAAACATTATATGATGTAATCTGATTGGCTGATAGTCAGAAATGGGTGTGGCTTATTAAATTATTCAGCAGGATAAAGGTTAATGCTTCAATCACCTAATAATACATAGGACTGCGATACTGGCATAAAACTTATATTTTGGATACTCATTAGAAGTGCCTTGAGTTTCTTATTTCTCCACAAAAAAATAATTTGTGGGTACTTATTAGAAGTGCCTCTCCAAGGGTACTATTAATGAGCACCCACAACATATGTTTTCATGAAGAACTAAGAAAATGTCAATATATTGAAGTTCCAATCAGTGAATAATGCATAGGATTGCAACACTCACATAACCATTACAGCTTCAGAAAAACGGAGTATCCCGATAAATATTTTTTTCTTATTTCTCCACAAAACGATATGCTGTGAGTACTCTTTAGAAGCACCTTGACAAGGTGCTTCTAATAACTAATAAGTACTAACAATTACATTTTCATGAAGAACTAGGAAAAATATCAGTAACAATGGAACCTCCACGAGGGGTCACCTTTTAACAACAGTCACCTCCCTGGAACAGCCAGTTTTCTGATTTTCCAAAGAGCTTTTTTATTATATATTTAACCATCTGTCTACAACAGCCAGTTTGTGACCTCCCAAGGGTGGCTGCTGACAGGCTAAATTATGTCAGTAATTATGTTATTAATCCACATTTCAGATCAACTCTCTAAAAGGCAGTAACTAGGGATAATATGTGATTCGACCAAAATAATTTCTGATCAACTAATCCAATTCTTCAGATTTCCAGTTTTAACCATTTAAATTGCCAATCACAGCAATAGCAGATGACATAAAATATATGTATTTCTATATTTCAAAAAAAAAAAAAAAAAAAAGTCTTCTCATTTTATGAATGCAATTCACATGAAATATCGAAATTTATTTTCTCAGAAAAACTAATAAAAAATAGAATTTTGCTTGCTACAATTTGAACGGCATTTTCAGGGTTAAATTTTATTAATGGTCAGTTTTTTACCTGTGTAGCATATATTATTCCATTGACAATGTTAACCCTTGTCGTGCTGAACCCGGATATACCCTATCTTTGCAAACAGTGCAGATCCAGATCAGTTGGCTTCTGAAGATGCCAGCTGATCTGCATCTGCACTGTTTGTCATTAACTATGTGAACGTCGAAACAATCCAGATCAAGAAATCTGAATGGCTGAAAATTAGAAGTGGTCATGGCATCTTAATTCATTCAGCATGACAAAGGTTGATACAAAAACCAATAAATCTGTGCAGTCTGGATGGAACTGCAACACTCTTTATAACAAGCCCAGCCTGATACTTTAGATTTAACTGAAAATTTGGATAAGCTGATTGGTTAACCCTTGTCCTGCTGAATAAATTAAGATGCCATGCCACTTCTAATATTCAGCCAATCAGATTACTTGATCTGAATTGTTGCTATAAATTCACATACTTAATAGAAAACAGTGCAGATCCAGATCAGTTGGCTTCTTCAGAAGCCAACTGATCTGGATCTACACTGTTTGCAAAGGCAGGGTATATCCGGGTTCAGCAAGGCAAGGGTTGAACAGCAACAAATATGCTGACACTGATAATAATATATAGCTGATCACAAAGAAACACCACAGCAAAATTTCCATTTTTGGGAAAAGCCGGATTGTGCTGCTGTGGATATGAATTTATTCATGGTATTGCCCAAGTGCAGACACAAAATGCATAACAAAGGCTGTAATGCTGATTGACTGATTCAATTCTAGTGATCGCTTGAATTGTATACCGTATGTACCCTAAAAAAAGTTACATGAAACCCTCATTCTTAAAGCAGACTACATGTCCACTGCCATAGCAGTCTTTTCCCACAGGCTATAAATAGCTTAGGTAAGGTAAATAGTATATAAAGCTTAGGTAAATAGTGTAAAGCTTAGGTAAATAGTTTAAAGCTAGGTAAACAGCATAAAGATTATGTAAATAGTGTAAAGATTAGGTTAATGAATAAAGCTGCTTAGGTAAATAGTATAAAGCTTCAGTAAACAGTATAAAGCTTATATAAATAGTATAAAGCTTAGGCAAATAGAATAAAGCTTAGGTAAATAGTGTCAAGCTTAGGTATACAGTATAAAACTTAGGTAAACAGTATAGTATAAAACTTAGGTAAACAGTATGAAGCTTATGTAAGTAGTCGTCACGAAAACATGCCTATATAATTTTGACCCCCTTAAGCCCCACTTTTATATAGTAAAACTGGGGTTTACAGGGGTATACATTATTTTTCTTATTTCTGTTCAAAAACATAGATTGTGGGTACTTGTTAGAACCGCCTCGGCAAGGCGGTTCTAACGAGTACCCACAATCTATGTTTTGAGCAGAAATATGAAAAATATCAGATTTTTTTATCTGAAAATTTTCCTTTTTTTGGTTGTAAAATTTTCAATATATTTGAATAGGTGTGTTTTCGTAATGGGTAACTAGTATAAAGCTTAAAAATTAGGAAAATTTGTATAAAGCTTTGGTGAGTTAAAGGCCAATAAAAAAAAAATGTGTGTTTAGGGTAACATGTTAGAATACAATACATGTAGGTAGGGTAGGTAGGAACTCTTTTTTTTTTTTTTTTTTGCATTTTTTTATGTAGAATAAAACAATAATTACCAGATATATTTGGACTTAGCACAATAATTTGCATAAAATTTTTCCCAGTCTGCTTGATTGTCCTTTGATGTATCTAAAAGAAGTAATGATAGAATGGCAAACAGTGTAGACCCTGATCAAACTGCTTCTATAGGAGCAGTTTGGTCTACAGTTTGCTCATACCTACTTTAGCATATTGAGCATAAATATTTTAACCCAGTAAACCTTTTTTTTTTTTTTGAGGAAACATGAAAAACATTGCTAGGTTTCACCAGGAAAATTAGGTAGGGTAGATGTACCCTAAACTAACATATGTTTTTATTTGGCTTAATATATAAAACTGAGTAAATAACATAAAGTGAGACTTTTATCTTATTATCTTTGATACATACTGCAAACCCAATATTTAGATAGACAGGTCTGAGCAAACAGTGTAGACCCAGATCAGCTGCCACAAGATGTGGCACCTGATCAGGGTCTACACTGTTTGTCACTCATCCAGCATTCTTGTAGTCACCAGAACAAACTGATTAATTCAAATTTTAGGACGTATTGTAAGGAGATAAGGTGTCTGAATAATTAGGGTAAATACGTGATCAGAGAAATGCAGCCAGGCCACTTGAATTCTTTTTCATCCTGAAATCAGTACAGCTCAGACTGCCAATAATCAATTTGAGGATAAAAGCATGGTCATTAAGATGTCCTTTCCTCCTACATAACAGTTTTGACTTGATCAAATTAATCCAAGACCTAAATCAATCAATTCCATATGAGAGATCAAAAACTCATGCATTTTATTTTCCCCCAAGAAATTTTACTTCTGATACATTTATGTTAAAGCCAAAGGTCTTTAGATTCACCTTTTTAGAAAAAAAAAAAAAAAAACCCAGATGTGTGCATGCTGATTTTTATTTTTAATTTTTATCTTTATATTTCCAGTTGGGTACGAGGGATGTTCGAAATGAATTACTTATTTCTATCTGGAGACTTCAAATTTCAAGTTAGCCCAAAAGTAATCATTTCATGCCCTCAAAGTACTCCCCGTGGCTAGAAATGCAAAATTTCAGCCGATGTATCCACTTCTTGAAGGCGTCACGGTACGCTGATTTGGGCACAGTAATAAGGTACTGATGAATGGCAGATCCAAGTGCCTGTCGGGACTGGTATTTCCGCCCAGCAAGGAATGCTTTCAATTTCGGAAACAAAATCACATGGGGCAAGGTCTGGGGAATACGGGGGTGAGGCAAAACAGTTACTTTTTCTTTCTTCAAAACGCCGTAACTATTGCGGAGGTATGAGCTGGGGCATTGTCATGTAGAAGACGGACATGTTTAAAACCAGTGGCAGGGCGTCGTTTCTGATAATACTTTTTCAGTTTCTTCAGTACTACATCTTTGTAGTACTTTCCGGCGATGCTTTTGCCCTTTTTCACTGGCACTTTTATTGCGACTCCTTCACCAGAGAAGAAGATTGCATACAAAACCTTCTTTGTACTCAAAGAACGTTTGGCAATTATTGGGCATTTGCTGTGTTTAGTGGCCCAGATCTTATTGCTAACCTTTCTGACGGGCTCAAAATAATGGACCCAGGTTTCATCACCTGTGACGACATTGGCAAACTGCTTTTTGTCATATTTTGGAAACATTTGAAGCAGCTTTTTGGCCACTTTAACCCGTTGGCTCTTTTGCTCGTCAGTCAACAGATGTGGCACCCATCTAGCAGAAATCTTTCTGACTTTCAAATGCTTCTTCAAAATAAGGTGAACCGTTGATAGTGATATGCCTACCTTTCCTGCAATATCACGAACTGTAAATCTGGCATCTCCTTCAATTATTTCCTTTATTTTGGAAACGATTTCTTTACGAGATGCAGATTTTGGCCTACCTGATTTCAGTGCACTTTTAATGGACTCTACACCAGACTCAAATTTCTTTTTCCACTGCCGAACTGTGTCATAAGACACACAAGAAGGTCAAAAAGCAGTAGAAATTTCAGTCATCAGCTTCTTCAAAGAACAACCAAGTTTTGAGCGAGCTTTGATGTAAGCCCGTATTTCATCTTTTTTGTCGACGCTTCTACCAACCATTTTTACTGCAGTGGTCAATGACTGCATGTATTCAAATGGCAAATTTTATGTCTTACACTTAGTCTAACATGTACATTTATACACCATTGTGTAGATATTGAATAGCCCTATACAGGTATGTATTGGTTTTTATCGTGCCCCACGTGGATATTGAGCTAGAGGACAAT
This sequence comes from Anodontia alba, assembly GCA_964016985.1. NCBI lineage: Eukaryota > Metazoa > Mollusca > Bivalvia > Lucinida > Lucinidae > Anodontia > Anodontia alba. The sequence continues at coordinate 13,894,073 of OZ024828.1, forward strand.
AAGCAATTCATTTCGAACATCCCTCGTACATTCTTGGATGTATTGGTTTATTCAGCAGCCAACCAAAATGGCAAAGCCCATACAGAATGTCTTTTAAATGCAAGTTTTCAGTCTTAAACAACATAAATAGATTGTTATTCACCACTTTTCTTTGCAAGTAAATAAGAATACCATATACTTGTGGTCTGGATTGCAATTTGGCTAAAAATAATTCCCAGATGAATCAGAAAAATCCAGTGTCATGTTTCTTCATGGACTGAAAAAAACAAATGCAAATGTAGGGCCATTTGGACAGATGTGGCAGTGTCTAACATTATTTTTTTTTTCATTGGCCTGATCTGACCTCACTTATGAATGCCCACACACTTTTTCTTGATACGTCATGTGCTGTTTGTGAAGGACTGAAATAACTATTGTTTGCTTTCATAATTATGGTACGATGAATTTCATTTAAGAATAAAAAGCTTGACATTTCTTGTGAATCATCTGCCTAGCAGACAATTGACATTAAATGCCAAGCCTAATTTTCTCTGAAAAATAACAATAAAAATATATATTGCATGCATAACCAAGAAATACCATGATTTCTACCAGACATAAAACTAGTACATGTATTTTCGTTTTCTAAGAAGAAATATTTCCTCTTAGCCGGGAAAATAAATCTCTTTAACCGGAACTACTTTTTTTTTTGTAACATATGAACAGCCTAGATTTTGACCCTGCTGTCAATATCATTTAGGATAAAAACAAAAGCTATCCTAAATATATCATTTATTACTACGCCGACCCAAAATAGAAATGACAGCGTAAACAAACTGGCAGACTAGACTTGCCACAAAAGCCTCTTAAATGGTGTACTCTATTGCGGCAAAATGCATGTAATATACAGTTTATTCATTTCTCCTATTTTAAATATGGGATTTATAAACCTCGAGAGGTAAAAAAAAATCTGATGAAGAAACTCGTGCTTCGCACTCGTTTCTTTATCGGATTTTTTTTAACCTCCCTCGGTTTATAAATCCCATATTTAAAATAGGAGAATGAATAAACTCTATATAACATCTGCTACAATTTTGCTTAGCCCTTTAAAGGTCAAGTTAGCTGTTCAGCTGTATTTTGTCATAACCCTTGTCCTGCTGAACCCAGATATATCCTGCCTTTGCAAACAGTATAGATCCAGATCAGTTGGCTTCTCCAGAAGCCAACTGATCTGGATCTGCACTGTTTGCCATTAAGTATGCAAATTTATAGCAACAATCTGGATCAAGAAATCTGATTGGCTGAAAATTAGAAGTGGGCATGGTATTTTAATTTATTCAGCATGACAAGGGTTAATGTAATGTATATATGAACACTTTTTATCAAGCTATTGAATGTACTTTGTCAGAAACCATACAAATGCATGGAATTGAAGTTGATTGAAATTCTCCTTTATACAGACTTTTTACAGACTTCTGTAATTAAGATGTAAAATAATCCCAAGGCCTTATAATAGTTTCACTTTATAAGATGCAGACCTTTTCCATTACAGAAAAATCCATACTTCTCAAAATCACACAAGGTACTGAGAGCTTACCTCAAAGCTTAACCCTAAAATCACAACAAAAGAAAGTAACACTTTGATTTTTTTTTATTCTTAGAGAAAATGAGGCTTGATATTTCATGTGAATCATTTGTCCAGCAGATGATTGAAAAGCACACCTTTGAAAACTGCAGTCTTGCAATCAAAGGTTACTAGAGCAGACTGAAAAGTCCTGACCTTAGAAAACTGCAGTCTTGCAATCAAAGGTAATAATCTAAGTGCAAGTTCATCCCTCCTCTTAAAGTTTGGCAGCTTAAAGACCCTCAGACGAGCAACCATTTCCAGGAGGCCTTCAACTTGCATGTGAGTGCATCTGCAGGTGTACCTGATGCTGCCACTGAGGATATCTGGAACAACATCAAGACAGGCTTGCTCAATACAACTGAGGAAGTGTGTGGCACAACTCAGCCCTTCTGTTGGCGTCGTGAAACCTGGTGGTGGAAAGCGCATGTGGAAAAGGCCATTGCTGCCAAGCAGAAAGCTTTCAAGGCCTGGAAGACTGCTAAAGGCACTAGGGCATCATAATTTTATGATGCAGCCAATGCATTGCCAGACATGCAGTGCACCATGCCAGTCAAGAAGCTGACAAGAAGGTCTATGAGAATATTGCCCCAAGTCTTCAGAAGTCTACCACCTTGATAAGCAGTTTAGAAGAGAGGATGCTGATGTTATAGCTGACAAACCAGTAAAGAATGATGCAGGGAAGACATCAATGAGTGAAGACTTCAAGCAGAAGGCCTGGTTAGAGCACTCCCAAAGGCATCCCAACATTCAGTTCAACTGGAACCCAGACCACCTGTCTGACAAACACCATTGGAAGGCCCACCCATCCCAATCACCACTGATATGGTTGAGATAGCTATCTCTCAGATGAAGGCGGTCAAAGCATCGAGCCCATCAGATATAGTGGTGGAGATGATAGGAGCAACTGGGCGCCTCCATGATCCATGACCTTGCAGCTGCAATCATTTGAGATGGCAAGGTACCCTCCAACTGGGAGCAGTGTTTCATTGTCTGCCTCTACAAGGGTAAGGGGGATGCAGTGGACAGGGGCAACTATCGCCATCTCAAGCAGGCAGAGCAGGTCATGGAAGTCCTGGAGAGGATTGTGGATGGCCTCGTCAGACAGTTGGTGTCAATCAACGATTCCGAGTTTGGCTTTGTCCCAGGCAGAGGCACAATAGACACAATCTTTGTTGTCAAGCAGCTGCAAGAGAAGTATCTAGATGCCAACAAGAGACTTTACATGGCTTTTGTAGACCTGGAGATGGCATTTGATCAAGTGCCTTGGAAGGTCATCTGGTGGGCACTGAGAAACTTGGTGGGGAGGAGTGGATTGTGCGACTGATTCAGAGAATGTATACTTATGAGCGGAGCCATGTTGGTGAGGGGTACAATGAAGAGTTTGAAATGAAGGTCGGTGTTCTCCAAGGCTTAATACACAGCCCGCTGCTCTTCATCATTGTGCTTGAAGCCAAATTGTCACATGAGTTCCCTCTGGGGCCCCTTAGGATGACCCCTATGCTGATGACCTTGTTATCATTGCTGAATTGCTCGAGGAATGTATCAGGAGGCTCTTGACTTGGAAAGAAGCAATGGAGGAGAAAGGGCTGAGAGTAAATGCAGGAAAGACAAAGATCATGATCTGTGGTATGGGCCTGGACCTCCTGCAGAGTTCAGGCAAGTTTCCATGCGCCGTCTGTCACATTGGAATGAGCAACAACAGCATCTTCTGCAATGGCTGCATTTTTTGCTTTGTGTTGAGGTTTTACGGCCAGTCAACCAATGGGGTCATGTCGAGCGCGGTCAGTTTACCTAACCACACGTTTACTGGACAGGCTTAGTCCTCTAAGCGGTTAACCAGTATTGTGCACATTCTTTCGCCAGAAACTGACAACTGCCCTTCTTGAATCAGTGGAAGGGAGAGAATGACCGTAGAAAATATTTCATGATCAATCTCCATTAAAGAATGTTGCCGACCTCGGCAGGGGTTGAACCCGCGACCTCCTGGTCTCCAGTCGGACGGCGCATCCAACTGAGCCACCGAGGCCGGCTGCAATGGCTGCAAGCACTGGGTGCACAAGAAATGCACACCTCTTGGACGAAAGACAACAGAGGGAAGTCCAAGTTGGACCTGACAAGCTGGAGGTGGTAGCTACCTTCTGCTACTTAGGAGACATGCTCTCAGCAGTCCGTGGCTGGAACTTTCAACCACAACAAGTGTGAAAATCGCATGGAAGAAGTTAAGGAGCTGCTACTAGTTCTCTCTTCCCGCCACCTCTCTTTCAACACACATAGCCACATGTACAGCTCTTGTGTGCGGAGCGCAATGCTCCATGCCAGTGAGTCTTTGCCACTGACAAATCCAAACCTCCAACATCTGCAGCAGAATGACAGGGCAATAATCAGATAGATCTGCAGTGTCAAGCTGCAAGACATTGTCACCATCAGGTCCAATGAGCTACTTGCACAGCTTGGCACTGAGGATCTGGGCCTCATCCTGAAGAAAAGACTTCGCTAATATGAACTCATGGAACACTCCAATGGTGCAGTCAAGACACCATTTCACATAAAGGTTGATGGAAAACGTGGGCCTGGAAGGTCCAAGATGACATGGGAGCAGCTGACAGAGTGGAAGCTGTCAGCTATCAACACACCTGGAGATCTGGTGTGAAATCTGCCATGTGTGCAGCAATCCAGCTAACTGGAAGGGGGGCCTACTGATGTGGATGTTGTCCCTGTACCTGCAAGCCAATCAAAAATCTGGTGATGATGATGATGATGATGATGATGATGAATAGAACAGATTGGAAAGAGTATCTGACCTGTGAAAACTGCAGTTTTGCAATAAAGGATTAAGAGAGCAAAGAGCACCTGTATAATCAGATCTGCAGTCTTGAAATAAAAGGTTTATAGAACAGACCACACAGAGCACCTGTAAAATTTGATGTGCAGTCTTGCAATAAGAGCTTAAAAGTAGACCACAAAGAGCACCTGTAAAATTTGATGTGCAGTCTTGCAATAAAAGCTTAATAGTAGACCACAAAGAGCACCTGTAAAATTTGATGTGCAGTCTTGCAATAAAAGCTTAATAGTAGACCACAAAAAGCACCTGTAAAGTTTGATGTGCAGCCTTGCAATAAAAGCTTAATAGTAGACCACAAAGAGCACCTGTAAAATTTGATGTGCAGTCTTGCAATAAAAGCTTAAAAGTAGACCACAAAGAGCACCTGTAAAATTTGATGTGCAGTCTTGCAATAAAAGCTTAATAAGAGATCACAAAGAGCACCTGTAAAATTTGATGTGCAGTCTTGCAATAAAAGCTTAAAAGTAGACCACAAAGAACACCTGTAAAATTTGATGTGCAGTCTTGCAATAAAAGCTTAATAGTAGACCACAAAGAGCACCTGTAAAATTTGATGTGCAGTCTTGCAATAGAAGCTTAATAATAGACCACAAAGAGCACCTGTAAAATTTGATGTGCTGTCTTGCAATAAAAGCTTAATAGAGCAGAACACAAAGAGCACCTGTAAAATTTGATGTGCAGTCTTGCAATAAAAGATTAAAAGAGCAGACCACACAGAGCACCTGTATAATCTGATAAGCAGTCTTGCAATAAAAGGTTAATACAACAGACCACAAAGATCACCTGTAAAAGCTGATATGCAGTCTTGCAATAAAAAGTTAATAGAGCAGACCACAAAGAGCACCTGTAAGAGCTGTTATGCAGTCTTGCAATAAAAAGTTAATAGAGCAGACCACAAAGATCACCTGTAAAAGCTGATATGCAGTCTTGCAATAAAAAGTTAATAGAGCAGACCTCAAAGAGCACTTGTAAAAGCTGCTTTGCAGTCTTGCAATAAAAGGTTAATAGTGCAAAGAGCACCTGTAAAAGCTGATATGCAGTACTGCAATAAAATTTTAATAGCGCAGACCACAAAGAGCACCTGTAAAATTTGATCTGCATTCTTGTGATAAAAAATAACAGATCAAACTGAAAAGAGCACCTGTGAAAACTGCAGTCTTGCAATCAAAGGTTAACAGAGAAGGCTGCAAAAAGTACCTGACCTGTGAAAACTGCAGTCTTGCAATCAAAAGTTATGATTTATAAAGCAGACAGGAAAGAGCACCTGTGAAAACTGCAGTCTTGCAATTAAAGGTTTAATAAATGAAGATGGTTTGGTGTTTTACATCCCTTTCAATATTATGTAAGTCATACTGAGATGATGGAAGGGTGATAATGAAAGGCTCTGAGCAATGAAACACCATACAGTCATGAGTTGAAGTCCGCCTCAAGAGGGATTCGAACCTGGGACCTTGTGATTCAAAGTAGGGAGTACTAATCTCAGCTTCCAGGATGCTTCTAGGGTTTAATAGAGCAGACTGGAAGGAGTACTTGGTAAAATCTGTAGTCTTGCTACAAAAGGTTAATAGATCAGATTGCAAAGAGCATCTAGTGAAATCTTCACGATATTTGTTATTCATGATATAATGACAATCCAATATAAATGCCAGAAGATCACTGGATACAGTTGGTTGAGTTTATCCATTTTTTACAAGGGAGACAACCTTTGAGACTTCCTGTTTGCTTTCTTTTAGGAATTGTTCAGGAGGAGTATTCGGTGATAATTATGGGATAATTTTCTACAGTTTCTCCTTAAAAACATATGTTGTGGGTACTCATAGAAGCACCTCAGCAAGGCGCTTCTAATGAGTACACACAACATATGTTTTTATGGAGTTATAAGAAAAATTATCCCAAAATGATCACCAAATACTTCTCCTTAACAATTCCACTGCAACAAGTCCCTCATGAAAAGTGGTCTACTCTAAAATGGAAACAATTGCTGGGGGGCAAATTCTTACCTTTCAGTATAGACTCCTTCTAAAACAGGAGGCAAACCAGTTTGACAGAGGTGCCTCCAATGAAAGTATATTCTTGTCCTTAACCCATGTCATCGTGAATAAATTAAAACGCTACGCCCATTTATTGTTTTCAGCCAATCAGATTATTTAATCCAGACTGCTGATATAAATTCACATATTTAACCCTAGTCCTGCTGAACCCAGACATACCCTGCCTTTGCAAACAGTGTAGATCCAGATCAGTTGGCTTCTGAAGAAGCCAACTGATCTGGATCTGCACTATTTGCCATTAAGTATGTGAATTTATATAAAAGATCTGACTCAAGCAATCTGATTGGCTGAAAATTAGAAGCTGGCGTGGCATCTTGATTTATTCAGCATGACAATGGTTAATGGCAAACATTGCAGATCTGGATCTACACTATTTGCAAAGGTAGGACATATTCTGGTTCAGCAGGACTAGGGTAAAATGTGTTTCTTAAGAATATTAAATAGCAATCTATTGCTCATCTGAATATGAAAAAGTCTGCCTGTTCATCAACTTCAAACCATGATTGACACTGATCAGGTCTGGCTTTCTATAAGAACCATATATTCTTATTAGGGAAAATTTAATAAATGAAATTCAACTTATTGAACAGCCTTTAATTAAGGAAGCTGCATCCATACAAGTCTAACATCCTTTCTTTTTTTGCTTAGCAACCAACATGTAAATATGATGTAACCAGGGCACTTTTCCTTTGTTGCCTAGCAGCCGCAAATCAGTTTTCAGACCTCAAAGTGGTTATCAACAAATAGAATATGGTAAGAATAATCTTTTAATCCTTAAAGCATCCAGCAAAATTGAAGCAGACATTCAAATTCATTTATCATTTTCCAGAGAAAATCAGACTTTCATGTGAATCATCAGCTAATCAGATAATTCACATGCAATGTCAAGCATTATTTTCTCTGAAAAATAAAAAAAAAATCAAAGTTCATCTGCTGCAGTTGTGATAAGAACTTTAAGGGTAAACAATTCCATAAAATTTACAACACAAGAAATGGGCCCTTATGCCATATACTGGCAACAAAGGTTCAGATCAGCCTGCATTTGCAGTCTGATCATGGCCTAGTTTCAGAATCAACAAATACAAGAGAATATTAAGAAAAACAGAGAAGGCCCTTGTAAGATTACACTGATGGCTGGCCGACCTTCACCTTTGATGTTGGTATATTCCATTAGTGTCTTTTTCTTGGTAAGTGTGCATCTATTTATGGGGAACAGACACATTTTCAGGGAAAGAAAATCATTTGTTCTTACCAGCTGGTTTTTACCTCCCTTCTGAAAAGGGGTCTACTCTAAAAGGAAAGAATTTGCTCCCATAGGGAGCAAATTCTTTCCTTATAGGGCAGACCATATACAGCCCTATGGGAGCAAATTCTTTCCTTATAGGGTAGACCATATACAGCCCCATGGGAGCAAATTCTTTTCTTATAGGGTAGAATATATATAGCCCTACGGGAGCAAATTCTTTCCTTATAGGGTAGACCATATACAGCCCTATGGGATTAAATTCTTTCCTTATAGGATAGACCATATACAGCCCTATGGGAGCAAATTCTTTCCTTATAGAATAGACCCCTTTACAGAAGGGCAATGGTGTGTAAGAAAGTGAACAGGAAATCGCAAAAGTTGTCTCCCTTGTGAAACATGGCAGCAAAATCTCCAGGCCTGTCTACTTACCTCAATAAATATATTGTATCATTCACTGTCATTGTTTACTTGATGACCCTCTTAATACAGCATATTTACCATATTTAACTTGGGGGTAATTGAGGTACGGGTGTGCGAGCCAGTATTTCAAAACCTACCCCATTCATATACCTAGCCTTTGAAAAAAGGGACCCATTCATATACTAGATCGTCTGAAATGTTGCCCCAATCATATACTGCCATTTGATTTTTCCTTACCCATTTATTGCTGGTAGTTAGACAAATATGGCAGTTGATTCATTGAATACCAAGAGAACAAGCAGCCTCGAAAAATCTCCAAGTGAAAAATATGTGCATATACTGGGATGTCAGAAAAGTGGGGCCTTTCATATACCAATCAAGAAAAAAATAGGGTCAGTCATATAATTTTTGTTGAAAAACGGGGGCTAATCATATACCTGGCATATTGGTCTGCTGATGTGTTTAACCCATTGTAGACTGAATAAACTCTCCCACACTATATACTGGAAGAGTCCAATTTCAATTTTAGGTATGCCCGGCTAGGAGATTTACATATTCCTAGAGAAAAATGCCTAAACTATTTGCAAACAATGGAGACCCTGATCAGATGCTGCATTCTGTGGCATCTGATCTGGGTCTGCACTGTTTGTAAATTACCCTTTTACGGGTCTCCTGACTACAATGGGTTAATAACAGCTAGGTGAGTTGCAAACAGTCTAAATCTTTGCCAGATGTCATGTTCTACAGCATCTGGTCTGTCTATGCTATTTGCTAAGTTTGTCAGTCCAAATACTTAGGGTAAATATGGAATTTCTTTGTAAGCAATTATATTGATGTTGAGATAAATCAACATTACGAAAACATGCCTATGCAAATATGTAGAAAATTTCACCTCCAAAAACTGAAAATTTTCAGATAAAAAACTCTGATATTTTTCATATTTCTTCCCAAAACATAGATTGTAGGTACTCGTTAGAACTGCCTCAGTGAGGCAGTTCTAACAAGTACCCACAATTTATTTTTTTAGCAGAAATAAGAAAAATAATATATACCCCTGTAAACCCCAGTTTTACTATATAAAAGTGGGGTTTAAGGGGGTCAAAATCATATATGCATGTTTTCGTGATGATATAACAGGACTCAGTGTCTTAGAAAAACTAAGGTAGCATCTCCCAGATGGGTAACTCTATGCAGATGTGTTAAATTTCCAGATAAATTCTTTTCTGTTTTCTCAGTGGATACATTATACTTGTAATTTACATACTGTTTTATATGCTAGATGTCTGCTATAGCACTTTGAAACATTATTTTCATTTCGACCTTCGGCTCTCTCACATGTATGACATTAGCAATTAACCTGGCTAGGAACTACCTGGATGCTCTTTTAAAGATTTTAAACCTGGAGTATATATGGTAATACCATGTGACTGAGCCATATATAACCAGGTATCCATTGTTCAGCACTTCATATTTAACTTAGCAAGGGACAGGTAAGGATGCTCTTTACACAGTAAAATTTGGAAATTTGTGAAATTTTTTGTTGATAATAAAGTGTTTCATTTTGTTTAGCACGTAGTGCAAGCAGTCATTTTATTTCTTCTTCAGTTGATACTGTTCTTGTATCAATTATATTGTATTATGAACAGTACTAGGCTTGGTTACACAGTGACCATGAGATAATTACTGTACAATTTTACCTTCATGACATAAAGGGTATTACACAATAAAACATGGCTGAATCTTTTTTCAAATGTTCCATGTTGACTATGAAACCACGGATTTTGTTTTCTTTACCTCACCCCCCACCCCAGGAGAAAACACATAGGAAAGCTGTTTTCTGTAAAAGCTTTGTCTTCGAGGAAGATAATGGGCTTATAAGAAATTATGTTACATAGGTTACATAGTACTGTATATGCATGTTTTATAAAAAAAAAAAAAAAAAAAAAAAAAAAACCTGTACTGGAAGTTCTTTTCTCAGTGGAGAGAACATTATGTAAAACTACATTATTTAGAGTGAATATAGAAATTATGAAATGAATTTAAGATACATTATAGTAAAGCCTCCTTCCATGTATAATAATGATATTTATAGGGAGGCTCAGCTGGGTGAGTTTTAACAAAACTTTTCTGAAAAAGCAGCAATAAATTAAAGGTCATGTAGAAAGTTTATTCATAGGGTTCCTATGAAAGAATGAATCAGTTTCTATAATGTTTACTCCATAATGCTACTGATTAATTATGCTGAAATATATATTTGCATAAGCAATTTTCATATAGAACATTAGTTCATAGAACTTTATAAGCTCAAAAAGATCTATATGGCCTCAAAAGGACCAGAACTATAGTTCAACATATGACCTTAGAAAGACAATGGTTACATGGCCTAGAAAGGACCAGAATCAGTTATATGGCCTAAAAAGGACCAATGCTAAACTGAAATTTTAAAAAATGAAGAAATCCTGCTTTAGATTTTTTTTTATTTTTTTTTTTTAAATTCTGGTTATATTTTTTCACATATTCAGGAGGTTGCTGGTGATCAAAATTTCTTTTTATTTTGGAATATTTTTTCTTTTTTGTACAAAAATTAGATATGGTCTGATAGAGGCATATCCATGCCTTTTTTCTGGCATATCCAGATCTATATACCAACAAAAAATAACACGAGGTGAATGTACTATATCCCATTTGAGCTTATTTTGTAGTCATGCACATTCAGTATGCATAGAATAAATTTTTTGACACCGAAGAAAAAATAAAGATGTTCAAAATAATATAGACTGTTTTAGTGGCTCTTGGACCATGATTTACAGAACTGTTCACTTATACCTTCATAGCTATACATAATCCTATAGCTTAAACACAATCTCTTGCATCCTTAAATGTTAATTGGATTTTGCTTTTAGTTAATTGGGGGATCTTTATTTAAAAAGTCTTCATTTACATTTCACATATAAAAATTTTTTAGAGGGTCATTTAAACCCCATTTTATGTTTTGCTGTCTGATTGAAAATTTTATGTGTACCATTGATTGAGTGGTCAAATTAGGCAAAATACACTCTTATACTAAGGTAATGCTCCAAGAGCAGTTGAATATGAACAGCCAATTTATAAGAACTATCATGTCAAGTTTGATTCTGTAATCTAGCCTAACAGCATACATGCCGTCACATGGTCGTGATATATAGACTTTAACGCAACTTGATATGTATTTTATTACAATTTTTTTATGTCTTGTAGGCCACGATTATAGCTGTTTCAGTTTTCTTCACTTCACTTTACTTCAGTCCCTCAACCTCGTGGGTTGTTGGGGCTTAGTTCTCTGGATTTGGATCAATGCTGACTTCTTGTATCTCAAAACTTCGGCCAAACTTAGAGCTGTTTCTGCAGTTTTTTAAACTGTCCGAACAAGTCTTGATTCATGGACTGTTATGTGAGTGAGATTTAATTGAAGGGAGGTATCATATAACAACCAATGATTGATGAAAATTTACAGCTTGTGCTTATATAGAGTTTCAAGAATAGCTGGTTCCAATTTTATTTATCCAATAGAAAATTATGGCTAGTTCCATATATTTTTGGAGTATATTGATAAGTAAGGCACAGTTGGTACCTTTTATTTGTGCCATGCCAAATTCATGAATTAAAAGCCATTTATGGTCAATGCTGGTTATGACCATATATATATTTAGTAATAAAAGATACCTGTGGTATTTAACCTCCATATTAAAGAATCAGTAAGTGTTCATGTTCCCAAAAATATTTAAGTGAAGAACTTGATTTCTTATTTAACTGTTTGTCAGTATATTCTAATTTTCAATAGAATGATTTAGTCCTGCATAACTGAAATGATATAAGCAACAGTTGAAAATAGGTTTCGATGAGAGACCATCTGTCTGCTTTGTTTGATTGAAGTTGTAGGACAAATATGAGAGTACTGTTTTGGTAAGTATATCATCTGAAATGGGAAAATATCTAGTGTTTTGGAATAAACTCTTCATTTGGGGTAAGTAATGACTTTTTCCAATATATTCGAATTCAGTTTATCTAGTAATTATAGCCACTGAATAAGTTTAATTTCTTGACATTCACACTTTTAGTACAGATGGTGTACTTCTGAGCAAGTTGATATGGCATATCCAATTTCAATCTGAGTTTGGAAATACCATACTTGTATGCTTGATTAGGTGGATTGAATTCTTAGAGTGGATATTCAAAAAGTTTGTCTTTTTTGAAGGTGTTGGTAAAAACAAAGGCAATTTTATATGGAATAAAAAGCCTTTTCCCCCATTTGAGACCTCAAAAATTTTTCTTTCCAGTAATACCAAGCATCTGATTCTTTATAGAGCTGTGACTTTTTGTGCTTAACTGGGTCAGAACATAAAACATGGTTTAAAAGTAGTACTGTCTACATCCTCATTTGTATCTACAGCCTCAGTACAACTGTTTGTTCCTTAAAGTAGAACTTTTTTATCATAAAATTTTATCATAAATATAACATTTTATCTCCAACATTCAGAGGCCATAGTGAATGATTGTTTTCTATAACCAGTTGAGTGTTTGATCAAAGGCTTTATTAACAGGGTACTCATTAAATAATCAAGATTGAAGAAAAATTTGTTTCAGCCATCAAGTTTTATTTTTACATACAGACAATTTACTCAATTAGCCTTGAATTAATATTTTGTTGTTAGATTTTATACTCCAAATTTATTTAGATTTATTAGCATTTCTATATTGATAGTAAACTGAACCGTTTTTAGTACCATTTAGATTGGTGCTTGAGATCAAATTATCTGAATTAGAAAATTCGAATTAGAAAACTCAGTGTATAAATAATACTATAAAAAATAACTTCTTTCAGTTTTTTACCAGCAACTGTGCTTTTTAGAGGTCATTATGTGATCTTAGTAAAACTCAGATGATCTATGATCTTATCAAACGTACACCAACAGTTTTACAGAATAATTTAAAAATGAATGCTATCTTCTTATCTGTTCAAAGAACAAAATAATGCAAATTCTTATTCTGCAGATCAGTTTGCAATATCTGCAGTGCATATCAAATACTGTGTTCTACTTGATACAAATTTATTATTTATCATGAACACTTCTTTTTAGGCAGTATTTTTTTTTTTTACAGTGTGTAGCCTTCTTATAAGGCAGAAAAATCATATTGCAGTGTATAGCCTTCTTATAAGGCAGAAAAATCATATTACAGTGTATAGCCTTCTTATAAGGCAGAAAAATCATATTACAGTGTATAGCCTTATATGTTCTCTTATTTAGCAGAGATTTATTTCAGCTACTGAAAAGTAATTTTATTTCAGCTCTTTTTCATAAAATTTTTCATGTTTAACTATTAGATATGTTCTGGAGAAAGAATGGTTTGTATTTTAACAGACAAAATACCAGTTAAAGTAACTAGTTTGGGAAAAAATATATACAAATAATTATCATTATATAACAACTGTGAAGGATGAAGAAGAAACTCAACTTAATTTGGAGTTTCTTGATATTGACTTGAAAGTGTATAAAAATGTGTAATAGAAAGTGTTTTTTAGCTTTCCAGCTTCCATTACTCAGCACATAATTGCATATTAGTCTCTACTATATATTTTACACTTAGTTTGGAACTTAATTCATATTTTGACATACTTCTCCATTACCATTCAAGGAAAGTTCCTCATTGAATATATTAGTTGTCTTTATATGTTCAGTTTAAGTGTTTTTTAATTTGGTATGATCATAAGTTAGTGGAATCTTTTTCATCAATTAAACCATTATATTCTGCTGGTATTTCATTATTTGTTGATTGGTTTGTTGCCTTACTTTAAAGATGCTAATGTCATACATGTGAGAGAGCCGAAGGTCGAAATGAAAATAATGACCCCTCATCCAAGCGTTCGTGAGGGATGAGGGGCATTATTGGAATGAGACCTGAGGCCTCGAGCATGTATGACCCAATCCCTTTGGTGAGATGAAAGAGTGTTTCCACAACGGAATGTATTTTGTGTGTACCCACCCATTATTCAGTTATTTACGTAAGGCAACAAAATAACTTTGAAAATATGAAGTGCTGAACAATGGATACCTGGTTATATATGGCTCAGTCACATGGTATTACCATATATACTCCAGGTTTAAAATCTTTAAAAGAGCATCCAGGTAGTTCCTAGCCAGGTTAATTGCTAATGTCATACATGCTCGAGGCCTCAGGTCTCATTCCAATAATGCCCCTCATCCCTCACGAACGCTTGGATGAGGGGTCATTTTAGTCAACAAACAAAAAGCTGTCAAAAACATCTCAAATCATACCACTCAGTAATGAAGACCTGAGCCAATCTGCTTATCATATTTAACATAAATACTCAAACACCTTAACTCCTTACTTTGAACAAGCCAATTTTACTACCTGCTGACGTACGTGTCTTAAAACAGATGAATGAGTGGCAAACAGTGTTAACTTTCACTTCTCACTTTTTACATACTGTATTTACCGTATGTATTCGGACTGACAGACCTGAGCAAACATTGTAGACCTAGATGAGATGCCAAAGAACGCAGCATCTCATCAGGGTTTGCCACTCATCCAGCAAAATTTTAGACACAACATCGGGTAGTAAATTGTACTTGTTCAAATTTTAGAACAAGTATGGTAAGGAGTTGAGGTGTCTGAATACTTAGGGTAAATATGGTATTCCTATCCCTTCCCCTTCCTTTTACAGTCACTCACCATTCAGGGTTTTCTCTTTCAGGTGTTCAATAACCCTGACCTTGACTTTAACCAGATGGGTTCTTCTGTTCCTTCCTTCTATCCAAAATACATTGAAAGTGAAGCTAGCCCTTAACACTCTCTGGGCAAATTCACCAGGAAACAAATTGATTTTTTTTCTTATTTCTCTGAGACATTAGGGCTCTATATTTCATGCAAATTGTCTAATTTTCAGACATGAAATGTCAAACCCTGTTTGTGACTAAATTCAGCAGACAACAAAGCGATCTTGTCAACCCCTATGTCTGGCAAAATTCAGCAGACAAACTGATGATATTTGTCTTATTTCTTTCAGAAAATAGGCTTTGACATTCACACAAATTGTCTCCTTAGCAGACTATTAGCATGAAATGCCAAACTCTATTTTGGGAGAAATAGAAAACAGTATTTATATTGTTGGTAAACATTGTACAGTGTGGGGAATCCACCTGACCAAATGACAAGGTGCGCAGAGTGTGTTACTATTTTTAGCTCCACATCAAGCAGGATTTTTTAGAATATCTTGATTTATATCCGATGGAATTTGTTCAAATAAAGCGCAGAGTATGCGGAAAATCAAGCTCTTTCTGGTGGTTAAGCGCTATTCTGCAATCTGGTCTGATCCTCGGGAACATTCAGAGAATGTTTTTTGTCAAAATTCATGTACATTATCCCGGTATCCCAGACTGACAGCAAACACATTCTTCAAATGTTCTCAAGAATTAGACCAGATGGCAGAATAGCCCTTACATCACAAGAAAGAGTTTGATTTTTCGCGTACTCTGCACTTTATTTGAACAAATTCCATTTGGTATGAACAGAGATATTCTAAGAAAGCCTACCTAATGCGGAGCTAAAACTACATGTAGTAACAAACTTCTTCATTTGGTCACGTGGATTCCTCACACTGTTGTAGCAGATGGCCTTTAAAAGGTCATCTGCTGAAATTTTTACCAAGATGCTTAGTGTCAACACTATAAATTTATTTGGTCAGAAATTAATTACTCTACAAAATTCCAGATTTCGACATTTTCTCACAAACAGCTCAGACATACAAAGCCATAAAAATATGTAGAAATCCAACTATAAATCCAGAAGTAAAGATTATAATGCAGATATCTGTCAGAAAATGTTAGCGTAAAGACAAGCTTTTTTTGCAATAATATTACTTGATAGTGGACTCTTCACTAAAAGCCACATTTCCACATCATTACTGCAAGCCAGAATCAATAAAGACTGCAAACAAGATTTTAAACTCTTAGAACAAAAATGGATACAAAACTCTCTAAGGACACGAAATAGACTTATCTTCTCTGATACCTAATTACACTGTCTCAAACTCGATACATAAGGAAAGCTAAACTGATATTGTTAGGATAATGAGATTTTAGTGTTGTCAGTGACGAGCAATAGAAGGACGTCTATTGCAATTTTGTTCATGGTAAAGTCTGATCTATGGTCCGATTCATTTTGTTTCTCTAAATGACATTTTTTGTGGTAGTTTAAATGCATCTGCCTCAGACATGCCTACTAAACAAAAGAATGCCTAACCATCGGTTAAGAATGTGAAACAATCAGAGTGACATCTGGTTTGGAATTCGATGACTAAAAAAAAGGTAAACAAACTTTGCATTTTCTGTGTTTCACGAGCGATATAAATGTTTTGAGGAAATTGTTTAAAAAATGGGGAATTTCATTCAACAGCCCTTTGATATCAGCATCTGTGGAGTAAATCTCAGATCACCTTCTTCATGCATATTGGCTGCATTATTTTTCGCATGATGAAGGTGTACCGAAAGCCATAGAAAACATGTGGAACTTCGTGGTGTTTACTGTCCTTTATTTAATTTTGCCGCTTTGCTAGTTCAGTATATCATCACACACACATAATAGACACATATGGTTATTTGTGTTATGGATATTTTGGTTGTCAATGCAGCAGTGTTGAGAAATTGTCACAGGAAGGGTCGAAAATGGGTGATTATGCATTAGATCTATATAAATAATAACAAAACTTACAGCTCTGAACTTCTAGCAAAGCGCAAAATTAAATACGGTCTATGTCAAGCAAAAAAGTACCTTCAAACATACACAAAATGAGTATTCAGATTATCCTACACATGCGCATAGTATCATCCTAGGCCTATAGTTGTTCAAAAATTAACGAGCTAACGTGATGTTAAAGTTTCCATCATCATCATCAGATTTTTGTTTGTTTGTTTGTTTGTGTTGAGGTTTTATGGCCCAGTCAACCCAATGGGGTCATGTAGAGCGTGGTCAGTTTACCTAACCACACGTTTACTGGGCAGCCTTAGTCCTCTAAGTGTTTAACCAGTATTGTGCACATTCTTTTGCCAGAAACTGACAACTACCCTTCTTGAATCAGCAGAAGGGAGTGAATGACCGTAGAAAATATTTCATGATCAATCTCCACGAAAGAATGTTGCTGACCTCGGTGGGGGTTGAACCCGCAATCTCCTGGTCTCCAGTCGGACGGCGCATCCAACTGAGCCACCAAGGCCCATTAGATTTTTTATTAACATGCAGGTACAGAGGCAACGTCCACATCAGTGGGCCCCCTTCCAGATAGCTGACTTGCTGCACGCATGGCAGATCTCACACCAGATCTCCAGGTATATCTATCATGAGGGTCGATAGCCGAGAGCTTCCACTCTCTGCAATCCCTCTCTGTCAGCTGTTTCCATGTCATCTTGGGCCTCCAAGTCCCGCGCTTTCCATCAACCTGTATGTCAAAGGCTTCTTGACTGCACCATTGGAGCATTCCACATGCCCATTCCAGAAGAGCCTTTTCTCCTTCAGAATGAGGTCCAGATCTTCAATGGCAATTAAGCCAGGCTAGTAGCTCATTGGATCTGGTGGTGACAATGTCCTTCGGCTTGACATTGCAGATCTGTCTGATCATTGCACTGTCATTTTGCTGCAGACATTGGAGGTTTGGCTTTGTCAATGGCCAAGTCTAATTGGCATGGAGCATTGCACTCCACACACAAGAACCGTACACAAGGCCATGTGTCTTGAAAGAGAGATGGTGGGCAGAGAATACTAGTAGCAGCTCCTTGAACTTCTTCCATCTTGAAATATGGATAATACATTGACACGAGGGTCCTGCAAAAAGTTTTGTCACTGGGTTCGGATTACTTCAGTGCTACGTTTTATCAAACATGTTTTTATCACAAACCTTCAAAGTATTCCCCCTTTACTGAAACACATTTTTGTAACCTTTTTACCCAGTCGCGAAAAGCAGATAAATAGTCTTTTTTTGGTAACTGTTGGAGACACTGATAAATAGTGCTGCTAAGAGAACTTCTAGACATATACTTATTTCCAGAAAGCATTTTCTTAAGCCTTAGAAATAAAAAGAAGTCACAGGGACTCAGGTCAGGTGAATAAGGTGGATGGTTTAAAACTTTCACCTTTTCAGAAGTCAAGAAAGACTTAACAACCTCACATTTATGAGAGGAGGTGTTATGGAACGCCAAAGCTGTCATATGTTGTTATATTTCTTGTTGTCTTGTCTAAGAATTGTGTGAACTTGTCCATGCATTATGTTATTATCTTAAAGACGCATGTCGTTTTGTCAATATATAATGTTGACATGCCCACACACTGTCTTATTATGTTAAAGAACCATTTTATTTTGTCACAACGTGGAGTTATCTTGTCTAAAAAGCATGTGAACTTGTCTATATAATGTGTTATTATCTTACACAGGCACGTTATTTTGTCAACATATGGCGTTGACTTGTCTACACGGTGTTTTATTATGTCAAACGTATATGTCATTATGTTAAAGTTTGGGTCATCTTGTCTAAGAGTAACTTGGCTAGACGACATGTTATTATGTCAAACTCACGTGTCGTTTTGCCCACACAATGTCGCATGCGTTTATTTTCGGGAACAACACCACGCAGTTGAACAAGACAACATATTAATTCAACAAGACAACACCGCGTTTTAGCATAATGACGTAGACTTTTGCCATAATAATACACTGTATGGACAAATCAAGACGCGCGTTTAAATAATAAGACGTAGTATAGACAAGTTCACATACTTCATAGACAAGACAACCCAACTTTTTAACATAATAATTTAGTCTTTTGACATAATAAGATATTATGTACACAAAACAACACAACCATTTGCATAATAACAAGTTGTATAGACAAGTTCACATGCTTCGCAGACAAGATAACTCAACGTTTTAACATAATTACTTTGCCTTTAACATAATAGGACACTATGTGGAGAAAACAACATACGTGTTCAACATAATAACATAGTCTTTTAACATAATAAGAAACTGGGTGAACAAAACAACACGAGCGTTAAACAAAATAACAGTTTGTATAGACAATTTCACACGTTTCGTAGACAGGATAACCAAACTTTTTCACATAACAACATAGCCTTTTAACATAATAAGATACTGTGTAGACAAAACAGCCCACCCGTTAAACATAATAACACTTTGTATAAACAAGTTCAAATGCCTCATAGACAGGAAAACCCAACTTTTAACATAATAGCATAGCCTTTCAACAGAAAAAGACGGTGTGTGGACATAACAAACCATGCGTTTAACATAATAACACATTTTCAGACAAGTTCACATGCTTCATAAACAAGATAACCGGATTTCTTAACATAATAACATAGCCTTTTAACATAGTAAGACACTGTTTGGACAAAACAACACAAATGTTTAACATAATAGCATGATGTATAGACCAAAGCTTTTTAACATAATAACATAGCCTTTTAACAGAATAAGACTATGTGTGAACAAAACAACACGCGTGTGTGGCATAATAACACGGTTTATAGACAAATTCACATGCTTCGTAGACAAGATAACCCATTTTTAAACATAATAAGATAGCGTTTTAACATAACAGGGCACTCTGTGGACAAAACAGCACATGCATTTAACATAATAACATAGCATCTTAACATAATAAGACACTGTTTGGACAAAACAACATATGTATTTAACATAATAACATGTTGTATAGACAAGTTTACATGCTTCGCAGACAAGATAAACCATTTTTTAACATAAAAACATAGCCATTAACATAATAAAACTCCGTCTGGGCAAAACAGCACGCGAGTTTAACATAACACCGTAGCCTTTTAACATAATAAGACACTGTGTGGTCATAATAACACGAGCGTTTATCATGACAACATGACTTTTGACATAATAAGACATTGTGTGGACAAAACAACATACGCTTTTAACATAATAACACATCATATAGACAAGTTTGCACACTTCTCAGACAAGATAACCCATCTTTTAACAAATTATACTAGCCTTTTACAACATAAGAAAGCTATGGCGTTCCATAAGGTGTTGTCATGTAAAAGGTGGACTCCTGACCATCCTTTGCTTGGTTGTTTCTTATTTTAACAAGTAAATTGGTCAGTGTATATGACTGCATGTATTTCAATTTCAAACTAGATCGGGCAGTCGATGGCACGCCATCACAAATCCCCACGCTTGTTAATATTTGACCTTTTGACCCCTCCCCAGGGCCCCTGAGGGCGGGGCCAAAAATAAACATGCTCTTGCATGCCCCACTTGTGTAAGCAAGCCACTCACCAAATTTGGTTGGATTCTGTCCAGCAGTTTGGGAGGAGATTGCATAACGGACAGACGGATGGACAGACGAACGGACGGATGGACAGACGGACGGAGGTGATAACAATATCCCCGACTCAAGCGTGGGGATAATAACTCGGTCAGTTGGAAAGCAATTTACACGAAATAAACGGGTATTGTTAGCTATTCAACACACCATTCAAGTGCAGTGAAGCATTTTAAAATATACCTGGGATATAACTTAGGAAGCCTATAAGTGACAGAACTTTTTGCACGACCCTCGTACTTTTTTGCTGAAAAAATTTTTGCAGCAAAAACATCAATGTATTTGAAAATACCATAGCTACAACAGTTAACAAGCTCATTAAGCTAATGATGCTTTGAACAATTGGGCCCAGGCTTTTGCTCTCCTTTCATACATTCTATCCTATTAAATGATTTTGTTAGCAGACAGTGAAGGGCCTGATCAGACTGTGTGGATGCAGAGGCTGATCTGGGCCTTCACTCTCTGAATTATAATGCCTAAAGACACATTTTCACATATGGCATGCCCCAATATAAGTATGCAAAAGAACACAAAAGCTTGACACAAATGTTAACCCTGGTCCTGCTAAACCCAGATATACCCTGCCTTTGCAAACAGTGTAGATCCAGATCAGTTGGCTTCTGAAGAAGCCAAATGATCTGGAACAGCACTGTTTCTCATTAAGTATGTGAATTTATATCAACTGTCTGGATCAAGTAATGTGACTGACTCAAAATTAGAAGTGGGTGTGGCATTTTAATTTTTCAGCATGACAAGGGTTAACAAAATTTCCAAGTTTATGACCTTGACCCTAGGTCTGCTGCTGCTGCTGCAAAGGCACGGTTTTACCATACTTGTCCTAAAATTTTGAACAAGTCCATTTTACTACCTGTTGATGTATCCAAAACTGCTGGATATGTAGACCCTGAATATGTAGACCCTGAATAGATTCCGCAGACTGCTGCATGTGATTAAAAGCACTACACTGTTTGATCAGGCCCCGAGGTTATAAAACTTTTTTCATGCTCAACACAGCTGAGCATAAATTTTGTCTTGTTAATAAATCTCAAATTACTAACAAAATTTAATGCAAATTCTTTGTTGCTAAACATTGCTGAGCATGAAAATTTCTCTGCTAATAAATATGAAAATGCCAACAATATGGCATTTTCATATATATTAGCAAAGAAAATTTTATGCTCAGCTGAGGTGAGCATGAAATAAGTTTTATAACCTCTTGACCTGGTCTGTCTCTTTTATATAAATACGCTATCAACATGAAAACTTGTTGTGGCACTGTCACAATGTTATTAACCCTTGTCCTGCTGAACCCGGATATACCCTGCCTTTGCAAACAGTGTAGATCCAGATCAGTTGGCTTCTGAAGAAGCCAACTGATCTGGATCTGCACTGTTTGCCATTAGGTATGTGAATTTATAGCACCAATCTGGATCAAGTAATCTGACTGGCTGAAAATTAGAAGTGGGCATGGCATCTTAATTTATTCAGCAGGACAAGGGTTAAGATGTTGGTTTGGTTGGGTTGGAGTTTAACGGCCCAGTCAACACAATTAACCCTTATCCTGCTGAATAATTTCATTAGCCACACCCATTTCTAACTATCAGCCAATTAGATTACATCATAAAATGTTTTCGTTCAAATTCACAAACTGAATGACAGTGTAGATCCTGATCAGATGGCTTCTTCAGAAGCCATCTGATCTGGATCTACACTGTTTACAAAGGTAGAAGTTGTCGTGAACAGCAAGAAAAGGGTTAAGGTCATGTCGAGCCAGTTAGTTCACCTGATCACACTTTTCCTGGGCATGCTTAGTGCTCTAAGCAGTTAACCAGTACTTGTGCACATTGTTTTGCCAGAAACTGACGCTGACCTTCTTGAATCAGCGGCAGGGACAGAATGACCATAGAAAATATTTCATGATCAATCTCCATGAAAGAATGTTGCCAGACCTGGCGGGGATCAAAACTGCAATCTGATCATCAGTCAGACGCAAATCTAACTGAGCCATCAAGGATGGCATTGTGTGCCCTCTTTGTACTTACTGTACATTGAAAGGTACATTTTCTCCCTTGCGACTTAATATCATAGAATATGGCTATTTTGTTAAGACAGACAGAAAACGATAATTTCACTTTGTTCTGGTATAAAAGGATTAGATAGGATTACAATTAGCAATTATTCTAAATGTCATTGTAAAGACTTAAGCATATCTTATTAACCGTAACCACTCTTTTGGCAAATTCAGCAGACAATCTGATGACATCTTTCTTATTTTTTTTCCAGAAAATGTCCTTTCATGAAAAAGAGACAATTTACATGAAATGTAACAAGCCTCATGTCCTTCATGCAAAACAAGCTGGAAAAAAGTAGAAAAAAATTTCAAAATGCCATCTGCGGAAATTTTTACCCAGCATGCTTAGCATTTAAAGGGTTCTCAGTGCAAGCAAAGCAAAAGCCTAAATCTGACATACTCTAATGATCAGATCTTAATACCTGTCATGCTGAATCAATTAAGATGCCACGCCCACTTCTAATTTTCAGCTAATCAGATTACTTGATCTGGATTGTTGCTATAAATTCACATATTTAATGGCAAACAGTGCAGATCCAGATCAGTTGGCTTCTTCAGAAGCCAACTGATCTGGATCTACACTGTTTGCAAAGGCAGGGTATATACGGTTTCAGCAGGTCAAGGGTTAAGTTTTTGTAGAGACAAGCCTGAGGAAACAAAGACTGCAGAATGTGACATCTGATCAGGATCTACACTCTATGCTACTCATCTAGAAGCTTTTAGACATTATCACAAGTAGTAAAATGAACTTGTTCAAAATTAAGGATAAGTATGGTAACGAGTCAAGGTATCAGAATATTTAGGGTAAATACGGCAATCACCCTTTGATTTAAAAAGTGAAGGAAGATTGACATAAACTTTTTGTGCTATTAATATGAGACCGACATGTAAAGGATTCATTTTATCATCTTATTCTTTTGTCTTAGTTGTGGACATTCGGCATAAGCACATCCAGTAAACTTGCTGAGATGCTTCTAATGAGTACCCATAACCTATGTTTTCATGATGAAATAAGAAAAACTAAGTTTTTTGTTGAAAAAAAAAAAAAAAAAGAAGAAAAAAAACATGCTACCTGAAGCAATGCATAAACATTTAGCCTGTCATGCTCTTGATGAAATCAATGGTTACCCTTGTCCTGTTGAACCCACATATGCCCTGCATTTGCAAACAGTATAGATCCAGATCAGTAGAAGCCAACTGATCTGGATCTGCACTGTTTGCCAGCCAGTATTTGAATTTGTATCAACAACCTGGATCAAGTAAACTGACTGGCTGAAAATTAGAAGTGGGCGTGGCATTTTAATTTATTCAGCATGACAAGGGTTAAATGATATTTTTACTGAAAATAGCTAGGCCTCCCCATTTAACTCTTGACTGTCTCCTTAAAAGACATTTGAACTATATATCAAGCTACTCTGAGAAAAAAAAACATATAATACTTTAAAATAAAGACATATGCATTTGACAAAGAACAGTCTACTACATCTATGCAGTCTGATCAGTATTAGCAGTCTACCTGTAGCAGCCTTCAAAGCTGGATTTTGGCTATTAACAATGAGCCCAGTGATGACCACTCAGACTTTGTAGCAGCAAAGGCTGATCTGAGTTTTTGCAGGGCACACATCATAAGTAGAGATTATTGTTTGATGTGCACTTGAAAAGGGCACTTATGCAACTTGCAGACAACGCAGGCCCAGATCAGCCTGCGCAAATGCAGAGCCTTCTTTGTCTGCTCACAGAGTCAATATTTGATGAACAGAGAATGCCCAAATCAGACTGCAAAGATGCATAAGCTCACCTAGACCCTCACATACGGCATAAGAGCCTTTATCACACATGGTTATAAAAATTTTTTCTGCTCAACTCAGCTGAGCATGAAATGTTCTCTCCTAATAAATATGAAAATGCAAAAAGTAGTTGGCATTTTCATATTTATTAGCAGAGAAATTTTCATGCTCAGCTATGTTTAGCAAGAAAGAATTTGCAGTTGTTAGCAATCTGAGATTTATTAGCAGGACAAATTTCATGCTCAGCTGAGTTGAGCATGAAAAAAATTATAGAACCTCGGGCCTAGGCTGATATGGGAGTCTGGGGTTGATATGGGGTATGATATGAAACTGTCATATAATAATCTCTCTCTGTCTCATGCTACAGCCCATTTGTCTGTTAAATATGCAAATTTGTCTGGCTTTAAGTTAATTTTTGCAAGTCTGGTATGATTTCCTAGGGAAACAAATGGGTCCATTCAGTCTGAAACTTTCCCAGCAAACCTTGCTTTCCGATTTGTTAAACAGAAGCCATTAATGTTTTCACCACACAATACATAATACTGACCTATTATATATTCCACTTTAATCAACTTACCAGGAAACTTGTCACTATTTTCTTTGTGTGGATTTCTAAAATACGCTATTTAACCAATTCTAGTCAGGAGACCCGTAAAAGGGTACTTGGCAAACAGTGCAGACCCAGATCAGAAGCCGCAGAATGCGGCGTCTGATCAGGGTCTCCACTGTTTGCAAATAGTTTAGCCATTTTTCTCTAGGAATATGTAAATCTCACAGCCAGACGGATGTACCTAAATCTGAAATTGGAGTCTTCCAATATATAGTGTGGGACAGTCTATTCAGTCTACAATGGGTTAACTCATGTTTTCCATGTGATCATGACTGAGTTGGAATTGTAAGTAAAGAATTTTATTGTGTGGATTCCATAGACAGATAAAAGCTTGTGAATCATGCACACATTTAATATCAAGCCTTTTGGATGTTTTTCAGTTTATGAGTGATTCTCTGACATTTTCACATCAATACAATCCATAGAAATGAAATTTATTCCTATATTTTCTAAAATAGTTATAGGTTCGGCAAATGTCCTAAAATTTCGGGCACTTTATTCCATGCTTTTTTGGCTTAAATTTTGCTTTTTACACAGCTGTCTCTAAAAATGCAAAGTGGAATGGCAAACAATGTAGACCCTGATCAGACTGCTCCTGAGGCGCAGTCTATCTGGGTTTGCATTGTTTGCATATGCCATTTTATCAGATACTTATGAATTCGAAATTTTAGGACATTTACAGTACAGACTAATTGTCATTGCTTAAAGGTATGAAGTGAATTACAAAAACCAGGGTTTTCCTTTTGAAAACCTGTTAACCGTTGCTATGCTGTATAAATTAAAATGCCACACCCACTTCTAATTTTCAGCCAATCAGATTACTTGATCCAGGTTGATGAGACAAACACATATACTTAATGAAAAACAGTGCCGATTCAGATCAGTGAAGAAGCCAACTGATCTGGATCTACACTTTTTACAATATCGGGGTTCAGGACAAGGGTTAATAACATCTGATAATAGATACTGGATGTGCAAAGTAAGCAAAGTGCCTATATGCCCTTGGCAGACACAAATAAACCAATCAGCCTACACATCCTTGCACTCTGATCTCACAAGATCAACAGCAAATTCGAGGGTTGATTGCAAGACTGTAGCAAGTCAGATGGTTGTTTTTCCCAGTACTTAATGTCCTCACCATAAAGGCGTTATGAAGATTACAGCATTTCTTTCTGTAAACAATGGAAATTTAGGTGCCATTGCTCGTATGAGCAATGGCACTTAAATTTGCATTGTTTACAAAGGGGTAAAAGTTTCCCCTAAACAAGGGTTTCAAAAATATGTTTGAGTTACTACAGTCTTGCGCTCAACCCTCGATTAATGTAGACTAGATTACTTCAACATAGAACACAATAATGGGAATGCAAAGATGTGTTGATTTTGGCCTTCTTTTTCACTTATTGCATAACAGCCCTTTTCTTGTGTTGTGATTATTCTAACTCCTATGTCCTGCCTCAAATAATTTCATTATTTGGACCAGAGCTTGCCAAATGTTGCCTGCCTCTGTACTTCCACAACAAATCAAATGGGAAAAATCAGCAAGCAGCGGGGAATATTTCACCTGTACAGGTAAAGGTGTGAATTTATTTTAGCCAATCATTGGACTAGAAATACCATACATGATAATTCTGTTGGCTGACTGGAGATGTTACCTCCTGGAGCTGTCACATCAATATATTTGTCCTTAAAGACAGGATTTTCAAACCGGGGATGTGGGGGATGGAGGGTAGGGAGCAGGGTGGGGGGTCTGGTTCCCAGAACAGAGAATATTTTACCTGTGCAGGTAAAGGTGTGAATTTATTTTAGCCAATCAGTGGACTAGAAATACCGTACATGATAATTCTGTTGGTTGACTGGAGATGTTACCTCCTTGAGATCAAGAGACAGAATGACACTGTGGAGCTTAATCTTCATTTTATAGTACACTCCTGTCTTTAACCCACCAGGTAAAAATTTCAGAAGACAATATTTTGAAGTATTTATTCTTATTTTTCCTAGAAAATACGCTTTGCCATTTCTAAGAGGACAATTTGCATGAAATGTAAAAGCTTATTTTCTAAGAGAGACAAATTGCATGAAATGTCAAACAAGAGGACCATGATGGTCCTATATTGCTCACCTGAGCAAACAGCTTAACATACTTACTGTTGAAGTTTCAACCAATTTCACTGCTCTAAGATTTTTGTATAAATTTTATAGCCCTGCACCCCAGCGGCCATGTTTTTTTCATGCATCATGATGGCTTGAACTGAATATTGAAAGAGGGTCACCAAAGGAACAATTCTGCCGTTATATTGAAATTGGTCCAGTGGTTTCTGACAAAAAGATTTTTAAAATGTCTTATATAGCTATATAGGGAAATTAAGCCCCACCCCCTAACAGCCATATCTTTTGACAAATCATGACAGCTTGAATAAACTTGGTAGAGAGTCACCAAAGGAACAATCCTGCCAAGTTATACTGAAATCAGTTCAGTGGTTTCTGACAAGAAGATTTTTAAAGTTTTCTATTTAGATATATAGGGTAAATAGCCCCACCTCTAGCAGCCATGTTTTTTGATGAATCATGATTGCTTGAACAATCTTGGTAGAGGGTCACCAAAGCAACATTCCTGCCAAGTAATACTGAAATCAGTCAAGTGGTTTCTGACAAGAAGAATTTTAAAGTTTTCTATACAGATATATATGGAAAATAAGCCCCGCCCCCTGACACCCATGTTTTTTGACGTATCATGAGGGCACAATCTTGGTAGAAGGTCACCAAAGCAACATTCCTGTCAAGTTACACTGAACTCGATCCAACGGTTTCTTACGAGAAGATTTTTAAAGTTTTCTATATAGATATATAGGGAACACATTACGAAAGCACGCCTATTCAAATATATAGAAAATTTCACCTCCAAAAATTGAAAAATTTCAGATAAAAAACTCTGATATTTTTCATACTTTTGCTCAAAACATAGATTGTGGGTACGCGTTAGAACTGCCTTGGCCAGGCGGTTCTAACAAGAACCCACAATCTATGTTTTGAGCAAAAATAAGAAAAATAATGTATACCCCTGTAAACCCTAGCTTTACTATATAAAAGTGGGGTTTAAGGGGGTCAAAAATATATAGGCATGTTTTCGTGATGATAAGCCCCACCCCCTGGCGGCCATGGTTTTTGGCGAATCATGATAACTTGAACAATCTTGGTAGAGGGTCAACAAGGAAAGATTTCTGCCAAGTTATAATAAAATCAGTCAAGTGGTTTCCGACAAGAAGTTTTCTATATAGATATATATAGAGAAAATAAGCCCTGCCCCCTAGTGGCCATGTTTTTTGACAAATCATGACAGCTTGACAATCTTGGTAGAGGATCACCAAGGAAACATTTTTGCCTAGTTAAATAGAAATCAGTCCAGTGGTTTCTGACATGAAGATTTTTAAAGTTTTCTATATAGATATATAGGGAAAATAAGCCCCATCCCCTGGCAGCCATGGTTTTCGACGAATCATGACGGCTTGAACAATCTTGGTAGAAGGTTACAAAAGAAACATTCCTGCCGTGTTATATTGAAATCTGCCCAGTGGTTCCTGATAAGAAGATTTTTAAAGTTTTCTATATAGATATATAGGGAAAATAAGCCCTGCCACCTGGCTACCATGGTTTTTGATGAATCCAAATGGCTTGAACAATCTTGGAAGAGGATCACCAAAGGAACATTTCTGCATTATATTGAAATCGGTCCAGTGGCTTCTGACAAGAAAATTTTTAAAGTCTTCTATATAGATATATAGGGAAAATAAGCTCCGCCCCCTGGCAGCCATGTTTTTTGACGAATCCAAATGGCTTGAACAATCTTGGTAGAGGATCACCAAACGAACATTTCTGCAAAATTATATTGAAATTGGTCCAGTGGTTTCTGACAAGAAGATTTTTAAATTTATCTATATAGATATATAGGGAACATAAGCCCCACCCCCTGGCAGCCATGTTTTTGGACGAATCCAATTGGCTTGAACAATCTTAGTAAAGGATCACCAAGGGAAAATTTCTGCAAAACTATATAGAAATCGGTTCAGTAGTTTCTGACATGAAGATTTTTAAAGTTTTCTATATTGATATATAGGGAAAATAAGCCCCGCCCCCTGGTGGCCATGTTTTTTGACGACTCCAAATGGCTTGAACAATCTTGGTAGAAGATCACCAAAGAAACTTTTCCTTCAGCTCAGGTGAGCTAAAAAGCCTACCTTCTGGGAAAAATAAGAAAAAAATATTGATTTGTCGTCTGCTGAATTTGCTTAGGGTATGGTAAAGGTTGCATTTGAACATATCATATACTGGCTGTGATGTGTCTAAAAACAGCTAAATGAGTGGCAAACAAAGTAGTCTATAATCAGATGGTGAGTTCTGTGCTGTCCAGTCTGGGCTTTCTCTGTCTACTCCGGCAATTGTCTGTCCCAATACTTAGTGAAAATACGGTAATCAGACTGCCTTTTTGATTGATATTCCTACAAATCAGGTTATCAAGTATAAACAAAAGAGAATAACAGGTTTATGAATATTAATGAGAGGCACATGATTGGAAAATAATGTAGTTATCTATTGATAGGCCATAATGCCAGATAAGCAGGGTATTCTGATGAATAATTGTGGTGAGACATGCGAAAATGTACTGCTGAACATAATTAAGCATGAAGCAAAGACTCTGATCAGACTGCACATCTGTGCAGTCTGATCTGAGTCTTTGCTGGGTGCTCTATGGATAGCCAAGGATCAATGGTTTCCATAGACAATACAGACACTGATGAGACTGCAAGGAAACACAGCCTGCTGATATGCATCTGAGGTGTAAGCACAACGGAATGTTATTAACCCTTGTCCTGCTGAATAAATTAAAATGCCACGCCCACTTCTAATTTTCAGCCAATCAGATTACTTTATCCGGATTTTTGCTGTAAATTCACATACTTAATGGCAAACAGTGCAGATCCAGATCAGTTGGCTTCTTCAGAATCTTCAGTGGATCTACACTGTTTGCAAAGGCAGGGTATATCCGGGTTCAGCAGAACAAGAGTTAAATACTACTAAAACCAAAGTTATGTTAACTCTAGTCGTACTGAACCTGGATACACCCTGCCTTTGCAAACAGTGTAGATCCAGAGCAGTTGGCTTCTTCAAAAGCCAACTGATCTGGATTTGCACCGTTTGTCATCCAGTATTTGAATTTATGTCCACAATCATGATTCAGTAATCTGATTGGCTAACGATTAGAAATTGGTGTGCCATGGCATTTTAATTTATCGAGCATGACAAGGGTTAAATACCACTCTCCAAAAATGCCTTTATCTTTATAATGGTAATTTGCATTTAACCCTTGTCCTGCTGAATAAATTATGATGCCATGCCCACTTCTAATTTTTAGCCAATCAGATTACTTGATTCAGATTATTCTTTAAATTTGGATACTTGATGACAAACAGTGCAGATCCAGATCAGTTGGCTTCTTCAGAAGCCAACTGATCTGGATCTACACTGTTTGCAAAGGCAGGGTATATCGGGTTCAGCAGGACAAGGGTACAGCAATGATACTTTAAACATAACTGAAAAGGAAAAGGTTCTAGGTATTCGTATTAATATCAATTTAACCTGGTCAGTTCTTATTGCTGTTATTGCCAAATTAAAAACATTTCTTCAAATCTATGGTTGTTATCAAGACTGATAGACTTTTTCTCTTCTGAATGTTCACAGAATACAATTTTACAAAACATATATATTTACATTGATATTTTTGCTGCAAAAATATGAGTAAATGCAAAGCTACTCACATTTTTCAGCAAAAATTGTCAATGTATTTGCCGTATTTTAAGATAGAAATTTTAATGTCACATTAGCTAACAAATTGTTAAGTTTTGAACAACTGGGCCCTGGTTTGATAACTGTGAGTGGTCATATGGCTAATGAGATATGGAGCTAAGTATGGCTGATGCAAATATTGACATGGTCATTTGACCATGAAATATGGGTCAAGGTCATAAAATGCTATCATTTTGTTTAAATCCCTGTCAAGGAGGAAGTTCATGCCAGGCTTGATGATAGTAGGTCATATAGTTAATCAGAAATGGAGCTCAATGTTAGGGTTAACATAAAAATGACAAAGTAATTTGACCATGAAATATAGGTCAGGGTTATTAAATGACACTGCAGTGTTTGATTCCATGTTAAGGAGACTGCAAATGCCATGTTAAAAGGTTACCAGTGTTACAGTTAATCAGAAATGGTGCTAAAGGCTAGGGTTGACATAAACAATCGCAGAGTCATTAGACTGTGAAAAATAGGTCAGACATAAAATGATACCAAATTTTTTAGTCCTTGCTTGCAAACTTGGGAGAAAGTATATACACCAGGTAAGATAACTGTATGTGTAGCACTCAATCAGAATGTTAGAGTTGACACATACACCACAACCTCTTTATAACACTATTTCTGGGATCCAAAGCAAAAACTGTGTTAGCTAAACATCAGTGTTGTATCGAAACAAAAATGCATAGATTATATAGAAATCAAAGCACTGACAGCACTAGAGGGTCAATTGTGTCTGGTATGAGTATAGGCTGAACAAATGGTCCTGAATATATCAAGCTTCAATCTGAGAAAAATAAAAAGATACTTGACAATTTAATTACAGTCAAACTTCAATAGCTCAAACCCTGATGCCTGACCTTTACCATGGCTGATTGAACTTGTTTTTGGGACTTCCGATTGTTTCATTTAATCCCTAACTTCCTGTAATTTAAGCAAACAGTGCAGACCCTGATCAGACTACATTCTGTGGCATCTGATCTGGATCTGCACTGTTTGCAAATGTCCCAAATGTCCCAGTCCAGGTTTTACAGATAACCTTCTCTCTACAGCACTCTGACATCACAGCGACAATAATAGCATGGCTATAAATAACCGTTAACTTGATTTCATCTAGTGTGCAGTTTTATTACATTGGTCAATGATAATTATGTGGACAACCATCTTAAGGAAATTTAGGCCTTTGTATATTATTGCTTAATTGCAAACAAAAATAGTCATTTTTCTATATAATCTATAATGTTTTTTGTTTGCATGCAACACAGTACGAAAACACGCCTATTCAAATATATAGAAAATTTTATCTCCAAAATCTGAAATTCTTTTAATAAAAACCCTGATATTTTTCTTATTTCTGCTCAAAACATAGATTGTGGGTACTCATTAGAACCACCTCACTGAGGCGGTTCTAACAAGTACGGTAAATGTCCTAAAATTTTGAACACTCTAAAATTTCGAACATTTAATATTTTTGCCCAAAAAAATTTCTGAAAATGTCCTAAAATCTCGAACAGTAGCAGTTTTGCAAAAAGGGGATTTCTAAAATTTTGAACACAGCTTTCTTCAAGTAATTTTTTTATCGGCACATACTAATTTCGTTAACTTTTTTTTTTTTTTCCGTTATGGAACCGGAAACTAAAGTAGTAGTGTTGAAAGCCACCGCAAAACGTAAATGCACACGGCAGTGTCATAACGAATTTTATGTACATAAATGGCATGGAAACCGTATTTTAATTTTATACAGACCCAGGATATACTGACTGAAAATTCCCAAGGAAAAAAAACAAAAAAAAACTTCCATCACATTAAATGTTAGCCATTTCCACGCGACAGTCACGTGGATGTCCGCGTGATAAGGATTGTGGCAGACATGATAAATATTCCAGTTGAAAAACGAAGGCCAGGATAAATTTATGGATCCGCGCTGTACAATCTGACTATGTTCGTGTATATCACCACTACTTCGTATGTCTTATTGCTTGCTATACCTACGTAGATTTTCATGGGTCTGCTCAGATACACACCGGGCGACGACACGCAATTCTAGGACAGTCTCATTTCCAGTACAGATTATAACAAGAGGCCCACGGGCCACAACTCGCTCACCTGAGTGAAACCGCCACTGCAGATATGCAGATGGCATGCAACATTTTTCCAATACTCTTATGACAAGGCAATGGCTTAAACAGTTTTTGAAATATCTTGCTTACAAGGTTAAAATGCTGAAATTTTCAAAACGTTACAAGTAAAATAATTCACCCCCAATGCCTCCTACCAACTTTTGAGTCAACTGGCATTTCGGTGAAGTAGAAGAAGCAAAAAATAGATTTTCAAGATGGCTGCCATCTTGGATTTCCGATCGGAATGATTATAGCTATTTTCTGATCTACAAGTCACCCTGATGCTTCCTACTAAGTTTCAAGTCAATTGACTTTTAGGTTTAAGAGAAGAAGCGAAAAATAGATTTTCAAGATGGCTGTCATGGAGGCCATCTTGGATTTCCAACTGGCACGATTTGAGCTATTTTTTATGTACAAGTCATCCCGATGCTTCCTAGCAAGTTTGGAGTCAATTGGCCTTTCGGTTCAGGAGAAGAAGTGAAAAATAGCTTTTCAAGATGGCTGCCATGGTGGCCATCTTGGATTTCTAATCAGCACAATTTTAGCTATTTTTGATTTATAAGTCACCCCAATGCTTCCTAACCAGTTTGGAGTCAACCGGCTTTTGGGTTTTGGAGTAGAAGCGAAAAATAGATTTTCAAGATGGCTGCCATGGTGGCCATCTTGGAATTTGGACCGACACGATTTTAGCTATATTTGATCTACAAGTCACCCTGATGCTTCCTAGCAAGTTTGGAGTCAATTGGCCTTTCGGTTCAGGAGAAGAAGCGAAAAAGATTTTCAAGATGGCGGCCATGGCGGCCATCTTGGATTTCCGATCGGAACGATTTTAGCTATTTTTTTATCTACATTTCACCCTGATGCTTCCTACCAAGTATCGAGTCAATTGGCCCTGGGGTGTAGGAAGAGTAGGCCTTTAAAGCAATTGTTCACGCCGCATGACCCATGATGGACGACGGACATTGACTGACCACAATAGCTCACCATGAGCACTTCATGCTCAGGTGAGCTAAAAATCTGAGCAAATTTGGCTCAGTGGCTTCAGAGAAGTCGTCAAATTCTCAACAATTTTCCCATATAAATGTTATGGGGCTCATACAAATGCATAGGGAAGAAAACTTGACCTTGCCGTAAAAAGGTCAAATGTCAACGTACGATAATCTTTTCAGCAATTTTGGTAGATCTCCTGTCCCTGATGATTTGTGCACAGATTTAGCCCCAAGGCATCCTCAGTTCTGAAGAAGAAGATTTTTAAAGGGTCTTACCATATATGGGCATGGTGGCCATCTTGGTCAACCTACCGCGACCATTTTAGCAATCTTTCGTTCCCCTGACTTAAGAAGGCACAATATGAAATTTGAGCAAATTTGGCTCAGTGGCTTCAGAGAAGAAGAAATTTAAAATTCTCAACAATTTTCCTATTCAAATGTATGGGGCTCATACAAATGCATAGGGAAGCAAACTTGATCCTGCCGTAAAAAGGTCAAATGTCAACGTACGATAATTCTTTTGGCAACTTTGGTAGACCTCTCCTTCCCGATGATTTGTGCAAAGATTCAGCCCCAAGGCATTCTCGGTTCTGGAGAAGAAGATTTTTGAAGGTTTTTACCATATATGGGCATGGCGGCCATCTTGGTCAACGGACCGCGACAATTTTAGCAATCTTTTGTTTCCCCACACTAAGGTGGCTCCATATGAAATTTGAACAAAATTAGCTCAGAGGCTTCAGAGGATAAGTCGTTTGAAACTCTTAACAATTTTCCCATTCAAATGTATAGAGCTCATACAAATGCATAGGGAAGCGAACTTGACCTTGCCGTAAAAAGGTCAAACGTCAACGTACGACAATTCTTTTAGCATCTTTGGTTGACCTCTCGTCCCCGATGATTCATACAAAGATTCAGCCCCAAGGCGTCCTCGGTTATGGAGAAGAAGATTTTTAAAGGTTTTTACCATATATGGGCATGGCGGCCATCTTGGTCAACGGACCATGACAATTTTAGCAATCTTTTGTTTCCCCACCCTAAGGTGGCTCCATATGAAATTTGAACAAAATTAGCTCAGAGGCTTCAGAGGAGAAGTCGTTTGAAACTCTTAACAATTTTCCCATTCAAATGTATAGAGCTCATACAAATGCATAGGGAAGCGAACTTGACCTTGCCGTAAAAAAGTCAAACGTCAACGTACGATAATTCTTTTAGCAACTTTGGTTGACCTCTTGTCCCCGATGATTCATGCAAAGATTCAGCCCCAAGGCATCCTCGGTTATGGAGAAGAAGATTTTTAAAGGTTTTTACCATATATGGGCATGGCGGCCATCTTGGTCAACGGACCGTGACCATTTTAGCAATCTTTTGTTTCCCCACCCTAAGGTGGCTCCATATGAAATTTGAACAAAATTAGCTCAGAGGCTTCTGAGGAGAAGTCGTTTGAAACTCTTAACAATTTTCCCATTCAAATGTATAGAGCTCATATAAATGCATAGGGAAGCGAACTTGACCTTGCCGTAAAAAGGTCAAACGTCAACGTACGACAATTCTTTTAGCAACTTTGGTTGACCTCCCGTCCCCGATGATTCATGCAAAGATTCAGCCCCAAGGCATCCTCGGTTATGGAGGAGAAGATTTTTAAAGGTTTTTACCATATATGGGCATGGCGGCCATCTTAGTCGACAGACCGCGACCATTTTAGCAATCTTTCGTTCCCCCACCCTAAGGAGGCTCCATATGAAATTTGAGCAAAATTGGCTCAGCGGCTTCAGAGGAGAAGTCGTTTGAAAATGTTAACGGACGGACGGACGGACGGACGGACGACGGACGAAAAGTGATCACAATAGCTCATCCTGAGCAGAGCTCAGGTGAGCTAAAAATATATGTGAAAATACAGAAAACGCAACAGTCACATTCCCTTGCTCTGCATGAAGAAACCGCGTACTCGTAAAGGTAACGTCACGAGAAATCGTAGCAGAAACCCCTAAGAGGGAAAACACACACTTATGTTCGTTGAATTATAGACCATTTTTTCGTCAGAAATGCATATGAAACTGGCAGGTATTAAATATAGAAACCTAAGTATTGAGACAGGCCTATGCAAACTGTAGACTCAGATCAGACGCTGCAGAGTAAAAGGGAATGAAACTAGTAAGGGGGACAGGGAACATGGAACACACAGGGAACATGGAACACACTTTTAGGACAATAAGACGTGCAACCAGTGAAGACTCAGATCATCTTCTGATGCAAGGGCAGTCAGATTTTGCAGTTTGTGGTAACAAACTGGCATGTAAACTCCAGTTCATTGAGAGATTACGAATCTTTGGTTAAATACATCACCGTTTCGGTGAAGGTTTTACATGCGTTCTGCGGCATCTGATCTGGGTCTACACTGTTTGCTCAGGCCTGTCTGTTCGAATACATAGAGTAAGTATGGAAATTCGATCAAATCGAATCCCTTCAGAAATTATCCTGCATCCCCCCCTGATTAATAAAAAAATGCTGGTCCGACTCGTAATATTCATCAAGGCATATGCAATTAGCTCCCTTTAAACAATAAACACCTAAAGCGTGAGGACCTTACTCCGCATTTACCAGGGTATAAATAAATATTAGTACTGTTATTCTTTTGCATTATGTATACATGTATATTGAGAACATTACAATTATTAAAATACCCAGAAAATGAACACTCCAAAGCAACATTTCCCTTTCCCCGAATTAAGAAATCATGTGCTCGTAGTGGTATGTCACGTGAAATCGTGGCGGGAAACCTCTTCGAGAGAAAAATAAACTTATTTTATAGAGCCTTTTCTCGTTAGAAACATATATGAAACTGGCACGTATTAAACATTTAAAGAACCTAAATATCGGAAAAGATAGGCCCAGCAAACAGCATAGACCCAGATCAGACGACACAGAGAACAAGGGAGATTTTACGCTGATTTGGCCAGGTGACCTAGTTTTTGACCCCAGGTGTTCCAGTTTCGAACTTGACCTAGAAATCATCAAGACAAACATTTTGAGCCAGATTCATGATGATTGTTTCGAAAATGTGACCGCTAGAGTGTTAACAAGGTTTTCTGCTGATTTGGCCCGGTGACCTAGTTTTTGACCCCAAGTGACCCAGTTTCAAACATATCCTAGAACTCATCAAGACAAACATTTTGAGCAAGATTCATGATAATTGCTTCAAAAATGTGACCGCTAGAGTGTTAACAAGGTTTTCTGCTGGTTTGGCCTGGTGACCTAGTTTTTGACACCACGTGACCCAGTTTCGAACCTGACCTAGAAATTATCAAGACAAACATTTTGAGCAAGATTCATGATTATTGCTAGAGTGTTAACAAGGTTTTCTGCTGATTTGGCCCAGTGACCTAGTTTTTGACTCCAAGTGACCCAGTTTCGAACTCGACCTACAAATCATCAAGACAAACATTTTGAGCAAGATTCATGATGATTGCTTCAAGAGAGGTTGTTATGTAAAAAGACAGTGGACTAAGCCAGCCTATTTTAAGAAAGTGGCACATTCCCGGAGTGCCGAACAAACGTATCTGGCGATTAATTAGTGTACCGGATAATTAATTGTTTTGTTATGAGAAACATTATTCGACATAGAATTAATCGGATGGAATTGAAAACAAACATCAGTGTGGTAATTATTTATTAGTTCATACAATTTCACATTCAGTTTACCAATCACACATAGCAAAATAGCCAATAAGAAAACCTTTCATCGTGAAGGTCCATTTTTGTCGTTTCGGGTATCCGAAAGCGTCCGATAGCCAGGTCAGTTTTGGCTGTAAATGAATCTGTCCTAAAATTTCGAACAGTAAATTTTTTAGCAAATCATAATTTCTAAAATTTCGAACAGCAAGAACTGAAATATTATTTAATTTTGTTCGAAATTTTAGGACATTTACCGTACCCACAATCTATGTTTTTGAGCAGAAATAAGAAAAATAATGTATACCACTGTAAACCCCAGTTTTACTATATAAAAGTAGGGTTTTAGGAGATCAAAATTATATAGGTTATGTT
This sequence comes from Anodontia alba, assembly GCA_964016985.1. NCBI lineage: Eukaryota > Metazoa > Mollusca > Bivalvia > Lucinida > Lucinidae > Anodontia > Anodontia alba. The sequence goes on from OZ024828.1 coordinate 13,932,128, forward strand.
CTCGTGATGACTTTTGGGCTTTCATCCTTAAAGTGTCTTATATCTCAGTGTGGGGAATCCATGTGACCAAATGATTAAGTGCACAGAGTTTGTTACTATTTTTAGCTCTGCATCAGGTAGGATTTTTTAGAATATCTTGATTTATACCAGATGGAATTTGTTCAAATAAAGCACAGAGTACGTGGAAAATCAAGCTCTTTCTGGTGGTGTAAGCGCTATTCTGCAATCTGGTCTGATTCTCGAGAACATTCAGAGAAGTGCTTGATTTTACACATACTCTGCGATTTGGTATGAACAGAGATATTCTAAAAAAATATACCTTATGCGGAGCTAAAAATAGTAACAAACTCTGTGTACCTAGTTAATTTAGTCACGTGGATTCCCCACACTGTATCTGAAGCCATTTTATAATGAATCATCTTACAAAGAGGTCCCAGTGTATGTTGATGGAACTGATGAATGAACAGAAAAGCTGACAGACAAAACAGCAGATGCCAATATCGCACCTGCATACATATGTCTAGATAGGAGTGGGTATCAGGTAAATATTTTTCTTATTTCTCCATAAAAACAAATGTTGTGGGTACTCATTAGAAGTGCCTTGGCGAGGCGCTTCTAATGAGTACCTACAACATATGTTTTCATGGAGAAATAAGTAAAAAATATCAATAGTTTTGGATTGAAAAAGCATCTTATCAAGAGCCATGTGCATAACAAGTGGGACAATCAAAGGGCTGAATTGCCCTGAAATGACAGATTCTATGAGAAACTAATAAATTCTCGGTATCATTCTGTTCTCCATTTAAGTTTGTGAGACGCTTCTTCGTCGAAAAAAAAAAAACGAGTTATAGCGAACAACAAAGGCGCAGGCTGATCTGCGCCTTTGTTGTTCGCTCATATATTATGGTGGGTTTCTCAGCGACTCTCGCCATAGATCAAGCACTAGTTGCACTTCTTTTGTATGGACAGCTCTTCAATGGCACACTAATATACACACATTGAAACATTGGGTCTACTTTTGTGTGCAGATAAATACGAAATTGAATAGTAGTCAAAGTCACTTTCTCTAAAACCGTGCATGGCAACGAAGAATGACAGACAGAATCTGTCATTACAAATGATATAGTCTACTGTATCAAGTGAATCTTCACAAAGAGACAGCTGATTCAGGCCTTCATTACACCAAAAAAAACCATAACTGTCTCATTACGAAAACATGCCTATTCAAATATATTGAAAATTTTACCACCAAAAATGACAATTTTCAGATAAAAATTCTGATATTTTTCATATTTCTGCTCAAAACATAGATTGTGGGTACTTGTTAGAACCACCTCGATGAGGCGGCTAACAAGTACCCACAATCTATGTTTTTTGAGCAGAAATACGAAAAATAATGTATATACCCCTGTAAACCCCAGTTTTACTATATAAAAGTGGGGTTTAAGGGGGTCAAAATTATATAAGCATGTTTTTGTGATGTATATTCATGCTTCAGATCATTTTGTTATAAGAAAGGTATTCATTTGAATACCAAGACATCAGATCAAAGAGTACTGATATTTCTCATTTTTTAATCGAAAGCATTTGAATCAAGACTACCATTCATTTGAATCAAGACTACCAGCACAGCTCCAGATATGATGCTTTTTTCAATTCAAGTATGTTGATATACCATATTCGACCTAATTACTGCACTGTGCACTTAGGTTTTTCAAAATTACTGGGAAAACTTTAACCCTTTTCATGCTGAATAAATCAAAATGCCATGCCCACTCCTAATTTTCAGTCAATCAGATAACCTGACCTAGGTTGCTGATATGAATTGATTGATTGTGTTGGGGTTTAACGACACGTCAACCCTTGAGGGTCATTTTGTGTCGTCTCCCAGAGAAAGGGAGAAAAGAGATAGAAGAGAGAGTAGAGGAGATGAAAGAGAGGGACAGGGAAGAAAGAGGAACAGGAAAGAAAGTGAAGAAAGTGAAGAAACAGAAGAAATAAAAACATTTCCCCTCTACCCTTACCCACTACAAGGATAGCAGGCCTTGCCCAACTGTAAGCCAATATCAGTAGGACGCCCCAGTGATGTAAGATACACAGCACCTTCGCACCACCCGACCACCCCTTCTGATATGAATTCACATACTGAATGGCAAACAGTGCAGATCCAGATCAGTTGGCTTCTTCAGAAGCCAACTGATCTGGATCTACACTGTTTGCAAAGGTGGGGCATATCCGGGTTCAGCAAGACAAGGGTTGAAAACAAGATCAGCAAATGACTATCTTATAATGTTTATGCGACATTTTGCATCTTTTTTTTTTTTTTTATCAAAACATCAAAACATATGTTGTGGGTACTCATTTGAATTGCATTAACAAGTTGATGCAATTCAAATGGGTACCCACAACATATGCCTTTATAAAGAAGTAAACAAAAAGAACAATGACTATAATCTAAGACTGGAACTGCTTGACTGTGCACTTATAGGGTTATGTGCAGTAATTAGGTTGAATACCGTATTTCTTATTTCTTCAAAGCAATACAAATTTGTCAAAAAATTTTAACAAGACACTCTGAGTACCTGTTGATGGGTCTAAAAACTGCTCATGCAGTGAATGGCATATAAAGTAGATCCTGATCAGATGCCACAAAAACATATATTGTGTGGCACTCCTAATGGATACCCACAACATAATTTTTTGGTGAAGAAATAACAAAACTTGAAAAAGTGTTTGGTTGAAAAAATTACCTTATCTAATTTAGCATTGATCAAGTATTTTTTCTTATACCAAACACAATATGATGATGATGATGATGAGTTTAAGTTTAACGACACGTCAACCCATGAGGGTCATTTGCACCAAAATGGTGTATTAACCCTTGTCCTGCTGAATAAATTAAGATGCCACCCCCATTTCCAATGATTACTTGATCCAGATTGTTGCTATAAATTCACAAACTTAATAGCAAACAGTGCAGATCCAGATCAGTTGGCTTCTTCAGAAGCCAACTGATCTAGTTATACACTGTTTGCAAAATTTAATGCAGGATATATCCGGGTTCAGCAGGACAAGGGTTAACTTGATTTTGTAATGAAACGCCTATAATGATAAGTCAAGTTTGAATGGAAATGTAAAACTATACCTAATTTAAACACACAATATGATATGTCTGACCATGATGTAACATGGGATTGAAATTTCAGTATTTACAATGTGACCTAATGATCAGGATTCATCTATTTAGGCAAAAAAAAAAAAAAAAATTAGTTTCTCAAACACTTTTTCAAAAAACAGATGCTTGTGGGCGGCTTTTTATTTTTACTTTTATTTTCCGATTGAAACATTCTTGGACATTTGGGTTTGTTTGGATAAACAAAATGGCAGTGGTTTTACCGGAAGTATCTAAAATGCAAGTTTAAAGCCTCAAACAACATAAACATATCATAATTTACCCATTATCTTTGCAAGTAAGTAAGAATGCCATATGTCTGGGGTCAAGATTGCAATTTGGTTAGAAATGATTCTCAGGTAAGCAAGTAAAATCCAGTGTCACATATTTTCGTGGGTCGCAAAAAACTTACCACTGAAAAAAATCATATATGCGGGACCTTTTGGACAGATGCGGCGGTGCCTGAGAATCAAAAACTTTTTTTTTTTTGATCTTATAGTGACAGATCTTTTAACCCTATTAACCCTTGAATAAATTAAGATGCCACACTCACTTCTAATTGTTAGCCAATCAGATTGTTTTATCTAGACTGCTAATACAAAATTACATACTTAATGACAAACAGTGTAAATCCAGATCAGATGGCTTCTTCAGAAGCCATCTGATCTGGATCTACACTGTTTGCAAAGGCAGGGTTTATCTGGGTTCAGCAGGACAAGGGTTAAATTCATAGATCAACTAAATTGCATTGATCAACGAAATTGCAGAGAAAAACATTTGCTCCAGCAAATATTAAACATTGCTTTCAACACCTATGTAACTGCCATCAAATAATGGCGCTATTATCTGCAACAGCCCACACAGCAATGAAATAACTATTTTCGTGTGAAAAACAGTATAAGGATCATTGATTTATAATGGCCAATAATGTTGGAGATATTATATGGGTCATGGCATGCGGAAACTTGTCTTTGGGCATATGCAGACAGTGAAGGCCCAGATCAGCCTGCGCATCTGCCCAATCTGATCAGGATCTTCACTGTCCACTTATAGAATCACTGGGTACTGTAGAACATATATATATAACCAAGAATAGCAATGTTCCTGATCAGACTTTATATCTCCGCTGGCTGACCTGTCTCTCTGCTGTTTGCATTTACCCGTAAGACATCTTTTCTCATGTCGCAGCTCATATCCCAGAGAAACAACAAGGATTCTACTTCCCACAAATTGATTGTTCAGCGGAAACAACAAATTATTGTCAATTTACTGTATCGACTTCCTCAGCAAGGAGAAATTTGCAAATTATCTTCATATACCAATTAAACATAATGCTCCCAAGGAAAATAAAACTATAATTTCATATTCTCCGTTAAAGCTGATGCTACCAAAATCAACAGACTCCTACTATGCGAAAATGTGTCTTCGGGCATATGCAGATAGTGGAGGCCTAGATCAGACTGCATGGATTTGCAGTCTGATCAGGGACCACTGTCCACTAACAGAATCATTGGATACTACACATCACGAAAACATGCCTATATGATTCTGATCCCCTTATACCCCACTTTTATATTGTAAAACTGGGGTTTACAGGGGTATACATTATTTCTTATTTCTGCTCAAAACATAGATTGTGGGTACTCGTTAGAACCGCCTCAGTGAGGCAGTTCTAACGAGTACCCACAATCAATGTTTTGAGCAGAAATATGAAAAAAAATTTTATCTGAAAATTGTCAGTTTTTGGAGGTGAAATTTTCTATATATTTGAATAGGAGTGTTTTTGTAATGGAATGTATGAATGGAGACGAAAGGCCAGGATGATACTTTGGGTATGCTCAGGACAATCTGAATCTGCTAGTTTTATGCACGTTCAAAGGTACTTTTTTCCTTGACCTGACCCAATAAAGGTTATTCTAGACAAACTATTCAATACATGTGGATATCTTTCAAAGACATGCAATTATTTCATTATTAGTTTCCAAGACAAAATTGTCCATGGTGCATGAGCACAGTCATTTTAGTCTGGTGAGGGCTAAAATACTAAATGACAAATGATTTTCTTCTGATTTCTCACTCAACAGAAGAACAAAGCCAGAAACAAAAAAAAAAAAAAAAAAAAAATCAGCAACAATTTAATACAGGTGATTAAAGATGGTAGAATTTTTCCACAGTTAAGAACACTATCCCCCAAGAGAACCAAATATAGATCATCTCAAGGAAAAGATAAACCTCAAAGTCAGACAAATGAAATTAACTGTCTCCTTTTCCTTAAAAAAATTAATTAACCCTTGTCCTGCTGAACCCAGATATGTCCTGCCTTTGCAAACAGTGTAGATCCAAATCAGTTGGCTTCTAAAGAAGCCAACTGATCTGGATCTGCACTGTTTGCCATTCAGTATGTGATTTATATCAACAATCTGGATCAAGTAATCTGAGCGGCTGAAAATTAGAAGTGGGCATGGCATCTTAATTTATTCAGCAGGACAAGGGTATATCTGCTAAATATCAGGATAAGAAGAATCCTGTCCTACAAAATCAATACAAAACACAGGTCTGTTAACTTTTCACCTGGTGAGATAGCATAGCCCCAGATAAGAGCAGGTGGTTCACATGATATTTTTCTAATTTCTTACGAAAACAAATGTTGTGAGTACTCATTAGATGTGTCTCTCAGTGTCTCAGTGAGGTACTTCTGTTTAGTATCCACAACAACTGTTTTCATGGCGAAATAAGAAAAATATCAGTACTTTTCAGCTAATATCCAATCACAAAATAACTTCCCCAGACATCGATGCACTTTTTTGCACCAATCAGCAGTCCTGACACAATTGGTTCGCTGTATCCTAGACGCAAGTTGCAGCTTTTCCCCCAAGTTTTTCATGGAAGCCAACTTTTGTGACTGCCTGTTTACTTTCCCGCACTCCAAACCCCTTCCGAAATAGAGTCTGCTCTAAAAGAAAAGATGGGAGCAAATTCTTCCCTTTGAGAGTAGACTTCTTTTCAGAAGGGAGATGAACAATTTTGACAAAGTTGTTTTACCTAAAAATGCATCCATTCCCTTAACCCTTCTTTTGCTGAACATGACATGCCCTGTCTTAGCAAACAGTGTAGATCCAGATCAGTTGGCTTCTTCAGAAGCCAACTGATCTGGATCTGCACTGTTTGTCATTAAATATGTGAATTTCTATCAAAAACCTGAATCAAGCAATCTGATTGGCTGGAAATTAGAAGTGGGTGTAGCATCTTAATTTATTCAGCATGACAAGGTTTAAAGGCTAGTTTTGCAGATGAAAAACAGGATTGCCTAGATGCATAGGTTGGTGCAGGTGTATTCTGGTCATATATTTTTGTTGGGTTGCACCATGGGATCATGGTAATTCATAAGTGTCTTATCTGGAGCTATGGTGGTGGGATTCATGCTTTCATCACGAAAATATATCTATATAATTTTGACCCCCTTAAACCCCACTTTTATATAGTAAAACTGGGGTTTACAGGGGTATACATTATTTTTCTTATTTCTGCTCAATAACATAGATTGTGGGTACTCATTAGAACTGCCTCAGCGAGGCGGTTCTAACGAGTACCCACAATCTATGTTTTAAGCAGAAATATGAAAAATATCGGAGTTTCTCGTCTGAAAATTTTCAGTTTTTGGAGATGAAATGTTCTATGTATTTTAATAGGCGTGTTTTCATAATGGATGAAGTGTCTAGGTCTTATAACGCCAATCTTAATCTTATAAAGCCACTCTAAAAACCTTAAAAACCTTAAACTTTAATACCCCGCCATTATCTTGTCGTAGGCAGATAACTCTGTCAAACATTGACAAAATTTGCCCATTAGCAATCCCAAACCAGGTCTCCTTCATATTAATGCTTGTACCAAGTTTGATTAAAATCCCTTGACATTTACTCAAGTTTTTTTCCAGAAACAAAAATATGGGCGTGTCTCGGGCAGATAACTCCATCAAAATTTGATGAAATTTACCCATTTGTAATCCCAAACCAGATCTCCACAATATCAATGCACATACCAAGTTTGGTGGAAGTCCATTGATGTTTACTAAAGTTATCATCAGAAAACAAAAATATGGGCATGTCTCGGGCAGATAACTCCGTCAAAATTTGATGAAATTTGCCCATTAGCAATTCCAAACCAGATCTCCACAGTATCAATGCACATACAAAGTTTGGTGAAAATCCATTGATGGTTACTCATCATCCGGAAACAAAATACGGATGGATGTACGACTGATGGAAAGATAGACAGACACACGGACATCCAACATGAAACCATAACACCCCACCACTATCGTGTGGGGGGGTATAAAAAGTATTATAGGCCTTATAAAGCCAAACTAACAAGATATTTATAGGCCTTAAAATGCCAATCTAACAGGGCTTTTACAGGCCTTATAAAGCCAATTTAAAAGGACTTTTATAGGCATTATAAAACCAATCTAAAAGGACCCATAAAGCCAATCTAAGATGACTTTTATAGGCCTTATAGAGCCAGTCTTAAACAACTTTTATAGGTCTTATAAAGCCGGTCTTAAAGGACTTTTATAGGCCTTATAGAACCAATTTAAAATGACTATAGGTCATATAAAGCCAATCTAAAAGGACTTTCATAGGCCTTATAAAGTCAGTCTAGAAGGACTTTTATAGGCCTTAAAAAGCCAGTCTAAAAGGAATCTTATATGTCTTAATTATTAAGCCAGTCTAAAAGGACTTTTATAGATCTTATAAAGCCAATCTAAAAGGACTTTTATAGGCTTTGCACAAAACCAATCTAAAAGGACTTTTATAAGCATTACAGAGCCAACCTTAAGTGGCTTTTATAGGTTATAAAGTCACTCTTACTTTTTTTTTTTATAGACTAAACATAGAGCCAATCTAAAACAACTTTTATAGGTCTTCTAAAGCCAGTCTACTTTTCTAGGCCTTACAAAACCAATCAAAAAGAACTTTTATAGGCCTTATAAAAGCAAATCTAAAAGGACTTTTATAGGCATTATTCAAGCTGAAAAATTTTCCAGGCATGATATTAATTCCTTGCAGTCTGTCTTAAAATTTTGTCAGATCTCAAAGACAGATGTGAATTTTATCCTAAATGTTTCTGTATATAGATCATTAGAACATAGGAAGAAGAAGACAACAAGATTATCTAGAACCATATGTGTATCTGACAAGTGTCAACTGGGACAATTTAATTTTGTATAAGAGGAGCAGTTTCTGATAACTCCGTGAGAGCTGACCGCCATATCACACCATATAAGGAGATTTCAGAGAATGCTTAGCATGCTGGGTAAAAATTTCAGCAGAAGACACATGTAGTTTGAAAAAGAAAAAAAAGGAGGTCCCTGATAGACCTAAATTGCTCACCTGAGTATGATGTTATAACATGGGAGATCATCAATTTGATGATAGTTCAGTGCAAGACTATGACAACTGCTTTCTATTTTTATGATTAATAATAATAATAATAATTTAATTGAAACAGTTTTGCACTTTCCAATATACTAACAAGAGGGAAGGGCCTGACTAAATGCCATGGTAAAATCAAAGTACTGACAGCACTGGTGGGTCAATTGTCTCTGAGTGTAGGCTGGGAAAATGATCCTGAACGGGGAATGTTTCATTTAATCCTTATATTCCTGTATTTTGTTCAGATGTCCAAATGCTTGACATTTACCATTGTGATTCTAACTTGTTTTTGAGTCCCTATGAAACCCTTTCAATAGCTCCGTAAACAAATATTTAAGGAAATTTTCTTATTTTATCATGAAATTGTATGTTGTGTGTATTCATTAGAAGTGCCTCATAGAGGTGATTCTAATAAGTACTCTCAATATACCATTATTGTATAGAAGATCAAAAAGACTTCCCTAAATTATTGCCATTTGCTTCCTGACCTAGCACAATGACTGACCCTCAGTGGCTCGAACAATAACCCATGTCTCGAGCAAATTTCCATGGTCGCTATGATGTTTGGGCCATTGAAGTTTGACTGTACGTACAAGAGAATCAGTTTCTGAAAACTTCATTGGATGGTACAGCCATATTAGATGATTTCAGATAAAGTTAAGCATGCTGGGTAAAATATTCAGAAGATATTTTGAAAATTTATTTTTCTTATTTTTGCAAAAAAATGGGGGTGGACATTTTATGCAAACTGTCTTCTCAGGAAAATGGCACCTAAATTCGAGTCTGATCTATTTACTTTATAGTTTATATAGTCTGTCATTCAATTTTTTGCCTATTGTATATTTTGATATATTTTTAACCGTTTAACTCTAGTCCTGCTGAATCCGGATATGTCCTGCCTTTGCAAACAGTGTAGATCCAGATCAGCTGGCTTCTTCACAAGCCAACTGATCTGGATCTGCCCTGTTTACCATCAAGTGTGTTAATTTATATCAACAATCTGGATTAAGTAATCTGATTGGCTGAAAATTAGAAATGGGCATGGCTTCTTAACTTATTCAGAAGGACAAGGGTTAAACATTCTCTGGACAATTCAGCAGACAACAAATTGTTTATATTCTTTCTTATTTTTCCCTGATAACAGGATCTGACATTTTATATAAATTGTTTCCAGTAATTCTGATTTTTCCCAGAAAACAGGAATTGATATTTCATGTAAATTCTCTCCATTGGAGACAATTTGAATTAAAAGTCAAATTCTATTTTCAAGGAAAATTAAGAAAAATATTTCAAAATATTGTCTGCTGAAAATTTTACCAGGCAAGCTATGCATTAATTCCTTGCAGTCTGTCTTAAAATTTTGTCAGAAGCACTCCTCAATGTTTCTGTATGTAGATCATTAGAACACAGGAAGAAGAAGACAACAAGATTATCTAGAACCATAATTGTATCAGACAAATGTCAACTGGGACAATTTAATTACATACAAGAAAAGCAGTTTCTGAAAACTCCATGTGACGTGACAGCCATATTAGGCGATTTTGGATAACCCTTAGCATGCTGGATAAAAATTTCAAAAAAAAATATTTTAAAAATATATTTTTCTTATTTTTGCCAGAAAATTGGGGTGGATCTTTCATGCAAAATGTCTCCTAAGGAAAATGGCACCTAAATTCAAATTGGATCTGGGTGAAATTTAGGTAAAATTTGTCATTTTTTTTGTTGTTGTTAAGTTTTGATACATTTAACACCCTCTGGGCTAATTCAGCTGGTGACGAACTGGTGATATTTTTTTTTTTTCCTGGAAAACAGGATTTGACATTTCATGCAAATTGTCAAATCCTGTTTTCAGGGAAAAAAATAAAAAAATATTTCAATATGTTGCCTGCCAAAAATTTTACCCCGAGTGCTAAGCGTTAATAATGTTTGAGACCCGAGTTAACCCTTAAGCTGCCAATCACAACAATTGTCGTCTGCTTTGTCATCTGCTTGTGATTTTAAAGGTCATTTTTGCAAACAGTGTGGACTAAGATCAGACTGCTCCACTAGGAGCAGTCTGATCAGAGTCCACAATGTTTGCCTGTATGCAAAATAGGTTTGAAAAGTTTGCAAGAATATTCAGCAGATAATATAAACAGACGACATTTTCAGATGCAGATTTTCTTGGCATTTTTCAGGGTTAATAATGTTTTGAGACCTAGACATGCAAATTAAAATAAGGCAATGTGCAGAAACATATTAGTCCCTAAAAATAACAAAACCAATTATTTTGATTGTCATCTGCTACAAATCTACTTTGTGGTTTAAGTGTTAATGTTGACACCGGGCTCCATATCAGAGTTGGTAGTGTATCTGTCTGCAGATCCAGGGTGGCAAGTTCAAATCCCAGCTTGATCACCATTACGAAAACAAGCCTATTCAAACATACTGAAAACTCTACCACCAAAAAATGAAAAAATTCCGATAAAAAATTCCGATATTTTTCATATTTCTGCTCAAAACATAGATTGTGGGTACTGGTTAGAACCGCCTCAATGAGGCAGCTCTATCAGTACCCACAATCTATGTTTTTGAGCAGAAATAAGAAAAATTAATGTAAACCCCTATAAACCTCAGTTTTACTATATAAAGTGGGGTTTATGGGGGGTCAAAATTATATAGGCATGTTTTCGTGATGTAACTTTTGCAGAGACTGATCATAAAAGAACTTCTACAGTCATTCTTCAGCTGACTGAAGAAGGGCAGATGTTACTGGCTGAAGTATGTGCACAAAGTACTGACTTACCACTGAAGAGAAGAATTAAGCCTGCCTGAGAAAAAAGTTAATAACAGTATCTTAACTGACCAGTTTGACATGACATTAACAGTGCTGATTTGGACATAAAACTCCAAATCAAATAAATTTTAACTTGCTTATTGAATCAAGTATAGCATCGCCTCAAAATATTTTCATTATTTCAGCATAAGTGTCTTTTTTTGTTGAGTATACATACAATTCTCAGTTAAAATCAATGATTTTAATTAACACATTAACCCATTTAAGCCTAGTGTCCCATAAAAAGGACACTGGCAAACAGTGTAGACCCAGATCAGACACCACAAAATGAGACACCTGATCAGGGTCTATAATACTGTTTGCATTTGATACAGGGATTTCTATAAAACATAGTAATAATAAAAACTAAGTAGACACTCCTTACATCGGAAATGGACTAGTCCAAAGAATGAAGATAAGAGAGTCGATTTGAATTAAATTGGTTAAAATACTGACAGGCAAAATTTTGAATATTTTGCTTATTTTTTCTCAATGAAAAGGACTTAACATTCTATGTACATGAAACACAGATGTGCAGAAAGTCCTATTTTCTGAGTAAAAAAAAAAGGAAGAAAATTGTCATGTTGAATAAATCAAGATGCCATGCCCACTTTTAATTTTCAGCCAATCAGATTACTTGATCCAAATTGTTGATATAATTTCACATACTCAATGACATAGTGCAGTTCCAGATCAGTTGGCTTCTTCTGGATATACACTGCCAGGTAGGGCATATCCGGGCTCAGCAGGACCAGGGTTAAATTGTCTTCAGCTAATATTTTATTTCACCGTGCAATGAGTCCTCAGACGAAATCAATGGTCTTAATGCCATATTGCTGTACATTTCACGGTCACCATATTTCATTACTTCGAACAAGGACTTGTCTGTAGTCTGCCGTAGGCAAAAAACAGTAGACAAGTAACAGTGCTTTCAGAGAAAACAGAATTTGTCCCCTCACTGAGTTTTCAGTTTTTCTACTGCTGTGACCTTGAAAATTAGGTCAAGGTGACCAAAGTCTAATCACTTCCTTGTTATGTCCCAATTGTATATCCTCAAAAATTTGGAAAGAATCCAACCAACCGTCCACAAGATATTGTGTAGATAAGAAAGTGTCATGCCAATGCAAATGGGATCAGCACCAAAATCAATATGACCCCCTCCCCTTAGGTGGGGGAACATAATTAACCCTTAAAGCACTAATCACTATTGCAGCAGATGACAGAATTTTTTTTTTTTTTTTTTTTTTGAGAAAATAAGTCTTGCCATTTCATGTGCATCATCTGCCTACATTTCATGTGAATGATCTGCCTGTATTTAGAATGTTGTTACAATGTTGATTAGTGCTTTACATATACAGCACAAAAACCATGCAGGTTTTTTTTGGCACATTTTTATCTCTGTTACAGAAACAAACAAAACAGTTAAAATATATGAGGAAAACTCTAAAACAGACTGAAACAGAATGAAGCAATGAAACAGACCAATAGCAGTTCTCAATGATGATCAGTTTTATTCATTTCATTTTTTACAAAACAGGATGAAACAGACCAACAATCTATATAAAATATATAGAGAAAACTCTGACGATAGGATGAAACGGACCAGAAACCTTGGTCAATGCCAGTTACGAAACAGGGTAAAATGAATTGAAATGATGAAACAGATACTTCTTCTTTTCTTCTTTTTTTTTTTTTATAAACCCATTTCTGTTTCATAACAAATGAAACAGACTACAACCCTGGTCAGTGCTTGTTACGAAACAGGGCAAAACGAAATTTGCATACAATGCCAAAGCCTATTTCTAGGAAAAATAAGAAAAATATTTGAAAATGATGTTGACTGAAATATTTACCCACCATGCTAAGCATTAAAATTTCACTGCTAAACATTTTACCATGTGAGCCATGTCACTTGAAAAGCTGTCTTTGTTCTGTGCCTAGTCAAATCTGGGCCTTTACCACATTGTAGTCGGGTCTCTCAGACCCGTAAAGGTGTAACTGGCAAACAGTGCAGACCCAGATCAGACGCCGCCAAATGCCAAACGCGGCATCTGATCAGGGTCTCCACTGTTTGCAAAAAGTTTAGCCATGTTTCTCTAGGAATATGCAAATTTCATAGCCGGAAGTACCTAAAATTAAAATTGGTCTCTTCCAATATACAGTGTGGAAGAGTCTATTCAGTATACAATGGAATAACTTTCATTACTTATACTCAGGATACTATGATTCTGTATGCAAGCAGACAGCAAAGGTCCTGATCAGACTGTGCAAATGACTGATCTGAGCCTTTACTGACTGCAGATGCCTTGCAGACACCTTTTTCACTTGGTGTGACTTGCCTTACTGAATAAATTAACCCTTAAAGCACCAAGAAAAACTGCATCTGAAAATGTCTTCTGTTTATGTCGTCTGCTGAATATTCTTGCAAACTTTTCAAACTTACATTTTGCATATAGGCAAACAGTGTGGACCCAGATCAGACTGCTCCTAAAGGAGCAGTCTGATCTGGGTCCACACTGTTTGCAACAATGACTTTTAAAGTAACCGGCAGAAGACAAAGCAGACGACAATTGTTGTGATTGGCACTTTAAGGGTTAAGATGTAACTAATGTTGTCAGAACTTGTAGCCCAACCCCATTGCTATTTGAGGCAATAAAATATGTTTTAACTGTAACTTCTAAATTTTAGCCAATCAGGTTACTTAATCCAGATTGCTGATATAAATTCACATACTATATGGCAAACAGTGTAGACACAGATGGCTTCTGAAGAAGGCAACTGATCAGGATCTACATTGTTTGCAAATGCAGGGTATTATCTGGACTCAGCAGGACAAGGGTTAACAACTTGTTGGTGCTGTGACAGAAACCATTATCTTTAAATCGGTAGGAATTTAATCTGACCATTATCCCTTAAAGCCCCAACCAAAATTTGTAGCAGACAATTTTTTTTATCTATTTTTCAGATAAACTATGTCTTAACATTTCATGTGAATTATCTATATAGCAGATGATTTACATGAAATGGCAGGACTTATTTTCTCTGAAAATAACAAAAATAAAAAAATTGAATGGTTGCTTGGTGCTTTAAGAAATAACTGTTCTGGTGCTGTGACAGAAAACATTATCTTTACTTTTGAAGGAATTTAATTATTTAATTTGACCATTATCCCTTAAAGCAATCAGCAAACTTTGTAGCAGACGACATTTTATTTTATTTTTTATTTTTCAGAGAAAATAAGTCTAGACATTTCATCCGAATTGTCTGCAAAGCATAACAGACAATTTACATGAAATGTCAAGACTTATTTTCTCTTAAAAAAAAAAAAAAAAAAAAAGAATGGTGTCTGCTACAGACTTTGCTTGGTGCTTTAACCCTTGTCCTGCTGAATAAATTAAGATGGCACACCCACTTTTAATTTTCAGCCAATCAGATTACTTGATCCATTTTGATGACACAAATTCAAATACTGAATGGCAAACAGTGCAGATCTGGATCAGTTGGCTTCTTCAGAAGCCAACTGATCTGGATCCACTCTGTTTGCGAAGGCAGGGTATATCCGGGTTCAGCAGGACAAGGATTAAGAGTTAACAACTGGTCTGGTGCTGTGACAGAAACCATTATCTTTACAATTGCAGGAATTTAATCTGACAATTAACTTTGTAGCAGGAGATTCTGTTTTATTTTTAAGACAAAATAAGTCTTGACATTTCCTGTGAATTGAACACTTGGCAGATGATTCAATCAAATGTCAAAACTTAGTCTATCTGAATTTTTTTTTTTAAAATTCAAAATGTCCATCTGGTGCAATTGTGATTGGTGTTTAATGGGTTAACTATGGTAGAATTCAAGTCAGAACTGGAAAACAGCGATACCATAATAATCATAAGTATTGGGACATACAGGCCTGAGCATACAGTGTGGACCCAGATCAGATACCGCAGAATGTGGGGTCTAATCAGGGTCTACACTGCAGAATGTGGCATCTGATCAGGGTATACACTGTTTGCCACTCATCCAGCAGTCCTTAGACATACTAACAAGTAGTAAAATGGGCCTTACTGAAATTTTGGGACAAGTTTGGTAAGGAGCAAGGGTGTTTCAATATTTAGAGTAAATACCGTAATTTGCCGGCCTTGATGGCTCAGTTGAATGCGCGATAGACTGATGATCAGCAGGTTGTGAGTTCGACCCTTGTCAGGTCTGCAACATTCTTTCATGAAAATGGATCATGAAATATTTTCTACGGTCATTCTATCCCTTCCGCTGATTCAAGAAGGGCATTTGTCAGTTTCTGGCAAAAGAATGTTAACTGCTTAGAGGACTAAGCCTGCCCAATAAAAGTGTGGTTAGGTAAACTGACTCAGCTCCACATGACCCATTGGGTTGACTGGGCCGTAAAACCTCAACACAAACAAACAAACAAACAAATATGGTAATTCCATCACAGTCTATTTCTCATGAATATTTTCCTCATTTCTCCTTGAAAACATGTTGTAGAATCTTAACCCTTAAAGCGGCAATCACAACTGCAGCAGACCACATTTTGATTTTTTTTTTTTTTTTTTTTTTTAATTTTTCAAAGAAAACAAGTCTTGATATTTCATGTGAATTGTCTGCTTGGCAGATGATTCACATGAAATATCAAGACTTGTTTTTTTTTTTTGAAAAATTGAAAAAATAAAAAAAATGTCGTCTGCTATAAATTTTGCTTGGCGCTTTAAGGGTTAATATATTTTGTCTCTGAGACAAACTGACTGAACCTACTCTAATGAATTCCTAGAATATATGAGGAGAATTTGATGTTTTACATCTTTTTCAACATTTCAAAAGGAAACAAGAAATATGTCTATAAACAAGAGATCTGATATGGAACTGAAGCTCTTCTGGTCATTTTGGGCATGAGGTGGAGATAGGGTAGGTGAGTCCAATTCAAGCCATCAAATGCTGTACAGTGAAATCTGTGTAAGAGAGCCACCTCTTAGACACTGACTTTAAACAGTGAGAGTTGATGTGGAAAGGTGGATGTCTTATAAAGGTACATGTCATGAAATTTTGCTAGCAAAATTACATGACATGTACCTTTATAGGACAGCCACCTTTCCACATCAACCACTAAAGTCAGTCTCAAAGGTGGCTCTCTTACACAGGTTTCACTGTAGTTCTCATCAAAGCAACTGAATTTGGTACCAAACATAGCATTATTTGAGCCACATTACCAGAAAAAGGCTCTCCAGACTATCCGCCATATGAATCTTTGATCTGATGACACCAAACATGGCACAGTGTAGACACTCAGTATTTTGGCAGGCATCTACACTGTATGCCCAGGTATATCTGCCCAAATATTAACCCTAGTCCTGCTGAACCAGGATATACCCTGCTTCTGCAAACAGTGTAGACCCAGATCAGTTGGCTTCTTAAGAAGCCAACTGATTTGAATCTGCACTGTTTGCCATTAAGTATGTGAATTTTTATCAACAATCTGTATCAAGTAATCTGATTGGCTGAAAATTAGAAATGGGAGGGGCATCTTAATTTATTCAGCAGGACAAGGGTTAAGGTAATACAGTAACAAATTAAAGTCTCTGCACCTTTGGAAAAAATTCTGTGATGCTAAACAGTTCAAAGGGGCACTTATATTATTGAAACTTCCTGCTCCCGAATTAGAAAGTATATTGTACATTCTATCTTTTCTACCAAAGCGGATCAAAACTACCCTAAGAAATAAACATCAACATCTTACCATAGATCTCTTGACCCTTGTCATGCTGAATAAATTAAAATGCCACGCCTACCAATTTTCAGCCAATCAGATTACTACATCCAGGTTGTTGATAAAAATTCACATACTGAATGACAAACAGTGCAGCTCCAGATCAGTTGGCTTCTTCAGAAGCCAACAAACAGTGCAGATCCAGATCAGTTGGCTCAGAAGCCAACTGATCTGGATCTCCACTGTTTGCAAAGACAGGGTATATCCGGGCTCAGCAGGACAAGGGTTAATAATTGAACAAATCCATTTTACTATCTCTTAAACTGCTGGGTGGCAAACAGTGTAGCTAGACCCTGATCAGATGCCGGCAAACAGTGCTGCTAGATCCTGATCAGATGCCGTATTCTGCAGCATCTGATCTGGGTCTACAATGTTTGTTCAGTCTTATCTTTCCCAAGAATTAAACCAAGACTCCAATTTTCATTCTTTAAAAAGTTTGGCGTTTCCAAGAGCAACCTTTATAGATTTTATTAGAGTAAATATGGTAATCCAATATTGATCAGCAACTTTTTCTGGTTTTGCAGAAAATTGACTAAATGCTCCCATATTGGATAATGTTCTAGCTTTTTATGAATGATTAGAATTTCATAGACATGCACTGGGATTCTTCGGCCTTTTTTCCGATAAAAGAATAGAGACTCACGGCTTAAAATAATCCAGAATTTCTCCAGGGGCATTAGGAATAAAACACTCTCCATGAAATATCAGCTGTCAGAGGCTAGAAAAGTATATGTCTACAAAATTAATTTGGTAATCTGGGCCCAGTTGTTCAAAGCATCATTAGCTTAATGAGCTCTAGTGGTCAAAATGTTCACTGTTCTAGTAAGTACAATATCTAATTCACAGGTATTTTTGCTGAAAAAATGTGAGTCAGTATTGACCCTTGTCCTGCTGAATAAATTAAGATGCCATGCCCATTTCTAATTTTCAGCCAATCAAATTACTTGATCTGGATTGTTGCTATAAATTCACATATTTAATGACAAACAGTGCAGATCCAGATCAGTTGGCTACATAATCTGGACCTACACTGTTTGCAGGACATATCTGGGTTCAGCAGGACTAGGGTTAATATTATTATTCTATAGTCAGTATTAAGACCATCCCGTTAAAAAGTACCAAAGGTGGTCTAATAATTGTGGAATTTTATTGTAGATGCTTTGGTATTTGGACTAATAGGCTCAAGAAAGCATCTGATCTGGGTCTGCACTGTTTACCACATATTCAGTAGTATTTCAGACTCATCAACAGGTAGTAAAATTGACTTACAAGGGTAAGTGTGGTAAAAAGTGTGGTAAAAAGATAGGTGTCCAAATATTAACCCTTTTCATGCTGAAGGAATTAAGATGCCACACCTATTTCTAACTGACAGCCAATCAGATTACTTAATCCAAACTGCTGACATAAATTCACATACTTAATGATAAATAGTGCAGAACCAGATCATTTGGTTTCTACACTGTTTGCAAAAGCAGGAAATATCCAGGTTCAGAGCAAATATAATGAGTTCCTTTTTGTTGTTGTTTTTGTTTTGTTTTGTTTTGTTTTTTCTCATTTAACCTTTACCACTCTCAGGGCAAATTCAGCAGACAACTATTGATATTTTTATTACTTTTCCCCAGAAAATAGGCTTTGACACTTCATGCAAATTGCCTACTTGCATGAAATTACAAGCCTTTTTTCTGAGAAAAATAAGAAAAATTTTATCTGCTGAAATAATTACCCAGCATCCCAGCGGGCTTAGTGTCAAACATTCAGTTTCTATAAGATGACAATCATCAAACTGCTCCTGTATGATATCTAGTACAGGTCTATATAGTTGTCTGGTCAGGCATTTGTGTCTGAATATTTCGGATATCATATACAGTCCAATCTCGTTATCTCGAACTCGCTTATTTCGAATTACCGCTTATCTCGAAGTGAAAATCTGGCCCCTGCTTTAACATGAAACTATGACAACAGGAAACAAAATAATGTGGAAAAGAGGAGAAATTGCTCCTGAGGAGCAATTTCTCCTCTTTTCCACAATATTTTCAGTATGTCTCTATTTTTTTTTTTTTTTTTTTCCTCAAGTCTGCAAATCTGATATGTCGAGATACAGATATCTCAAAGTATATCTGAGAGTCCCTTAGACTTCGAGATAACAAGAGTCGACTGTATATTGTAAATATTCAGACACCTTATTGGTTCCATATTCCCCAAAACAGACATTTTTTTATCCAAGAAGGGTTTAACCCTTAAAGCGCCAATCACAACTATTGTCATCTGCTTTCTCATCTGCTTGTGATTTTAAAAGTCATTTTTGCAAACAGTGTGGACCCAGATCAGACTGCTCCTTTAGGAGCAGTCTGATCAGGGTCCACACTGTTTGCCTGTATGCAAAAATAGGTTTGAAAAGTCTGCAAGAATATTCAGCAGACGACATAAACAGACGACATTTTCAGATGCAATTTTTCTTGGGGCTTTAAGGGTTAATGAATTGACATATGGTATTAATAGGATCATAAAATGGGGCATCTGACAGCTTGTAAAAATTTCAGTTGGTCTCTTGTTGTTGAACTGGGTCAAAAATGAAATGATTTTCTACCCTATCTCTGAATTAATGTTGCTGACTAACGCCTCTATATTCCTTAAAAAAATGTCTATTTTTGAGGAATATGGAGCCTTTAATGCAAATTTAAACTAATAGATGATCTGTCTAAAATGTAATGGATGAATGGTAAACAGAGTAGACCTTGAGCAGACACCATGTTCTGTGGTATCTGGTTTGTGTCTACACTGTTTGCTGATATCTGTTTCTCCATCACGAAACCATACCTATATAATTTTAACCCCCTTAAACCCCACTTTTATATAGTAAAACTGGGGTTTACAGGGGTATACATTATTTTTCTTATTTCTGCTCAAAAACATAGATTGTGGGTACTTGCTAGAACCGCCTCAGCGAGGCGGTTCTAACAAGTACCCATAATCTACGTTTTGAGCAGAAGTATGAAAAATATCTGAATTTTTATCTTAAAACTTTCAGTTTTTGGTGGTGAAATTTTCAATTAATACTTGAATAGACGAGTTTTCGTAATGCTGAATACTTAGGGTTAATACAGTATATTGTCCACTCAAGCATCTGTATTACATACATGTAGCTCTTAATAAGATGCTTTTCCCCATCAAAAAGTAGATATTTTTCTTATTTCTCCACATAAACATATGTTGTAGTACTCACTAGAAGTGCCTCAGTATAAGAATCCATCATGAGTGTCCATGTAGGATAGGGAATTCTCATTCAAGGGGTAGGAATTTCAACCAGGGATGAGGCTTGCCAAGTCCCTTGTTGAAATTTCTACCCCAAGGGTGAGATTTCCCTACCTTGCATGGACTGGCTCATGATGGATTTTTTTTCTCCCACCTTTAAGTGGATTGTTCCTAGGACCAGCATGGCCATGTGAGATAGAAGTTTCTCACATGGGCAAAAAGCCTATCTCATATAGGCAAAGGTGGGAGAAAAATATTTTCATGATAACCACTCTTATTAAGACATATGGAGTCACTATCAGAATATATAGGGTCATCATCACCATCATCATCAACAGATTTTTTATTAACATGCAGGTACAGGGGCAACATCCACATCAGTAAATACAAGTAATGATATCCTACCTAATAATATTACCATATCTACCTTAAGTATTGGGACACCTTAACTCCTTACCATACTTGTCCTAAAATTTGAAAAATGTCTATCTATTACACTACAGCTGATATATCTAAAGGAAAACAAATAGCGATAATTTAGGGAAATTTTCAATTTTCTACACAGTGATTTTATGTTGAGTGTACTCATTAGAATTTCCTTGATGAGGCAATTCTAATGAGTACACACAACATACAATTACATGATAAAATAAGAAAATTTCCTTAAATATTTGTTTTTTTGAGCTATCGGAAGAATTTCGAAGGGACTCAAAAACGAGTTCGAATTAGTCCTGGTAAACGAGCCATTGGTGTTCCAGCAAACGAGGTTCGACTGTATTTTGGTTTTTTGGGTAATTGCACTGTGGCTGAAACATCTGTCACAGCAACAGTCTCACTGAAATGATATTGTTGTAACATATGTTTACAAAGCTGCTGGTCCAACAAACAGGTTTGAATATACAGTCGACCCTCAATGGCTTGAACATCTTTGGGACCATAGAAATTCATTCGAGATATGGGTAGTTCGAGCCACTGAGGGTTAATCATGGCACCAGTTCAGGAAACAAATAGCGATAATTTAGGGAAATATTTTTTATTTTCAACACAATGATTGTATGTTGAGTGTACTCATTAGAATTGCCTCGATGAGGCAATTCTAATGAGTACATTCAACATACAATTCCATGATATATTAAGAATAAAATTCCTAAATATTTGTTTTCTTGAGCTATTGGAAGAATTTTGTAGGGACTGAAAAAAGAGTTCGAATCATCAATGGTAAACGAGCCATCCATGTGCTATTGGAAGAATGTTGTAGGGACTGAAAAAAAGAGTTCAAATCATCAATGGTAAACGAGCCATCCATGTTCGAGCCATTGAGGTTATACTGTAGTTTCTCTTATTTCTATACCAAAATGTTTTTTGTGTGATGCAGTTAGAACAGTCTCATTGAGGCAGTTCTTAAGAATACTACAATGTATGTTTTATACAAAGATAAGTAGAAATATAAAAAAAATGTCCAGTATCCAAAACTTCAATGGTTGCAGCTGTGGTATGTGTGAAAATATGTACCAATTACCAATTTTACCAAAATTCACTCATTCTCGTACTTGTCCTAAAATTTGAACAAGGCCATGTCACTATCATGCAATGTGTGATGTGTCTAAACACTGCTGGATGAGTGGCAAACAGTGTCAACCCAGATCAGATGCTGCATTCTGGGTCTACACTGTTTGTTCAGTCCCGTCTGTCCCAATACTAGTCTTAACCCTTAAAGCGACAGTTACAACTATTGTCATCTGCTTTGTCATCTGCTTGTAGTTTTAAAAGTCATTTTTGCAAACAGTGTGGACCCAGATCAGACTGCTCCTTTAGGAGCAGTCTGATCTGGGTCCACACTGTTTGCCTATATGCAAAAATAGGTTTGAAAAGTCTGCAAGAATATTCAGCAGACGACATAAACAGACGACATTTTCAGATGGTAATCAATAACAATAAGTATCCTAGGTCAACATCCACTTATTTTTGCAATGACAATCAATAACTTCTCAAGTTAATCAAATTTTCTGTTAAAATGGCTTTTTAGGACCATCCATAATATATACATGTATGGTCAGTGGTCAAAAGTAGTTCCACAAAGGTACTTTTTCCATAGATCAAAAACGCTTACAATTTGCAGCAGACGACATTCTATTTTTTTGTATTACTTTTATTTTTCTGAGAAAATAAGGCTTGGCATTTCTGTGAGTTGATTTACATGGAATGTCAAGCTTTATTTTCTCTGAAAAATGCAAATAAAAAAAAAGAGAGAGCAAAATGTTACAATATCTTGCAGTTGTGATTAGCACATTAAAGATAAATCAGATGTAAAATAAGTTATTTTCAAATTTTTCTTGTTCATTACTTAGATACAAAGGTCTACACTGTTTGCCACTAATACAGAGCTTTTAGACTGGTCAAATCATAGACTAACATCTATGACATCTATGACACCCAGATCTATGGCATCTGATCTGGGTATACACCAGGGCTCGGGAAAACCGGAAAAATAGCCGGTCTGGACCGAAATTAAGAATTCGGGACCGATTTTAAAACACCCCAAAACGCTAATAAATCGGTCCAACATTTCCCAAACCAACCAATTTTCACAAATCAATGATGTCTAAAAAATCACAAACGGTCAAGTCTTTCCAAACTGACAACGTCCGCGCACCTTTTAAATGCGATATTATGGTAGTTAAAAGGCTCTTAATGGTCATTTGACATGTATATTGGAGAGACAGCTGAATAACGGCAACCTACCTGCAGCACAAATTAATTACGTCATTATCCAAACATTGTCAAAAAATCAACACTTCACTGACCTTTGTGCGGTAAACAAGCGATTAACACGAATCATCAGTAACGGTAGTCTGATAATTAATCCGTTTGTGTGACACGTGTGAATACACTGAGACTGCAAAACATCCAGGTGCAGTCGGCGTGTCCAAAAGATCAAAGGTCGCTTTACTGAGAGTGATAAAAGAATGCACCGCTTGAACGCACCCGTTTTCTTCCTCTTCTTTTTTGTTTTGATCAACACGGTTTGTCGGTCCCAGATTCGATAAATGAATTCCCAAACCGTGTACGTCCTGATCAGATGTCGCATACAACGGCGTCTGATCTGGGTATAATTGATTGCTTCTTCTTTTTTTTTTTTTTTTTGTTGATTGCCGTAACACGCGTGTATAATTCAAGGTAGATTTCACAGTAAAAATAAGTAATGCACCACTTGCGCTAGGCAAGATTGGTCAGTGCTTAAAATTTAAGCAGTCTGATTAAACCTTGAAACACTGAAAACTGCAAAACCGCCCATGGCGCAGGCCTTTTTTATTAGACCTAATTAGGTCCATGAAAGTCGTTTCGTTCCGTCTCTATTGTTTCCCGCCGTCTTCGCACTTATACAAGACGGGAATCAGTTGTTTTTAAATAGTTTAGGAAAACCCTGCCGAGGTGGAAATAACAACAAAACCGTTTTTTCTTTTTTTTTTTTTGTTTTGTTTTCCTTTCTTTTTACATACCTGACTGTATTTATTGATGACACCAGCTTTGATCATGCTCGTTATACCCGGACTTCCGTCATATAACGGAGTTGAGGTGTATTATTTAAAAGGAGTTATAGGACTGCCAATTGTCATTAGTTTTCGTGACAGGTGATATACACATATTTTTTTTTTGGAAATGGGCTCATTGATGACGTCATCGTCATCGGCTGGACCGATTCAGATTTCAAAATTTCCAGAGCCCTGGTATACATGGTTTGCTAAGGCCTGTCTGTCCCAATACTTATCTTTATTTCTAAAACAGAGTTTCATTTAGGCTGAATATTCAAAAGAAGATGTTATTTCTCCACAAAAAAAAAAAAAGAAACACAGTCTAAGATCGTGTCATCTCACAGGATTATTTTAACACGTAGCAGGCTGGGTAAAAGTTTTGGCAGACTGCATTTTGAAACATTTTTCTCAGAAAATAGACTTTGACAGTAAATGCAAATTGTCTCCTGAGGAGACAATTTGCATTTACTGTCAAAGTCTACTTTGAAATGACAACAAATAAAAAAAAAATCACGAAAACATGCCTATATAATTTTGACCCCCTTAAACCCCACTTATATACAGTAAAACTGGGGTTTACAGCGTTATACATTATTTTCTTTATTTCTGCTCAAAACAAAGATTGTGGGTACTCGTTTGAGCCGCCCTGCTGAGGCAGTTCTAACAAGTACCTACAATCTATGTTTTGAGCTGAAATATGAAAATTATCAGAGTTTTTTATCTGTTTCAGTTTTTGGAGGTGAAATTTTCTATACATTTGAATAGGCATGTTTTCGTAATGATCGGCAATCTGTCGTCTGCTGAATCTTCCCAAAAAGCGGTAAAGATAAATGAGATCCCTGATCATTATATTTTTGTGAAATACTGATACTTTTTTATGGCTTAATACTACATCTACCCTAAGTGTTGGTAAAGACAGTCTGAGTTTAGGAGCAGATCAGATGCTGTATCTGATCAGAGTCTACATTATTTGCTTCTCACCCAGCTATTTCATACACATCAACAGGCATTAAAACTGACTTGTTCAAATTTTATCACAAGCAGGGTACTGAGTAACCCATTAACCCTTAAAGCGCCAATCACAACAATTGTCATCTGCTTTGTCTTCTGCCGGTTACTTTAAAGATCATTTCTGCAAACAGTGTGGACCCAGATCAGACTGCTCCTTTAGGAGCAGTCTGATCTGGGTCCACACTGTTTGCCTATATGCAAAAAGTATGTATGAAAAGTTTGCAAGAAGATGCAGCAGACGGCATAAACAGACGACATTTTCAGATGTGGGTTTTCTTGGCGCTTTAAGGGTTAAATACAGAATACACTCTACATCACTATATACTGGTCCATTTTAGGTATGTCAGGCTATATCATATAGATGTTCCTAAAGAAAAATGTTTGAACTATTTGCAAACAGTGGAGACCCAGATCAGATGCCACATTCTGCAGCGTCTGATCTGGGTCTGCACTGTTTGCCAGTTACCCGTTTGGGATCTTCAGTCTTCAATGGGTTAAAGTGTCACAATAATGGTTAAAGGAATACACTATGTAAGGGGAATAAATACACTTTCAAGGCAGACAACTCTGTTAAAACTGCTTTGTCCCCTTCTGTAAAGGGTCTACCCTAAAAGGTAAGAATTTGTTCCCAAAGGTATCAAGGTCTTACCTTTCAGAGTTGGGAGCAAATTCTTACCCTTTAGAGTAGACCTCGTTTCAGAAGTTGGGTAGTGTGCAAAAAATCTTACCTTTTAGATTAGACCCCTTTTCAGAAGGGGCAAAGAGGAAGTCACAAAAGTTGTCTCCCTTGTAAAGAATGGGGGAAGAGCTACCAAGTATATCCAGTCCTTTTATGAATCTCTTGCCATGAAACAACTAAGATTAATCTACTTCATAAACTTGTGGTCTTCTCATAAACTAGAATCAATAACGTCAAAGACCATCTAGAGAATACAGGAGCAAAACATGATTCAATGTATTGATATTGGTCGATCTATCAGTGGACGCAAACTCTCCCTCTCAACTGACATAGCTCTAAATAAGAGGGATTATCAGATGAATATTTTTCTCATATATCCACAAAAACATAGGTTGTGGGTACTCATTAGAAGTGCCTTGCTAAGGCCCTTCTAATGAGTACTCACAATTTATGTTCTTGTGGAGAAATAAGAAAAATATCAATCCTTTTTGGCTGAAAAAAGTGCCTTATCTGGAGCAATAAATTGATCCCTGTCTACATCATTTCCAGCCTAAACAGACCCTTGTCATTCTAAAGTCCCCCTGGCATTTGAAGTATTAGCATCGTTTTCTGTAAAACACTTTCCGTGGTCAGCAATACGCCTCAGCCTATCCATATAGGAAATAATTTGCCATTAGGTACTTGTTCTGTCAATGTAATTTTCATCCATTAATTCTTTCACATATACGGCCCTATCATTTAGCAGAAATATGCCTTTTTCATAATGGCAACCACCATCTTAATTTAGGTTGCCATAGAGACAACTTCCACTCTATCTTAACTGTGACCATCTAGGGAAAAAAATTACAGAATCAAAATTCTTTCCTCTTGAGCATGCAAAGTGTTACTTCTTTGCTAGAATGGTTCTCTCACCCTACAGCTCTATATATAGGTCGGTCCGGCATAATTCTACCAGTACCGAACTGTACCAGTGAGTAACACATCTCGCGCTGTATAGTCATTAATCCAAGTCTTCTCTGATGTTTTAGTGGCTTTTCTTTGTATTGATATTTGCCACTAACATCAGAGTAACTCCTATTATGAAAATCCGGAATTTTTCTGTCCTGTCTAAAATGAGGGTTTTCACCAAAAAAAGAGGCATGGAAGTTAATGTGTAATGTTGATAGCCACTAAGGCTTATCAAACTAATATTTATGACTGAAAAAATGATAATACTTGAATTTCGTAATGAATAATTGACATTTTGGGGTAACAAATTGGCTTTTACCACGTAAAGTCTAGGCAACGAGGGTAGATTTTGACAATTTTAATGAAAACGCTGGTTATGCAAGTTTCTTATGAAACAAATTATTTGATTTATTGGAAAATGGTTTCTTTTGTTTATTCTAAACTTTTATGTTAATTGCTATCTGCTAAATAATATTCTGAATTTTCTCTGAAAGTGCCCAGCCAAGACTGGCTGGGGAAATTCTGCATTTTTAACAGCTAAGTTGCTCTGACGGTAAGTGGTAAATATCAAAATAAAGAAAAGCCACGTAAACGTCAGAAAAGACTCGGACTATATAGTCATGTGATCTGTCAGTCAGCTGATCCAACAACAATGGTGTCTCAGCTCGTTGAAAGCCAATTTCAAGCACTGCACTTGTTTATATAGGCTTCGGATATGTGTATGATTGAGTCACTCCTTGTTTATTTTGCCTAAAATGCACTTAGATTTAATGGAAATTCTATGTTTGCTGCATTTTCTGCCATTACTGTTTAGTCAGCTAGTGCTTGCTGGGTAGCATAACGACCAATGAAATCGTAATATATGACACACCAATGAGCTCACACAACCGCTTGTACCTTACCTGTTGTCTATTTTAAGGGAACAGGCTACCTGTTGACCTCTTTGCATCTTATAGGACACAAACGGAATGTAGTTTTCCAGGGCCCAGTTGTTCAAAGCATCGTTAGCTTGACGAGCTCGTTAAGGGTCATTTCGTTAACTGTTTTAGCGGGTTCAATATACAATATTCTGATATTTTTTGCAATAAAAATGTGAGTAGCTTTTGCACTGCAAAAGCTACTCACATTTTTTCAACAAAAAATTTCAGCATATTTGCGTATCACTCAATGTAAATTTTAACGAATCGTTAACTAACGACATCGTTAGCTTTGAACAACTGAGCCCCGAATAACACATTTTGTTACGCAGTAACAAATGAAACACTCAGAATATAGAGGTCAGTAAATAAAATGAAATATCTTTGGAGACAGTTTGCATGAAATGTCAACACAATTTTCTGGGAATAAAATTGTTACTATAATACCCCGCCATTATCGTGTCACATACAGATAACTCTGTCAAACATTGACGAAATTTGCCCATTAGCAATCCCAAACCAGATCTCCTCAATACCAATGCATGTACAAAGTTTGGTTAAAATCCCTTGACATTTACACAAGCTATATCGTCTGGAAGTAAAAATATGGATGTGTCTCAGGCAGATAACTCCGTCAAAATTTGATGAACTTTGCCCATTAGCCATCCCAAACCAGATCTCCACAATATCAATGCACATACCAAGTTTGGCGAAAAATCCATTGATATTTACAAGTTATCATCCAGAAAAGAAATACAGATGGACAGATGGACAGATGTATACTTCTGTGTCTGCATCAATACAAACTACCCTTGAGTGTCAAAAATTAGACACACAAGGGTACTTTGTACGTAATTTTTGACACACAAATCAGTCTGCTTGTGTGTCTATGGAATAAATTCTCACTGAAATATGGTACACTGATTAGTGTCCATAATTTTAAAACACACAAATATGTATTTGTCCTTGCAGATGGACACACACATGGACGTTCAACGTGAAACCATAATACCCCGCCACTATCATGTGGTAGGGTATAAAAATAAGAAAGATATTTCAAAATGTTATCAGTGAAAATTTTACTCAACATGTTAAGCATTGCTCCTAGTCAACTGTTATATGAAAAAAAAGGCTAAACCTAAATGCAAGCAAGCACAGACCCTACCTGTAGTCTCTTCAAAAGTCCTTCACAGCATCATTAAAGAATGACTATCAGTATATAAAAATATACGTAAATAAATAATAAATAATAAAAATAATCAGCAATATATGTTTGTGACACTTATTGACAATCGTTTCTTGTCACTTTGTGATGCTTATTAGTATCAAGTCCGCTCCAGTCCTGTCAACTTCCGGTGACAACTTCCGGGAAGAAAACAGGAAGAAAACTGGTCAGAGCGATGTCTGCTGAAAGTATATATCGTTGTATGTTCCTTTCCTTGATCATATTCTCTACCGTAGAGCTCACTTTGTTTGCTGCACTCGCTATTATATTTCCAACTGTATTATATTCACATAAAATACTGGGACAGACCGGCCTATAGAGTAGATCGAGGGTTGAGCGCAAGACTATGGTAACTCAAACATATTTTTGAAACCCTTGTTTAGGGGCAACTTGGACCCCTTTGTAAACAATGCAAATTTAGGTGCCATTGCTCATACGAGCAATGGCACCTAAATTTTCATTGTTTACAGAAAGAAATGTTGTAATCTTCATAATGCCTTCATGGTGAGGAGATTAAGTATTGGGAAAAACAACCATCTGACTTGCAATAGTCTTGCGATCAACCCTCGAGATAAGATTCTGCAGATTGCAGTGTTTGATCACTGCAGTTTGCAAATCATCCCGTAATTAAGACACAGCAACAGGTAATTAACCCTTGTCATGCTGAATAAATTAAGATACTACGCCAACTTCTAATTTCCAGCCAATCAGATTACTTGATCTGGATGTTTGATAGAAATTCACATATTTAATGATAAACAGTGCAGATCCAGATAAGTTGGCTTCCAAGCCAACTGATCTGGATCTACACTGTTTGCTAAGACAGGGCATGTCTTGTTTAGCAAGAGTAGGGTTAAATGGACTTGCTCAACGTTTAGGATAAGTAAACTGTAATAACCACAAGTACTGGGATAGAGAGGCCTTTGCAAACAGTGTAGACCCAGATCAGAGGCCACAGAATGCAGCATCTGATCAGGGTCTACACTGTTTGAAATACATCCAGCAATATTTTAGACACATCAAGAGGCAGACAGCGTATATAGAACTAGAACTGTCAGTATGACACAGATGCCCCGCCAAGGGCCATCCTCAACCACATGCAGGTATTTTGCAAAAAATGAAGTTGAAAAAAGGGACAAATCAATCTTTTTTAAAAAAAATAGCTGAAGGAAAACATCTTTTGAAGGTGAAAAAGGGCCATAACTCCCATAATAATGGGTTGATTTTACCCTACTTGGAACTTGACCTCTATTTTATTATTATATACCTGTGTGTTAAATTTGAATTCAATACACTAATGTTTTCAAAAGATATCAAACTGAAACTATTTTTCAACATTGAAAAAGGGCTGTAACTCCAAATATAATTGGTGGATTTTACCCTAAATCAAAGTTGACCTAAATTATGCTTGTATATAAAATATGAATCCAATTCACTAATCTTTTCAAAAGTTATGGAAAGAAAACCATTTTTCAAAGCTGAAAAAGGGCCATAACTCCAAAAATAATTGGTGGATTTTACCCTAAATCCAACTTGACATGCATTCTATGATTATATACCCGTGTATAAAATTTGAATCCAATACACTAATCTTTTCAAAAGATATTGAACGGAAACCATTTTTCAACTATTTTTCAATATTGATAAAGGGCCGTAACTCCAAAATAGTTGGTTGATTTTACCCTAAATCAAACTTGACCTATATTTTATAATTATATGCTTGAGTATAAAATATGAATCCAATTCACTAATCTTTTCAAATGTTATGGAACGGAAACCATTTTTCAAAGTTGAAAAAGGGCCATAACTCCAAAACTAATTGGTGGATTTTACCCTAAATCCAACTTGACATACATTTTATGATTATATACCTGTGTATAAAATTTGAATCCAATACACTAATCTTTTCAAAAGATATTGAACGGAAACCATTTTTCAACTATTTTACAAAATTGATAAAGGAACGTTAACTCCAAAAATAATTGGTGGATGTTACCCTAAATCAAACTTGACCTATATTTTATAATTATATGCTTGAGTATAAAATATGAATCCAATTCACTAATCTTTTCAAATGTTATGGAACGGAAACCATTTTTCAAAGCTGAAAAAAGGCCATAACTCCAAAAACAAGAGACCCACAGGCCACGGTTCGCTCACCTGAGTGACATAGCCACTGCAGACATGCAGATGTTATGCAACATTTTTCCAATCCTATCATCACAACTAATGAAAATATCATCATCTGAGCAGTTCTTAGTTTTGAAGAAGAATATATGGGCCTGACAGTCAATGGAGCATGATCATTTGAATAAACTATCAATCACATTTCAACAGAAGGATCAATGTGAAATTTGGTGGAAATTGGCTAAGTGGTTTCTGAAGAATCACGATTTTATACATGTAAACAGCACAGTGGCAGGGAAATATTATAATTATAAACCAGATGATGGCCATCTTAGACTTCCAATCAGAACAATTTTAACTATTGTTGATCTACAAGTCACTTCGATACTTTCAATATAAATATATATGGCCCATACAAATGGGGAAGCAAATTTGACCTTGGAGGTAAAAAGGTCAAATGTCAACATAGAACCATCATTTTAGCAATTTTGGTAGATCTCCTGTCCCCCATAATTTGTGCAAAGATTTGGACCCAGGGCTTATTTGGTTATGGAGAAGAAGATTTTTAAAGGTTTTTACCATATATGGGCATGGCAGCCATTTTGATCAATGGACCATACCCATTTTAGCAATCTTTCATTCTCCTGCCCACGGAGGCTCCGCATGAAATTTGAGCAACACTGGCCCGGAGGCTTCAGAGGAAAAGCCATTTGAAATTATCAACATTTTTTCCATACAAATGTATGGGGCCCATACAAATGCATACAGAAGCAAACTTGACTTCACCATAAAAAGGTTAAATGTCAATGTATGACAATTATTTTAGCAACTTTGGTAGACTGCCCATTACAGATGATATATGCAAAGATTCAGCCACAAGCCATCCTCGGTTTTGTAGAATAAGATTTTTAAATGCTTTTTCCATACAAATGCATAAGGAAGCAAACGACCTTGCCGTAAAAAGGTCAAATGTCAATGTATGACCATTATTTTAGCAACTTTGGTAGACCCCCTGTCCCCGATGATTTATGCAAACATTTAGCCCCAAAGCATCCTCGATTCTAGAGAAGAAGATTTTTAAAGGTTTTTACCATATATGGGCATGGCAGCCATCTTGGTCAACGAACCATGACCATTTTAGCAATCTTTTGTTCCCCCTATCCAAGGAGGCTCCATATGAAATTTGAGCAAAATTGGCCCAGAGGCTCCAGAGGAGAAGTTGTTTGAAATTCTGAACATTTTTCCCATACAAATGCATAAGGAAGTAAAATTGACTTTACCGTAAAAAGGTCAAATGTCAATGTACGACCATTATTTTAGCAATTTTGGTAGCCCTCCTGTTCCTGAAGATATATGCAAAGATTCAGCCATAAGGCATGCTCGGTTTTTTGAGTAGAAGATTTTTAAAGGTTTTTCCTATACAAATGCATAGGGAAGCAAACTTGACCTTGCCGTAAAAAAATCAAACGTCAACGTACGACAATTCTTTTAGCAATTTTGGTAGACCTCCCGTCCCTGATGATTCCTGCAAAGGTTCAGCCCCAAGGCATTCTCGGTTCTGGAGGAGAAGATTTTTAAAGGTTTTTACCATATATGGGCATGGCGGCCATCTTGGTCAACGGACTGCAACCATTTTAGCAATTTTTCGTATCCCCACCCTAAGGACGCTCCACATGAAATTTGAGCAAAATTGGCTCAGTGGCTTCAGAGGAGAAGTCGTTTGAAAATGTTAACGGACGGACGGACGGACGACGGAAGTGATCACAATAGCTCATCCTGAGCAGAGCTCAGGTGAGCTAATAATTGGAGGATTTTACCCTAAATCGTACTTGACCTACATTTTATGATTATATACCTGTGTATAAAATTTGAATCCAAAACACTAATCTTTTCAAAAGATATCGAATGGAAACCATTTTTCAATTATTTTTCAACATTGATAAAGGGCCCTAACTCCAAAAATAATTGGTGGATTTTACCCTAAATCAAACTTAACCTATATTTTATAATTATATACCTGTGTATAAAATATGAATCCAATACACTAATCTTTTCAAATGTTATGGAACGGAAACCATTTTTCAAAGTTGAAAAAGGACCATAACTCCCAAAAAAATAGACAGATTTTACTCTAAATCGACCTACATTTTATGATTATATACCTGTGTACAAAATTTCAATCCAATACACCATTTCTTTCAAAAGATATCGCACAGAAACCATTTTTCAAAGTTGAAAATTTTTCAAAGTTGAAAAGGGCCATAACTCCCAAAATAATTTGTGGATTTTACCCTGAATCGAACTTAACCTACATTTTATGATTATCTACCTGTGTATAATATTTCAATCTAATACACCAATCCTTTCAAAAGGTATCGCACTGAAACCAAAAGTGTTACCTACTGGACGGACGGGACAAAGGTACATACAGTCAGCGGTGATACTATATGCCCCCCCTACTGAAAATGGCGGGGGCATAAAAACTGGGGTTTACACGGGCATACCTTATTTTTCTTATTTTTTGCTCCAAAACATAGGGGGTGGTCGGGTGGTGCGAAGGTGCTGTGTATCTTACATCACTGGGGCGTCCAACTGATATTGGCTTACAGTTGGGCAAGGCCTGCTATCCTTGTAGTGGGTAAGGGTAGAGGGGGAATGTTTTTATTTCTTCTGTTTCTTCACTTTCTTTCCTGTTCCTCTTTCTTCCCTGTCCCTCTCTTTCATCTCCTCTACTCTCTCTTCTATCTCTTTTCTCCCTTTCTCTGGGAGACGACACAAAATGACCCTCAAGGGTTGACGTGTCGTTAAACCCCAACACAATCAATAAAAAAAGCTCCAAAACATAGATTGTGGGTACTCATTAGAACTGCCTCGCCGAGGCAGTTCTAACAAGTACCCACAATCTATCTTTTGAGCAGAAATATAAAAAAATATCAAAATTTTAATCTGAAAAAATTCAGTTTTTGTAGGTGAAATTTTAAATATATATTGAAACGGGCTTGTTTTCGTAATGTAAAGCCATTGTGTTTATTGATGAATGCACTGGGAAATGAATACCATTTATCTAAAATTCACACACTGAAAATGTAAATATTTACTTTAATGCTACATATACAAACCACTGTAAATTGTAATAACAAAGACAATGCCAGCAGATCTCATTACATTAACACATAATCCATTCTTTTTCAGATATTTCTTTTTCAGATATATGGGGAAATATTTGTACTGTTGTTAAAGTACAGGATAATTGACGAGCCGTTAGGGTGAGCCCAATTATCTTGTACTACTGACAATCAGTACAAATATTTCCCCATACATCTGTAAAAGAAATGGATCTCTAATTTAACCTGTTTTACCTCTCTGAATAAATGGATTTGTCTGTATGCTTCATCAGTATTCAAGGGCATCTTGATTGGATTAAATCCAGTCCTGATACTAAAATGACCAATCAAAATTAGGGGAGAAATTTAAAATATTTCAAAAACCTATTTGTGCTTCTTGGTGCCACTGTATTTACTGACAGAAATGATTTAGTTTTCAGTTGCTAATCTAAACACACTGCTGTTTTAGGGTCACATTGCTCTTCTCTCTTAATTATAAAGTATTGATACTTTTTTTACTTCTCCATGAAAACATATTTTGAGGTGCTTCTAATGAGTACCCACAAAGTATATTTTCATGGAGAAATAAGAAACATCACGAAAACATGCCTATATAATTTTGACCCCCCTAAACCCCATTTGTATATAGTATAACTGAGGTTTACAGGGGTATACATTAATTATTTTTCTTATTTCTGCTCAAAACATAGATTGTGGGTACTGGTTAGAACCACCTCATGGAGGTGGTTCTAATGAGTACCCACAATCTATCTTTTGAGCAGAAATAATCAGAATTTTTCAGTATCTGAAAAACTTCATTTTTTGGTGGTAAAATTTCCAATTGGGCTACCCTCGTAAAATAAAGAATTTACTTACTTACTTACTAACTTAATGACCATAGAAAATATTTCATGATCAATCTCCGCGAAAGAATGTTGCCGACCTCGGCGGGGGTTGAACCCGCGACCTCCTGGTCTCCAGTCAGACGGGCTGTCACAGGTATGTTGAACCATATTTTGTGGATGCAAATTTCCCTAAGTATATATATTGCATGGGAGAAATGGGCAAAAATGAAAAAAAATCTTACCATCTTTGTTTTTTCTTACTCAACATACTTCACCATTGTCAGAGTGTATACAAAATTTAGAGACTCTGGCTCAAATAGCAGGTTACAAGCTTGAGGATGCTGATTCTCTTTTACACAATACAACTAGTCATACCCGATGTTTGTACCAAAGTTCAAAATCCTAGGTGAAGTACGTAGTTGCTGAGAAATATGTGACGAAAAATTTCATTTGAGAAAAAGAAAACTGGACAAATAAAGGGAATGATAAGCATGAGAATGCTGAAGCTCTCTTACACAATACAAGTAGTGATACCCAATGTTTGCACCAAATTTCAAAATCCTAGGTGCAGCAGTTCCTGAGTAATCTTTGACACAGATTTCTCTATGCATTACATTGGAGTTAGAGTTGGAAAAAGTAAAAAGATGGCAAAGGAAATTTTAGCTAAAATTTCCTTTGCCATCTTTTTACTTTTTCCAACTCTAACATGGTTTTCTTTTACACAATATACTTCAATCCTCTGTAATTGTATATAAAATTTGAACACTCTGGCTGTCTTAGGAGCTGAGAAATCTGTGATGAAAAATGTATATTGGAGAAAAAGAAAAATGGTTAAATAAAGGATATGATAAGCATGGGGATGCTGATATTTCAAATGTCTGTAGGTGTGTACAATATTTGAAGACTCTGCTTCTCTTGAGAGCTGAGAAATCTGTGACAAAAAATTTTATTGGAGAAAAAGAAAAAATGACAAATTATGGAAATGATAAGCATGAGGATGCTGATTCTCTCTTACATGATACAAGAAGTTGTACTGAATGTTCATACTAAATTTCAAAATCCATCACGAAAACATACCTATATAATTTTGACCCCCTTAAACCCCACTTTTATATAGTAAAACTGGGGTTTACAGGGGTATATATTATTTTTCTTATTTCTGCTCAAAAACATAGATTGTCGGTACTCGTTAGAACCGCCTCAGCGAGGCAGTTCTAATGAGTACCCACAATCTGTGTTTTGAGCAGAAATATGAAAAATATCAGAATTTTTTATCTGAAAAATTGCCATTTTTTGGTGGTAAAATTTTCCGTGTATTTGAATAGGCGTGTTTTCGTAATGCCTAGGTACAGTAGTTCCTGAGAAATCTTTGACGAAAACTTTTATTGGAGAAAAAGAAAAATGGACAAATAAAAGGAATGATAAGCATGAGGATGCTGATTCTGTCTTACACAATACAATCATACCCAATGTTTGTACTAAATTTCAAATATCCTAGGTGCAGTAGTTCCTGAGAAATCTGTGGCATAAATTTCCCTATGCATTACACTGGAGTGAGCAATGGAAAAAGGGAAAAAAAAGTAAAAAAGAAGTCAAAAGAAATTTCATCATTGTGTTTTTTTTTTACACAAGATATTTCAACCGTCTGTAGGTGTATACAATATTTGAACACTCTGGTTCTCTCTGAAGTTGTACTGAATGGTCATACCAAATTTCAAAATTATAGCTACAGTAGTTCCTGAGAAATCTTTGACGAAATATTTTATTGGAGAAAAAGAAAAATGGACACATAAAAGGAATGATAAGCATGAGGATGCTGATTCTGTCTTACACAATACAATCATACCCAATGTTTGTACCAAATTTCAAATATCCTAGGTGCAGAAGTTCCTGAGAAATCCTTGACGAAAAAAACGTTTTTACACAGACACACAGTGTCACACACACACACACACACACACAGACAAACATAGTTACGGAAAAGATGAAAACTGTATACCCCACATACTTCATATACTGGGGGTATAATAAGAAAACTATATTATCTTGATACTCATCTTATCTAGAGCTATGTTAGCCAAGGCATTTTCATCATATAGTATAAGAAATGAGGAAGAGTTTGGTTATTATGCACATTAACAGAGCTCTAGATAAGAGGAAGTAAAGGGTATTTCAGCATTGAATTTTTGAAAATCAGCATTGAAACTGAAGCTGAGGGGGTAAAAATGCTCAAAGAAATTTTGGATTTCAGCATTGAAATCAAATTTAGGGGGTAAAGTCAACTTAAGTCTTTTAATATAAAGCAATTTCCCTCACATTGAATCTGTTGTGAGCAGGAGCAGTGTGTGTTGTTGTGAGTGGAGCACTGTGGTGCAGTGGTAAAGCATCGGACTTGAGATCGAGAGGTTCCGGGTTCGATCCCCACTAACAGCAAGTGTTGTTTCCTTGAGCAAGAGACTTTATCCACATTGCTTAGTACTGGTTTCTACCCAGGAAAAAAGAGGGCCACATGGAAGATTAGTACTAGATTACTAAATGTGTTACCCTCTATAAATAAAGTCGATTATTATTATTATTATTATTATTATTATTACCAGATCAGAAAGGGCTTAACCTTTAAGCTTCAAAGACAAATGCATTACTATGTGTGTTTTACTAAATGTTTTTTTTTTTTTTTTTTCTATTTTTTTTTTTTTTTTTCAGATAAATAAAGCTTGGTATTTCATGTGAATTGTCTGCTTAGCAGACAATTCACATAAAATTCCAAGCTTTATTTTCTCTGGAAAAGTTAGAAATTACTATGCTACACTTAAGCTTGGAACTTTAAGAGTTATAAGTATTGTAAATGGGCATTTAAGCATTAATTTAAGTTTTAAAGCAGGGGGGAAATACTCTTAGTACCAAAACTTATCTAGAGCCCTGTATTAAGATAGATTTATGCAGTAAAAACTGGTTCTATTAAGCAAACAAAAAAAATTCTGAAAATCCCCCTGATAATGTTGACTCCTACATATACCTTTTGACTATATATTATCGCGAAACACGGGGGTATACATTATAGCCTTGTAAACCTAATGCTCCTCTAAACGACTGAAGAAATCATCAGATAGATTACTGTTCAACCCATATTGTTATCCATCACTCCATGCACGCAAATATCTTTTCAGCATCTTATAAATGAAATCGACTTACCAAATACTGAATAATAATACCGTTTCCTTCCTTCTACTATGGGCACATATGATTATGGATGAAGACGTTTGATAAATTTCGTCTTGCAGTGGGAGATGTAAATCAATCCTTGTTGTATTCCAATCAATACAAAGCAGCAATTCTGATCAAAACTTACAACCCTTCCCAAACCCAATACCAGCCCAATAACTTACAATATAAGCAACAGCTTTAGCAGATGATGGTAAATTAACCCTAGTCCTGCTGAACCCAGATATGTCCTGCCTTTGCAAACAGTGAAGATCCAGATCAGTTGGCTTCTGAAGAAGCCAACTGATCTTGATCTGCACTGTTTGCCAGTAAGTATGTGAATTTATATAAAAAATCTGGAACAAATAATCTGATTGGCTGAAATTTAGAAATGGGTGTGGCATGTTAATTTATTCAGCAGGACAAGAGTTAACGGAAAATTGTCTGCCTCATGCAAAATGCAAAGGATTTCCAAGACACCATAAGGCATTTATTACATAGACATTTCCCAAATCTTCTATAATCAAGTACATTGTAATTGTAAAATATCAGACAGCAACTTTTCTGACAAAATGGCATATGCAAACTGCAGATCCAGATCAGACTCTGATCTGGCCTAGCTTTTTTTAATCTACAAGCCACCTTGATACTGTCTACCCTGTTTCCAGTCAACAGGCATTTCCATTCAGGAGAAGAAATTCAAAACAGTTTTCAAAAGATGGCCATCTTGAATTTTTGGATTTGAACAATTTTAGCCACGGTACTTCCTACCAAATTTCCAATCAATTGACCTTTTGGTTAAGAAAATGCTCAAACCAGATTTTCAAGAGGGAGGCCATGGCAGCCATTTTGGATTCTGCATCAGAACGATTTTCATTATTTTTTATCTACAAGTCGCCCTGATATTTCCTACCAACTTTTGATTCTTTGTGTTTGGGAGAAGCAGTTCAAAATTGAAAGATGGCAGAGGTGGCAGCCATCTGGATTTCTGATTGGAGCAATTTTTTTATTAATAAGTTGTCCCAATACTTCCTACCAAGTTTGGAGCCAACCGGCATTTTGGTTCAGGAGAAGAAGTTCAAAATAGATTTTCAAGATGGTGGCCATCTTGGATTTCTGACTGGAAAAATTTTAGCTATTTTTGACCTACAGGTAGCCCTGGTATTTCCTAGCAAGTTTCGAGTCAGTTGACTTTTCAGTTCAGGCGAAGAAGTTCAAAATAGATTTTCAAGAAGGCCACCACGGCAGCCATTTTAGATTTCCAATCAGAACAATTTCAGCTATTTCTGATCTACAAGTAAATGCCCTGATACTTCCTACCAAGTTTCAAGCCAACTGGCCTTTTGATTCTAGAAAAGAAATTCAAAATAGATTTTCAAGATGGAGGACATGGCAGCCATTTTGGATTTTGGATCTGAGCTATTTTAGCCCTTTTTGATCTTCAGTACAAGTGGCCCCAATATTTCTTAGAAACTCTGGTATCATTTGGCCTTTTGGTTCAAGAGAAGAAGTTTAAAAAAGATTTTCAAGATGGTGGCCATCTTGGATTTCAGATCTGAACACTTTTGGCTATTTTTGATCTACAAGTCTCCGCGTTGCTTCTTACCAAGTTTGAAGTCAATTGGCCTTTCTGTTCAGGAGAAGCCAAACACAGATTTGCAAGACAGCTGCTATGGTGGCCATCTTGGATTCCCGATTAGAGAAGAAGCAAAAAATTGACTTTCAAGATGATGGCCATGGTGGCCATCTTGGATTTCTGATCGGAATGATTTTAGCTACTTCTGACCTACAAGTCACCCTGATGCTTCTTACCAAGTTTCAAGTCAAATGGCCTTTCAGTTCAGGAGGAGCAAAAAACAGATTTGCAAGATGGCCGCCATGCAGCCATCTTGGATTCCCGATTGGAACAATTTTAGCCTCTTTTGATCTACAAGTCACCTCGATGCTTCCTACCAAGTTTCAAGTCAACTGGCATTTTGGTTCAGGTGGAGAAGCGAAAAATAGATTTTCAAGACGGCCACCATGGCAGCCATCTTGGATTTCCGATTGAAACAATTTTAGCTGTTTTTGATCTACAAGTCACCCCGATGCTACCAACCAAGTTTCAAGTCAATTGGCCTTTCGGTTCAGGAGAAAAAGCAAAAATTAGATTTTCAAGATTGCTGCCATATCCTCCATCTTGGATTTCAGATCGGAACGATTTTAGCTATTTTTGATCTACAAGACACCCTGATGCTTCCTACCAAGTTTCAAATCAATTGGCCTTTTGGTTCAGGAGAAGAAGTGAAAATAGATTTTTCAAGATGGCTGCCATAGCGGCTACTTTGGATTTTTGATTGGAACAATTTAAGCTATTTTTGATCTACAAGTCACCACTATGCTTCCTACCAAGTTTCAAGTCAACTGGCCTTTCTGTTCAGGAGGAGAAGCAAAAAATGGATTTTAATTTGGCCACCATGGGGACCAGCTTGGATTTCCGATTGGAACTATTTATGGATCTACAAGTCACCCTGATGCTTCCTACCAAATTTCGAGTCAATCTGTTCAATGGTTCAGGAGGAGTTGTTAAAAATATGAAAAGCTAACGGACGGACGGACACAGGACTACAGGCGATCGCATAAGCTGACCTTGAGCTTCGCTTCAGGTGAGCTAATAAAAGCATGTTATTTCCCCCCTACATCACCCCCCCCCCCACCCACCCCCCCCCCCCCCCACCCCCCTACTGCTGGAAGCAAGTATGTACCATAGCCATTATTTTGCTATATGTCTAAGAAGGTTTCAGACAGATACTGAAAATTTACAGGAATTATTTGCCAAAATCCACTTTTCAGACACATCAAGGGCAGACAACTCAAGAACTGGAATAGCCACCGTAACATTCCTTGGCTACAATATGTAATCCTAAGTCTTCTGTATATCTAGGAGGTTTCTTTCAGATATTTTATACATTAACCCTTGTCCTGCTGAATAAATCAAGATGCCATGCCCACTTCTAATTCTCAGCCAATCAGATTACTTGATCTGGATAGTTGCTATAAATTCAC
Organism: Anodontia alba; assembly: GCA_964016985.1. Taxonomy (NCBI): domain Eukaryota; kingdom Metazoa; phylum Mollusca; class Bivalvia; order Lucinida; family Lucinidae; genus Anodontia; species Anodontia alba. Next base: position 13,973,210 of record OZ024828.1, read on the forward strand.
ATACTGAATGGCAAACAGTGCAGATCCAGATCAGTTTGCTTCTTCAGAAGCCAACTGATCTGGATCTACACTGTTTGCAAAGGCAGGGTATATCCGGGTTCAGCAGGACAAGGGTTAAGGGAGCTACAGACCAAAATCTGTTTTCTTAAGATACATATCAAGACCAAATAACAAAAGCACTGACACAACCGCAGTAACAGATCTTTGACACAGTATGTAGCCCAAGCTCTTCAATCCATCTATGAAGTTTCAGTCATATTTATTAAAGGAACTATAGGCCAAAGTCTGTTTTATAGACAAAATAAGGCCAGATAATTCAAAAAATGCAACAACCAGAATTGCAGTCCTTGGATTAAATATGTAGCGCCCCCCCCCCCCCCCACCCCTCCTCAATATCCATGAAGTTTCAATCAGACATTCCTTATAGTGAAGGAACTATCATAGGCCTAGATAAGAGTTTGTATCAGGTAAATATTTTTCTATTCCTCCATGAAAACATATGTTGCGGTTCTAACGAGTACCCTCAATCTATGTTTTTTGAGCAGAAATAAGAAAAATAATGTATACCCCTGTAAACCCCAGTTTTACTATATAAAAGTGGGGTTTAAGGGGGTCAAAATTATATAGGCATGTTTTCATGATGTCCTGCTGAATAAATTAAGAAGCCACACGTATTTATAATTATCAGCCAATCAGATTACTTGATCAAGGTTGTGTATAGATTCACATACTGAATGGCAAACAGTGCAGATTCTGATCAGTTGGCCTTCACAGAAGCCAACTGATCTGGATCTACACTGTTTGCAAAGGCAGGGTATATCCGGGTTCAGCAGGATAAGGGTTATAATTCCCCCTATTGAGCCTCTATCTTTCATTGATAGAATACCAGGTTTTATTGTACCCAGAGATAAGACCAATGACCCAGACTCATCAGATTTTTATGTCTTTAAGTGTTTTTTACTATATATAGGCATGGTGGCCATCCTGTTCAATAGTGCAGAATCATTTTAAAAAACTGACAATACTCTTTTGACAGAAGGTCCCATGTGAAATCTGGTGAAATTGTTCATGCTATTTCAGAGGTGTTTAAAGATTATATAATTTTATACAATATAGCCCAAGGACAAGGGCAGATAAACCCAGGGGACAAACGTTTGATTGTAACTGAAAGGGTTTGCTACTTTGATAATACAGCCTAAGTTTTAGCCATTGGTATTAAATACATTTTGTGAATATGATTTTTCAATTTTTTCCCAATACAAATTCATAGGGACCCAAATTTGACCTTGCCGTAAAAAGATCAAAAGTCAACCTAGTATCATCATTTGAACAAACTTGGTAGACCTTGAGTCCCAAATGCTATATACCAAGATTCATCCTCAAAGCTCTCTTGATTCTGGAGAAGGTTTTTAAATATTTTGACCATATATGGGCATGGTGGCCATCTTAATTAACAGACCAAAACCATTTGTATGAATATTCAATCCCCCACAAACAGAAGGCTCCATGTGAAGTTTGAAGAAAACTGACCAAGGGGTTTCAGAGGAGAAGTATTTCAAAGGTGTGGACAGGCTGATGGATGACGGATGGGGAGTGATCACAATAGCTCATTCTGGACCAATGGCTCAGGTGAGCTAAAAATGGAACAGTCAGAGTGGCAGTGCTTAGATACAATACTGATGATGTAGCCCTAAGTCCTCTAGATATTAATGAAGTTTCATTCTGATATTCCATATAATAAAGAAGTTATTGGCCAAAGTCTGTTTTATAGATATATCAAGGGCAGATAACTCAAGAACTGGAATACATAACGAAAACACGCCTATTCAATTACATATAGGAAATTTCACCTCCAAAATCTGAAAATTTTCAGATGAAAAACTGACATTTTTCATATTTCAGTTCAAAACAGAGGTTGTGGGTACTCATTAGAACTGCCTCAGCGAGGCAGTTCTAAAGAGTACCCACAATCTATGTTTTGGGTAGAAATAAGAAAAATAATGTATACCCCTGTAAACCCCAGTTTTACTATATAAAAGTGGGGTTTAAGGGGGTCAAAATTATATAGGTATGTTTTCGTGATGAGCAAAAGAAACAGTCCTTGGCCACAGTATGTAACATTAAGTCTCTATTTATAAAGTTTCATTCAAATATTCCAAACAGTAAAAGAGCTACCCAGCAAGCACACGATGTTTATACAACGTCGGCTCAACGTCGATGCAACATCATGATGTTGCATCGATGTTGAGACGACATTGTACAGATGTCATGTGCTTGCTGTGTATAGGCTAAAGTCTGTTTTATAGATACATCAAAGGTACATAATTCAAGAAATGCAAAAGCCAGAGTAGCAGACAGTTTCATATACATTCAATACTGGAAATTAAATGTTTTTCTTTTGCAAGCATCTTTACCTGTCAAAACTTTGTACAACTGTTGTACTTAACCTCACACTTTTCACTTGAATGATCAAGTGTTCATTTAATTACTACCATAATAACCTAAACCCTTGTCGTGCTGAATAAATTAAGATGGCACACCTATTTCTAATTTCCAGCCAATCAGATAACTTGATTCAGATTGTTGCTATGAATTCATATAATTATTGGCAAACAGTGCAGATCCAGATCAGTTGGCACTGATCTGGATCTACACTGATTGCAAAGGCATGGTATATCTGGGTTCAGCAGGACAAGGGTTAATTAAATATTGGGACAGACAGTATTGAGATACAGACATGTTAAGTTTTTAGAATAAAAATTAGTGAGATTCTGGAAAAGAATTAGTAAGGTCCTTATTTATATATTAAGCCAAAAGAAAAATTTCAGAAAAAAGATAGTGAGGCGGTGCGTAAAACAGTTTTTTGAGCCATAGACAGATGAGATGCCGCAGAATGGGCTGTCTGATACACACAGCAATATTTTAGACACATCAAGAGATAGTAGAACTGACTATTTCAAATTTTAGGACAAGACAGGTATTAAGTAGATAAGGTGTCTCCCAATACTTCAGGTTATTATGGTATTCACTGAATGTCATCCTATTGTCTGGAAAAAATGCTGAGCCCAATGTTGTTGGGGAAAGGGAGAAAACATTATCTGAGCCACAACACAAGAATAATGTATCTTCAGGTATTTGCATTCAGTGAAGTCTCAGATCAGCCTGCTCATTCTCACAGTCTGGACCCAGTTGTTCAAAACTTGATGAAGTTGTAAGCTAACATTACGTAAAAATTTCTATCTTGAAATATGGCAAATAAATTTATATTTTTTGCTGAAAAAATGTGAGTAGCTTTTGCATTGCAAAAGCTACTCACATTTTTGCAGCAAACTATCAATGTATTTGAAAATACCTTTGCAACAACAGTCAACGAGTTTGCCATTAATGAGCTTGTTAAGCTAGCGATACTTTGAACAACTGGGCCCTCTCTGTGCATTATATAATCAAGCATCCAACTCATCTTCAAGTAGACAGTGATCTGAGTCGTTGCAAACGTCTGAAGATATATTTCTTGCTTCTTCAGATGGACAGAAAAGGCAGCTTAGACTGTGCGGATGTGCAGACTTATCCACGTCTTCCCTGGGCACACTTATTCAAAGGTACATATTCTCATAATGAGCTTCATTTGTTTTCTGCTCATTCCACCAAGCCTATGTTAAAGGTTAAAACCATTTTCATTCATTATAAAACAGCTTATGCTTAATCATGCCAAAGATATATTTAACCATTAAAGTGCCAAACATGACTGCAGCAGACGACATTCTGCTGTTGTTTTTTTTACTTTAAAGAGAAAATAAGGCTTGACATTTCATGTGAATTGAATCTCTAGGCAGACAATTAACATGAAATGGCAAGCCATATTTTCTCTGAAAAATAAGGATAAAAAATTCTAGACTGTCGTCTGCTACACATCACTAGTACATGCGTGGCGCCTTAAGGGTAAATCACAGATCTATAGAAAATTTTGCTCAGCACTTTAAGGCTAACTCACAGATCAATAGATACAAAATGTTTGCAACCAAAATTACTGATCTTTTTTTCTTATTTCTACAGAAAGCATGTTGTGATAACTCATTAGAATTGCCTCACTAAGACAATTTAAATGAGTACCCATGACGGCTGTCTTTTATTTGAGAAATAAGAACAATTATTTGGAAACCTTTCATCTAGAGTTATGTCCAGAACTGTGGGTATAACAACTAAATTGCTGCTTTTTGCTACAAATATTAATCAATGACAACAGGAATTTTAGTCAATATGTATCATATTTACCATAAACATCAGACATGCCTGAGTAAAACATGCAGACCGAAAAGGTATTAGACACTAAAGACATTAAACAGCCTAATCATGTAAGAGGGGTGCCCATTTGGGGGTATTCTGGCCCCCTACTAAATCCTTACATGTGTACTTCCCCTCATGGTATACCTCTGGTTATTTAGGGGAGGTAACTAAAAAGTAAGATTTACATAGTTCTCACTCTTGTGTATATTAAAGAATATGTCCATTCAGACACTTCAGACACTGTGTCACATACAAGAATGATAACTCAACTGGCCTTACTTTCTCAGTTTTCTTCCTGTTTGGATTTTATCTGAAAACCCTTTGAGATATTTGGGCGATACTCAGTAATAATGTGTAATAGATTCTACCAATTACATGCGGTTCCAAAGTGTTTAAAAGTTATTGTCCTAAACCTCACAAAGTAAGGGGAGATAACTGTGTAAAAGTAAGAAAGGTAGTGCTGTCACTTTTGCATGTGACACAGCATCATGGCCTATTGGGGCAGACAGGCCTGTGCAAATAGTGTAGATACAGATCAGATGCAACAGGATGTGGATGTTACTACACTGTTTGCCACTCATCCAGCAATTTTCAGACACTTCAAGGGTAATAAAATAGACTGGATCAAAAAAGACTGGATCAACTTTTAGAAAAGGTAAAGCAAAAGTTAAGGCATCCCAATATTTGTAAAAACCGTAACCTGTCTATGGTATAAAAAGCCATCTTATCTCGATTCCCAAGCAAGTCTTGCAATTTAACCAGAAATGGCTTTCCAAATCATACAGCCATCAAGGTCATGTTCTGAAGTCTGATTCACAATTCTGGACACTATATCAGCTCTCTACATCAACCTCTGGGAGTTTGTAATACTTAGCACTCTGGGTAAAAATTTTTTGTAATGATTTCCTTATTTTCCAAGACAACAGGATCTAACATTTCATGCAAATTGTCTCTAATGGAGATAATCTGCATAGAATATCAAACCCTGTTTTCTAGGAAAAATAGGAAAAATATCATCAATTTGTCATCTCCTGAATTAGCCCAGAGAGTGGTAAAGGGTAATCAATGGGACTGTAAAAATATCTTTTATTTTCCTTCAAGTTAATGAAGTTGAACTTAAACATGTTTAAGGGGAATCAATACACTTGGTAAATTTTCTGCTACTTTTGACAAGGGAGGTAACTTTTATGACTTCCTGTTTGCATTTCTTTACAGCAATCCCCTTCTGAAATGGGGTCAGCTCTAAAAGGAAAGAATTTGTCCCCAAGGGGGAGCAAATTCTTTCCTTTTAGAGTAGACCCCTTTTCAGAAGGGAGTAAAAACAAATCTTATACTTATATCCCTTGAAGATGTATTGATTCCCCTTAATCAGTCAATTATTCCTAGGATAAGAAATAATCAGATCAAGGTCCAAACAAAGTTCAAATACTTAATAAAACCAATCATTTGATGCTATCAATAGATAAAAGGAATGTTTAATAACTAAACAATGTTATACCAACAAGAAAGGCTCATAATTTGACCTTGTTATACCAACAAGAACGGTTCATAATTTAATCATGTTATACCAACCAGGAAGGCTAATAATTTAACCTTGTTATGCCAACAAGAAGGGTTCATATATTAACCTTGCTATATCTACAAGAAAAGCTCATACTTTAACCTTTTTATGCCAACAAGAAAGGCTCATAATTTAACCATGTTATACCAATAAGAAAGGCTCATAATTTAACCTTGTTATTCCAACAAGCTCATATTATAATCTTGTTATGCCAAGAAGAAATGCTCATATTTTAACCTTTTTATACCAACAAGAAAGGCTCATGTTTAAACCTTGTTATGCCAACAAGAAAGGTTCATATTTTAACCTTGTTATGCCAACAAGAAAGGCTCATGATTTAACCTTGTTATGCCAACAAGAAAGGCTCATGATTTAACTTTGTTATGCCAACAAGAAAGGCTCTTAATTTAACCATTATACCAACAAGAAAGGCTCATAATTTAACCTTGTTATGCCAACAAGCTCATATTATAATCTTGTTATGCCAACAAGAAATGCTCATATTTTAACCTTTTTATACCAACAAGAAAGGCTCATGTTTAAACCTTGTTATGCCAACAAGAAAGGCTCATGTTTCAACCTTGTTATGCCAACAAGAAAAGCTCATATTTTAACCTTGTTATGCCAACAAGAAAGGCTCATGATTTAACTTTGTTATGCCAACCAGAAAGGCTTGTAATTTAACCATGTTGTACCAACAAGAAAGGCTCATAATTTAACCTTGTTATGCCAACAAGAAAGGCTCATATTTTAACCTTGTTATGCCACCAAGAAAGGCTAATATTTTAACCAAGTTATACTTACAAAAACTTAACCTTGTTATGCCAACAAGAAAGGCTCATATTAATACCTTGTTATGCCAACAAGAAAGGCTAATAGTAGCCTGCACATTTGTGCCATGTGTGACCAGGGATTGATTACATTAACTCAGCCACAGCTCCAGACAAGCCAATGTTTTTACAAAAAAAGAAAAAAAAAAAGATATTATATTCATTTCTTCATTAAAACATAATTATGTTGTGGGTACTAATTAGCAGTGCCTCTCAGAGGCCCCCAAACATGTGTTTGTGAAGAATTAAGAAACAGACATTAATTTTGAAACCCCTCTTATCTAGAGCTATGCATGCAATTCAGCTTGGCATCATCAGAAAAAAGTATCAGGGGGCTGCTCAAAAACTTAGTTTGTGGGTACTCGTTAGAACCATCTCGACATGTTTTGAGCAGAAATATGAAAAATATCAGAGTTTTTTGTGTATTTCCGTGTATTTGAATAGATGTGTCTTCGTAATGTGCAGATATGTATTTAACCATTTTCACTATATAATATGGGGGAACATGGAGGTCCACTTTACACAGACTTGTAAATGTAATGTAATGATATTTTCTGTAATATCCAAAACTCTGTAAGCAACAATAATGCTCTGATCAATATGCATCAATGCACATACAGATCTGGGATCAAATGTCTGCATATGACAAACAAACCCTGAAGTTAGAGATATAATGAAAATATTGTGGAAAAGAGAAAAAATTGCTCCTTAGGAGCAATTTCTCCTCTTTTTCACAATATTTTGTTATCTGTTGTTAAATTTCCAAGTAACCACAATGTATGCTTTTATTAATCCTTGTCATGCTGAATAAATTATGATGCCATGCCCACTTCTAACTGTCAGCCAATCAGATTATTCAATCCAGATTCTGAAGCCAACTGATCTTAATCTTTACTGTTTGCGAAGGTGGGGCATATCCAGGTTCAGCAGGACAAGGTTAAGAACTGGACAAAAGTACAGGATTGGTATTCTCAGACAACTCTGCAATTGCTTTACTATGCACTTTTGGCGGTATATGCATAATTACGCCAAATACAGTAGTTTAATTTTGCTGCTTGAAATTAGTTAACATACTGCAGACTCAAAACTAAGATCATTCCAACAGCTTCATTAATAGGAGGATATGTGTCATTCCAAATCAAATTATCAAGATGCTATAAGTTTTCCAGAAATCTGCCAAAGAAGTCAGTCTGTCTGCCTAGAGGGAAGATACCGTCTTAATAAGAAGTCTGCGAAAGATCTTATTTATGATAAAAAGGAATTATGGGAAATGTCCTACAAATTCTAATACTTTATTCCATACTGCTTAAGCAAAAATTTAGGCAAATTGCCTAATTTAGGGGATAACTGCATTCAAATTTGGCATTTGGGGAGGTAAATCGGCGGTTTTTACGGTCGGAAATTTCGTTTTACGGCGACACGTCAGCGGAGCCGTAAAACGTAATTTGTGACTGTAAAACCGCCAAGTTACCTCCCCAAATGACAAATTTGATGCAGTTATCCCCATTCTAATGCATTTATTCATTTTTTCTATTGAAAAAATGTACTATTTGCACAAAATGACAAGTGCTGTGAGCTGCGTAAAACCAAATGCCAGCCAATGAGAAGCGACGTTACGTGATCGCAGAATATACCGTCGCAAATTTTTACGCTATCCAATCAGACGTCGCATAACATACGCAAGTGCATTAGAATTTTGCTATAAGTGCATTTATTTCTTAATACACTTAATTAATGGAATGCCAAAGAGTGTAGACCCTGATAAGAGTGCTCCTTAAGGGGAAGTCTGATTAACAGATTTGGGTTTACATTATTTGTATATATGCCATATTGTCAGAAACTTTGGTGCACGAAATTTCAGGATATTTATCAAACACTGTCATACATACTGCCTGTTAATGTGTCTAAAAACTGCTAGATGAGTGGCAAACAGTGGAGACCCAGATCAGATGCCACAGAATGTGGCATCTGATCTGGGTCTACACTGTTTGCTAAGGCTTTCTATCCCAATACTTAGGGTCATTACATTACGATTTATTGCTTTGAAATTAAGAATTTAAGCACTCCGCAGACTAATAAAACTTAAGTGTTTCTGCTCCCTACAGCTTAAATGACAAGCTTTTCCATATAGAGACATGATCATGTCAAAACCCAAAGGAAATATGAGAGAAATATGGCCAAACTGAGTGCAAGAATCAGTAATTAAGTCACACTGGGAGTAACACATTTAATCAATATGCCACAATTAACCCTTGCCATGCTGAATAAATAAAGATGCCAAACCCATTTATAATTTTCAGCCAATCATATTACTTGGTCCAGATTGTTGATATAAATTCACATACTTAATGACAAACAGTGCAGATCCAGATCAGATGGCTTCTTCAGAAGCCAACTGATCTGGTTCTACACTGTTTGCATAGGTGGAGCATATCCGGGATTGGCATGACCAGGCTTAAGATCGCCCCACTATAAGACAGTCCCAAAGAATGATGATCTTGATAGTGAAATATTACCATAGCGCAAACATTGTACATGATTAGTAGTACAGAAGACGTCCAGGAAGTGCCACAATCACAGAACGTAGCCTACCACCAAAGACACCAAGAGGAAGAGCAAACAAACTATGACAGACAGTACACAAACTACAAACTAAAGAAAACTAAAGCAATGCAATCTGATCCCTCTTCCCTACCAAGCATACATGCCATAAGCTATGGACTAACATTACAAAAACATGGCTATACAAATATATTGGAAATTTCACCACCAAAAAACTCAAGATTTTTCCGATAAAAATTCAGATATTTTTCACATTTCTGCTCAAAACATAGATTGTGGGTACTCGTTAGAACCACCTCGCTGAGGCGATTCTAACGGGTACCCACAATCTTTGTTTTGAACAGAAATAAGAAAAATAATGTATAACCCTGTAAACCCCAGTTTTACTATATAAAAGTGGGGTTTAAGGGGGTCAAAATTATATAGGTATGTTATCGTGATGAAATCTGTGAGATAAGACAAAATTTTAAGGCAGATTTGACAAAATTATATGAGATTTTCTTAAACATCACTATGGAGCTCCCCCAATATAGTCTAAAGTCCTTTTTTAATGTATTTTAGAAGTTTGTGAAAGCCAGAACAGTATTGATTTTTGTTTATTTCTTTATGAAATCTGTTGTAAACTGGTCTGAAAATTCTGTGAGATTTGAATTTTTCATGGAAATTGCCTTCAAGATGGGCCAAATTCTGTGAGATTTTATCTCACAGTGTGAGATATGGCATGTATGAACAAGATCACAATGCTAGACATGCAGGAGACAGGATCCACTAAACACAACAATGAACAAGACAAAACATGAAAAAAAAGCCCCACAGTATACAGCCACAAGGCCCTAAATAGAACAAACAAGACCAGACAAACTGCCTTAGAATAGTCATTAACGCTTACCATGCTATGGACAGTCTCAGCGACCACAAACTTACAATATTTTTCTTATTTTTCCTGGGAAATAGGAGACAATTTGCATGAAGTGTCAGATCCTATTTTCTAGGAAAAATACAAAAAAATATTTCATAATGTTGTCTGCTGAAATTTTTATGTAGCATGCAAAGTGTTAATTAGCAGAAACTACCTGGGGAGTTTTAAATCGATTTTACTGGTACCAAATGTTCACCCTAGGTTCAAATGTTGTAAAACATACAAAATGATGGAGGCTCTGAAATACAGTAAAACCTCAATGGCTCAGCAGTTTTGGGGCCATGGAAATTTATTCGAGACATGGGTAGGTCGAGCCACTGAGGGTTAATCATGGCACCAGGTCATAAAGCAATGGCGATAGTTTAGGGGTCTTTTTGATCTCCTATACAATAATGGTATGTTGAGTGTAGTCATTAGAATTGCCTCAATGAGACAATTCTAATGAGTACACACAACATACAATTTCATAATATAAAAAAAATTCTTTAAATATTTGCTTTCTTAAGCTATCAGAAGAATTTCGTAGGGACTCAAACACGAGTTCAAATCATCCAAGGTAAACGAGCCATCTGTGTTCGAGTCATCGAGGTTTTATTGTATAGCGGTTTTGGGTTATTCAAAGCATGTATTTTGCTTCTGATACCAGAACAAGAATATTGATTTCTAATCCACCTAAGAACAGAAAATCCTAAGATGTGCAGTTTTGCCATCCTTGAAAAAAAATCAGCTCAGAGACTAAATTAACAATTTCACAAGTTTGGATGAAAAATGGAATGTGTCTTAAAACTCTGCTGATTGTGGAAGCCCTCCATCATCATTAGAGGAATTTTATCAGCAAGTATAATTTACACAGGGAAATTGTCACAGATAGAGATCATTTTTGCAACTCTGAAAAGCTTAATGCATAGTTAGCATGCCTGCTAAAAACTTTTACCAGACAAAATGTTAAGAGTACAAAAAGAGCTATTGCAGTCCCTCTAACATTAGCGTTCATATCCAGATGATACTTTTTGAGTAACATTTAGCATGCTGGGAAACTCATATCTTGTGGGTACTCATCTGAATTGTCCCAACTTGTTGAAGCAGTTAAAATGAGTATTCACACAGTGATTTTTTTTTTTACTTACGAGTCCCACTTCATATACTCATAATTTTTCTCTTGGACTCACAAATTTTATATACAAGAGTCCCTGTACTCACAAAATAGAGTAGAAAATTGCTTAAAATAAACCAGAGACTTGTGATTTCAGAATGGGACTCGGTGAATTTCAACTATGTGAATCCCTAAATCTCAACAGAACCAAACTGTAAATAAATCACTGTTCACAACATACCCTTTTATAGAGAAGTGGATGCATGGTAATTTAGACTCAGAAGGAGTTTGACAGTGCATGTATGGGAGTGTGCTTTCAGAGGTACACCACAACCCCTTTATAACACTACTGTTGGTGTCCATAGCATAAACCGTATTAGTTAAACAACCGTGTTATATCCAAACAAAAATGTATAGATTATATTGAAAAATGACCATTTATGGTCATTTTTCAATATAATCCATACATTTTTGGGATCCATCTTAGAACCGTGTTATATCCAAAACCGTGTTATAACAAACCGTGTTATAAAGAGGTTGAAATGTATGTGTGGTAATTCCGTAAAATACAGTAAATACAATATAATATAAACAAAAAATAAAGAATAGTTGCTTTAACCTTTAGCACTCTCTAGGCTAATTCAGCAGATGACAAACTGACGATATTTTTCTTATTTTTCCCAGAAAACAGGTTTAGACATTTCATGCAAATTGTCTCAATTGGAAACAATTTGCATGAAATCCAAAACCTGTTGTTTGGGAAAAATAAGAAAAATATTTTACATGTTATCTGCTGAGAGTTAAATTTGTATCTACCATATCTATAACCAACAGACAGGCCTCAGCAACCAGTTCAGGTCCAAACAGAACACAATGTCTGATCAGGGTTTACACCATTTGCCACTCAGCTGTTTTAACCCTTCTCTACCCTTACCTGCTACAAGGAATTAGCAGGCCTTGCCCAACTGTAAGCCAATATCAGTTGGATCCTCCAGTGGCATAAGATACATGACACTTTTGCACCACCTGATAAGAAAATTGACAACATTTGCCCATTAGCAATCCCAAAGCAGATCTCTACAATAGTAATGCACATACCAAGTTTGATGAAAATCCATTCACATTTTTACTTAAGTTACAGTCTGGAAACAAAAATATGGATGTGCAGCAGGGACTGTCAAAAATTGACCAATTTTGCACATTCAGCAATCCAAATCCAGATCTCCACAATATCAATGCACATACTAAGTTTAGTGAAAATCCACTTGTTTCACTCAAGTTATTGTCCAGAAACGAAACTACTGATGGACAGAGGTATCTAGTATGGATAATTGAGTAGATGGACAGATGGATGGACACACGGACGTCCAATATGAAACCATAATACCTCGCCACTATCGTCATAGTTTCCTGGCATGTCAGAAATACAAAGAAAATTAGCTGCCTGCAAAAGTTGTTTCCCTTTGCAAACTGGTGGCAAATTCTTTCAGGTGTATCCTTCACCTACATGAAATGTCAAGTACATGTACTAGTTTTGTGGGGAAATATGATCTATTTATGTCATCTCTTACTTCTCCTCTGGAAAGGTCAAGGACAATGGTAGCAATCTTAGGAGAATAATTTTTTATCCCAAGTGGGATATTTAATTTTCTTCCAAGCATGGAAAAAGTCTCATATTTCTTAGTCTCTATATCCAATTACAACAAAACGATATTGACAAAATGTAGATTCTTTTTTCAAATGCACACTCAATGAAGAATGAACAAAGTAAAGCATAACTCCAGATAAATGGGGGTATCCACATATTTTTTCTTATTTCTCCACAAAAACATATGTTGTGGGTACTCATTAGAAGTGTCTCACTGAGGTGCTTCTGTTGAGTACCCACAACATACCCAGCTAGCATTCTACGTTAATCTACATCGGGCCGTCATCGGCCCGTCAGCTACCCTGACGGGCCGATGACGGCCGATATAGATTTACGTAGAATGCTGACTGGGTACATTTTCATGGAGAAAAAAGAAAAATATTGATACTTTTTGGTTTCATAATAGCGCAGTATCTTGAGCTATGCTCATTGAAGAAGGAACAAAGTAAAACGATTCAATCAATAAATATAGCATCAATCTGATCAAAAGGCCTAGAGATATTTTCAAAGAGAACAACCCGCCGGCTCCAGTTCTCCCAAATATGGCAACACACCAATTCAGGGCTGCAGACAAGCAGTATGTTCATCAGAATTTTTTTTTTTTTTTCTCAAGTATAACTATGTTGTGGGCTCACATTGGAATTGTCTCTCAGAGACAAGGCTAACATTAGAATTGTCTCTTTGAGCCAATTCCAAAATAAATCCAGCATATGTTTTTAATGAGAAACAGAAAAACTATCAATAATTTCTTTCTTATCCCCAAAATAATTTATCGGGAGGTCAGATTCAGAAGACAGCTATCAATGCCTAGGAATCAATATCATGCTACAGGAAAAATTATTGCCACAACTTGGGATAATGTGCCTTCGAACATGTGTGCCCCATGAAGACTCAGATCAGCCTGCACAGCCACACAGTCTGATCCATCTGAGCTGGGCACACTATGGGTAGCCAAGGAACTATGGCTTCTTCAGGTGAACTCTGATCAGACTGTGTGGATGCACAGGCTGATCTGGGTCTTTACTGGGCACAAGGTATATTTTCTCACATCATGAGTCAAATATTGAGTGATCAACAGAACTTTGAATATCTTTTCACAGAAATTCAGCAGAATTAATTCAATTGAACTACTCTAATACCCTAAATATTAGGACAGACAGCCTGAGCAAACAGTTTAGACCCTGATCAGATGCTGCAGAATGCAGCATCTGATCAGGGTCTACACTGTTTGCCACTCATCCAGCACTATTTTAGACACTTCAACAGGTAGTAAAGGTAGTTAAATAGACTTTTTCAAATTTTAGGAAAAGTATCGTAAGTAGTTAAGGTGTCCCAGTACTAAGGGTAAGTAAGCTTACTCCTCTGCTTCCTTTTTATAAATTCTGTTTGGGAATTGCTGTATTTATACCTATTATTAACCCTTGTCCTGCTGAATAAATTAAGATTCCAAGCCCACTTCTAATTTTCAGCCAATCAGATTACTTGATCTGGTTTGTTGATATAAATTCACATACTTAATGGCAAACAGTGCAGATCCAGATCAGTTGGCTTCTTCAGAAGCCAACTGATCTGGATCTACACTGTTTGCAAAAGCATGGTATATCCGGGTTCAACAGGACAAGGGTTAAGACCGCTTAACTCCTTACGACACTTCTAAAATCAAAAAAAAAAGTCCATTTTACCACCTAGTAATATGTCTAAAAATTGCTGGCTGAGTGGCAAACAGTGCAGATCCAGATCAGAAGCTGCATTATGCAGCATCTGATCTGGGTCTGCACTGTTTGCTCAGGCCTGTCTATTCCAATACTTAAAGCTAAATATAGTATACCCCGTAGCTCTGGATGAGAAGCTTTCCCAGCAGGCACACAACTTTGAAACAACATCAATTCAACGTTGATTCAAAGTCCATGTTGAATCAACGTTGAATCGACATTGTTTCAACGTTGAGTGCCTTCGACACTGTTTTAGCGTTGTGTGCCTGCTGGATTCTTAAATAAAAAAGTTGATTATTTTCTCCACAGAAATATCTTTTAAGCCCACATTGGAAATGCTTAACTGAGATAAATCTAATGTGTATCTATCCGCAGCATGTTGTTTTTCTTTTGGACTTATTGAGAGAAATAAGAAAAACATTGATATGGATACCCTCTTAAATAGAGATATGGTACGAAACTATAATCAATTTCTTGAAGAATAAATTATGTAATCATTCCCATGTTTTGTCATTAATTTTGGTTAAATACTGCTTTTGAAATTTTGATTATCCATGGAGAATGAACCCTAGTCCTGCTGAACCTGGATATGCCTGCCTTTGCAAACAGTGTAGATCCAGATCAGTTGGCTTCTAAGAAGCCAACTGATCTGGATCTGCACTGTTTGCTATTCTGTATGTGAATTTATATCAACACTCTAGATCAAGTAATCTGACCGACTGGAAATTTGAAGTAGGTGTGTCATCTTAATTTATTCAACATGATAAGGTTTAACACAGGAATACATTATTTTCTATTCAACTAAAGGAAATACGTACAGTTTCAAGTTTTATTGTAATTTTTCAATATTTTACAAGGAATGTCATAGGACAGTGAATCTGGCCTAAACTTCCACATGGCGATGAAAATTTCTATATCCCTACCTTGATCTCAAGGTCATTATTTTAGTAACAGGCATCCATTAACAAAACTTCGTAACAGTACCTGCTTAATTCATCCAGGTTCAGAAGATGGAGATGTTTAAAAACTATGTAAGACTAATATTTTGAGTGTGGGAAATGTCTAAGTCAATGACCCTGGCCTCAGTCATTAAATGGGTTGAGGCTTGTACTGAATAAATCTCTGGATCAGTATGTGACATTAGTCCAAATATCAATTATCATATTTACTCTAAGTATCGGGACACCTTATCTACTGACCATACTTGTCCTAAAATTTGAAATAGTCCATTCTAGTATGTCGATACGTCTAAAATATTGCTGTATGTGTGGCATCTGATCAGACCCCCACATTCTGCAACATCTGATCTGGGTCTACACTGTTTGCAAAGGCCTATCTGTCCCAATACATAGGGTTATTGCTGTAGATTTATCCAGCTTTCAGGAAACACAGACTTTTTCCAATTTTTTTCCAATATTTTGTGGAGAAATCAGAAAAATAGTTTTTTCCTGCTACCTCTTTTATCTAGAGCTATGTAGTACATTATATTTTCACCATATAATATGGGAAATAAGGAATATTTAGGTTTTTAAGCACATAACGACAGATTTATGCATAAAAATATTGCTTGGAGTAACAGACAAACTGAAAAGCTGGTTTAAAAAACTGCAAAATTCTGAAAATCACCCTAATATTGTGGACCAGCTATATTACATACTCCTGTTTTCACTATATATTATGGGGGAATAGATTCTAGATAGAATGACCTTTGAGAGCAATGAACACACTTACAAAACTGAAAACAGCTAACTGGTAAGTTTTCCGGGCCAGACTAGCTACAGCCTACATGTAGTTTCAGCCAATTATTTACCCCCTATATAAATTTTCAAAAATCTCGGAATGGGTTCAATCAGATCACAAAGGACCACAAAATATAAACTACACTAAAGTGAAGTATGGGGAGACACAGGTTCAAATTACAAAAGCAATATCAACATTTTGAAGTCTGATGTCAGTGACCACATATCCCACTATTCAGCTGCAGCTTTATTGCTAATTTTGATCAATATATTCAGTTTACTCAGTCTTTGATACAATCAGCACGGATATATAATAAATAATGCATTTACATTTTACCCATAATATTTAGACATCTTAACCCTTGTCCTGCTAAACCCAGATATACCCTGCCTTTGCAAACAGTGTAAATCCAGATCAGTTGGCTTCAGAAGCCAACTGATCTTGATTTGCACTGTTTGCCATTAAGTATGTGCATTTATAGCAACAATCTGGATCAAATAATCTGATTGGCTGAAAATTAGAAGTGGGTGTGGCATCTTAATTTATTCAGCAGGACAAGGGTGAACTCCTTACCATTCTTCTACAGTTTGTATATCTCTTGATAACCCAGCTAGCATTCTACGTAAATCTACATCGGGCCGTCATCGGGCCGTCAGCTACCCTGATAGGCAGATGACAGCCCGATATAGATTTACGTAGAATGCTGACTGGGAAGATGCTTAGTATCTTTCAATCCAAAAGCATTGATATTTTACATATTTCTCCACAAAAACATATTATGTTGTGGGAACTCATTATATGCACCTCGGTGATTTCTTTTACAAGCATCTTTACCTATTAAAATTTAAATTGTACTTGGTATCACTCTTCATTAATTTTTTTTTTCAATCCAAAAGTATTGATATTTTCTTATTTCTCCACAAAAACATATGTTGTGGGTACTCATTAGAAGTGCCTCAGCGATATGTACATGTACCACAACATATGTTTTCGTGGAGAAATAATAAAAATATTTACCTTATACCCACTTTTATCTAGACCTATGTTCTCCTACAGTTTGAACGATTCCATTTAATACTGCCTGTTATGGTAAATGTCCTAAAATTTCGTACATCAAAGTTTATGACAAAATTGCATATGCAAACAGTGCAGACCCTGACCAGACTGCTCCTAAAGCAGTCTGATCAGGGTCCACATTGTTTGCCATTCCACTAAGTACTTTAGGAAACAAGTGTATAAAAAGCAATTTAGGCCAAAAATTATAGAATAAAAAGTGTATGAAATTTTAGGACATAGCATAAAATCATTTCTGGATGAGAAGCAAACTGTGTAGATCCTGAACACATAGGCCTAGATAAGAGTGGGTATCCTGGGTTAATATTTTTCTTATTTCTCCACGAAAACATATGGTGTGGGTACTCATTAGAAGCGCCTCCTCGGTGAGGTGCTTCTAATGAGTACCCACAATATATGTTTTTGTGGAGAAATAAGAAAAATATTAATACTTTTGGATTTTTGGATTGAAAAAAGCATGTTATCAAGAGCTATGTGAACATACATAACAGTTTGTGGCATCTTGTTGATTGTTGATATTTTTTGATATCTCCAAGAATACATGTTATGGGTACTCATAAGAAGTGCCTCATAGCAGTGCTTCTACCGAGTACCCACAACATATGGTTTTATTGTAGGTACCCAACAGAAGTGCCTTTGCCATGAAAATATTTTGTGGGTACTCATTAGAAGTCCCTCACTTAGGTGCTTCTAATGAGTACCCACAACATGTTTTCATGAAGAAATAAGAAAAATATTTACCTGACAGGAGCTTTGATGGACTCTTTGAAAAAAGACCCAACTAAGGAAATACCCCCTTTTCCACCCAAAATATCTATTTCCTATCTAAACTGAGCAGTAAACTTTTAAAAATATATCTGTATCTTTTTTTTTGTTCATGACTCTGGTACCAAAGCCAGGGATAGATCAGGAGGGGATTCAGGGGCTCAGTCAAACTCTGAATTTGACTCATAATTTCATTTTCATGGACATTTTCGATATCAATCTGGGCCCAGTTGTTCAAAGCATCGTTAGCTTAACGAGCTCATTAAGGGTCATTTCCTTAACTGCTTTAACAGATTCAATATACAATATTCTGATATTTTTTGCTGAAAAAATGTGAGTAGCTTTTGCACTGCAAAAGCTACTCACATTTTTTCAGCAAAAAATTTCGGTATCACTCGATCTAAATTTTAACGAATCATTAAATAACTATGTCGTTAGCTTTGAACAACTGGGCCCTGATAAATTCCGGATACCATATACAATCTAAATACTTGCAAACCATAAATCTTAAATACCATAATCTTCTCCTAAAATTTAAGAAAGTCGCCATAGGTTTAAATAAAAGCTGGCATCAGGTAAATTTTATCTTATTTCTCCATGAAAATATATGTTGTGGGTACTCATTAGAAGTGCCTCCTTGAGGCACTTCTAATGTATGCCCACAAGAGCTTCTAATGAGTAACCACAACATATGTTTTCATGGATAATTAAGAAAAATATCAATACTTCTGGACTCATCACAAAAACATATAATTTTGACCCCCTTAAACCCCCTCTTTTATATTAAACTGGGGTTTACAGGGGTACACATTATTTTCTTATTTCTGCTCAAAAACACAGATTGTGGGTACTTGTTAGAATTGCCTCATAGAGGAAGTTCTAACAAATACCCACGATCTATGTTTTGAGCAGAAATATGAAAAATATCAGAATTTTTTATCTGAAAATTTTCATTTTTTGGTGGTGAAATTTTCAATGTATATTGAATAGGCATGTTTTCTTAATGTTAACAGAAAAAAAAGGCATCTTATCAAGAGCCATGTTCAGTTACCCACCTATGGCTATGTCAAAAATTGTTGGATGAGCTGTAAAACTATAGACCTTGATCAGACACTGCATTCTGCAGCATTTGATCTGGATCTACACTGTTTGCTAAGACCTGTCTGTCCAGAAACATAAAGGGCATATATAGTATTTTCATCAAATTGAACCCTTCATAAGTTTTGAACCTCGATTAAATGATCTTGATTCTACCCCCAAATGCTGGTGGCAAGAGTCACCCCCAAAACACACACATCCCCTCCCCACTCCTTACCTGCCCCAGGATTAGAACTCTCTCAGGTACACTCTTAATTCCAATACTTTTGTATTTGGAGCCCTGCCTATAATAATACATACCTCCAGATAAGCCTTTTATTCAGAAGGGCAGTTGTCAGTTTCTGGCGAAAGAATGTGCACAATACTGGTTAACAGCTTAGAGGACTAAGCCTGCCCAGTAAACGTGTGGCTAGGTAAACTGACCACGCTCGACATGACCCCATTGGGTTGACTGGGCCGTAAAACCTCAACACAAACAAAATTTTATTCAGCCAAAAAATACTGACATTTTTCTTATTTCTCTACAAAAACGTATATTGTGGTACTCATTAGAAGTGCCTCACTGAGGCACTTCTGATGAGTACCCACAACATATGTTTTTGTGGAGAAATAAGAAAAATAATTATCTACCGTATTCGACCTAATTACCGCACTGTGCGCTTAGGTTTTTCAAAAAAAGAAAAAAAAAAACTAGGAAAAGCTTTGGTAAAATGTGTACCTACCTAAACTAACATCACACTTTAAAAAAATCAACAAACGACTTTATGTGTTTTTTATCTTTGTGATTTTCTTTATAAAGGCATATGTTGTGGGTACCCATTTGAATTGCATCGACTTGTCGATGCAATTCAAATGGGTACCCACAACATATGCCTTTATAAAGAAGTAGACATAAAGTACACTGGCTGTAATCTGAAGACTATGGAATTGCTTGACTGTGCGCTTATAGGAGTATGTGCGGTAATTAGGTCGAATACAGTATCTACATACCAGATTTATCTGGAGCTTTGACTATTATATCTGCAAAATGTATTGGCAAAACAGTATAATCACAAAATGACTTGCCAGAACACTGTAACTGCTTTGATCACTCAATCACAATTTACAGATGTGGCTGAAACGAAGAGAATGCATTAAAAAACATATTACCACAACATGCGCAATGGCATGCACACAGCAAGAAAATAAATACCTTTTATTACCTTGCAGACAGTTCCAATCAAAATCCTAGAAATGGCAGAACCAACACTTCTGTGACACAGATCAATAAAGTATCCAAAGCGACCCCGGAAGTCTAGTAGACCATTCCACATAGCGTCAGCACAATCAATCAATTCCTCCAAGACTGGCTTGTTCCATTCAATGGACAGGGTGTTCTGGAATGAAATCATTTATTGATACTTAGTCGTTATGCTTGTGATGTCATAGTGTATAATGAGTCAAAACAATATAGCCAATCAACTCAAAGATCAATTTTTCAGGATTTTTCATTCCACAAGATGTCTTGAGTTAGGCTATTAACCTAACAATGCTATTACAAGAAAAATCAATAAGGCAAATATAGAGCTAATGAATAATTAAATATCACAGTTGTAAATAAAATCATAGCTCCAGAGATATTGATAACTGAGGCAATAAGCATGATACAAGTGAGCAAGACTGAATAAAAAACCTGTGTTTAAGGTAATACCATATTTACCATAATTATTCACACATCTAAACTCCTTACCATACTTGTCCTAAAATTTGAACAAGTACAATTTACTACGAGTAGTACCCGTTGTTGTATCTAAAAATTGCTGGATGAGTGGCAAACAGTGTAGACCCTGATGAGATGCTGCATTGTGTGGTGTCTCATCAGGGTCTGCACTGTTTGATTAGGCATGTCTGTCTGAATACATATGTTAAATAAGGTATGTCAGCAAAAATAAGTTGGGGCGGGGGTAGGATAGGTAGATTTTTATTAACTTATTTTTAATATGTAAAAATATACTGCAATCGAAGCTCTAGATAAGAGTGGGTATCCATATAATATTTATCCTCTTAATTTTTTAGAAAAGTGATGGGGATATTGTGGACACCTCCATTCGTCCGTCTGTCCACACACACTAATTAGTTGTTAGGTAACTAAGAATTATTGACAGTGTCAATGTATTTTAACCCTTGTCCTGCTTAACCCAGATACACCCTGACTTTGCAGACAGTGTAGATCCAGATCAGTTGGCTTCTTCAACTGATCTGGATCTGCACTGTTTGCCATTAAGTATGTGAATTTATAGCAACAATCTGGATCAAGTAATCTGATTGGCTGAAAATTAGAAGTGGGTGTGGCATCTTAATATATTCAGCATGACAAGGGTTAATAGGATATATTCTGTCAGCCATGTAAAATCAGTCTTTTATGTGGCTTATTTTCTGTATCATGGCTATTTATTAGCCACATAAGTATGCTAAAATAGTGATGGTAGCCACATAACTATCCATTCCTTAGCATATCCATCTGTCCGTCCATCTGTCTGTCACACTAATTCCTCCTAAACCACTGGGTGGAATTCTACCAAACTTGCTACATCACTTCCCCACATGTTAAGGGTGTGCAACAGCAATGTTATTTTTCTGTGCATCCGTCCGTCAGTGCTCCCGTAGATTTGTACATCACGATATCTCCTCCTAAAGCACTGTGCCAAATTCAACCAAACTTGCTACATCACTTCCTCTCATGGTAAGGGTGTGTGAGAGCAGCATTATTTTTCTGTCCATCCATCCCTGCATCTGTCCATCACGCTATCTCCTCCTAATCCACTGGGCGGAATTCAACCAAACTTGCTACATCACTTCCCCTTATGGTAAGGGTGTGCAAGAGCAACATTATTTTTCCAGATGTTCATCCTTCCATGTGTCCATTGTCCATCCATCTGTCCATCATGCTATCTCCTCCAAAACCACTGAACGAAAGTTAACCAAACTTGGCATATGATCTCCCCTCACTGTAAGGGTGTGCCAGAGAAAGTCCGTCCATCTGTCCATCCTTCCGTCAGTCAGTCATGCAATTAGCATCATTAGCAACAAGTGTGAGGATTTGTGAAGGTGTGCATTCTAATTTTTGTTATTTCTCCATGAAAAAATATGTTGTAGGTATGTTTTCATGGAATAAAAAGAAAAATATAATTACTTTACAGTTAAAAAATGACCTTATCATGAGGGGAGGTCATGTAGCAAGTTGAACCCCTTAAAGTCAAAATTATTTCATTTTCATCGGAAATTCTTAGAAAATATTGGTAATATGGTCAAACTGAGCCCTCCTCCCTAAGCAAATATGAACCCCCAGTCTAAAATTTCTGGATCCGCCCCTGCAAAACCTAAATGTTTATGAGAAAACAAAACTGCAAGAAACAATAAGGTATGGTCAGGTTACCTTTCAACCTTGAATTTCTGAACTCTGCTGAACTCTGTAACTGGACACATCCATTGCTGCTAAAAGGGTGACAACTGTAGAGCAAGAATTAAAATGGCAAACCATGTAGATCCTGATGAGTCAGCTTATTATGTGCAGTCTCATCTGGATCTACACTATTTGCAAGTGTCTGCCATGGTCTGAAAGAATTCAGCACAGTAAACTATGATAGTCATTTTTAGATTTGCTCAGGCTAAAAGTGTGACAGACAAATAAATGGATGGACAGATGAACAGACCCCAACTGTTTTGTATTTACTCAATACACTCCCTCTATTTCTGTTTATCAATATTTCAAGTTTTGGCTTAGTCTAAAAACTACAGCTGTTGGTTTAAATAACTTTTGCATGCAGAAATTCCGGTGATTTTGCATTATCCTAAAATTGATGTTTGCATATTCAGAATTCATCTTAAGGTACTTCAAATATGTACAATTTTTAAAAATCAGACATCCTAGAAATTCTGATTAAATCACACTGTATTAGCAGTATCTAAAAACTGGTAAAACTGTGCCTAATTAGCAACGCTTAGATCTAAATGACATTTTACGCTCAAGCAAGTGTGTGTTCCATATGCGTTTCATGATTACAGACATAGATAGGCCCAATTAAATTCTCTTGTTCTTTGAAATTTCGCTTCAAAAAATGCTACTCAGTATATTTGTAGAATACTACCTGGAGCGTCATATTTCAAACGATGCCGCCTATTTGACAGTTGTCCAACTTCTCTAGACGTACTTGATTTAACGTTTGATGTACCTGCGCGTCACCATTTCCGGGTCAGTTTTTCCACCAGAAGACATTTCTATAGTGGAGGAAAGCCCAGAGGTAGTTCCCAGTTCCGGGCCACGTCGCCAATATCGGGTCACTTCTACTTTTACTTCAGTACTGCCCAGGGCACAAGCATCACGGGCACGTTAGTCAGCGAAATGTTTAAAAAATGTATTTACAGGTGAAAAAACAAATAGCTGCGACGTCAAGGTTGTGTAGTCTGTAGACAAGAGCTGAAGTTGTCTACAGACTCGGAGTGCACCAGGTCCGGAGGAGAGGCGTTCCACTCTCTGATGGTACAGGGTAAGAAGCTGTTTCTTATACTGTTCGTAGTTTGTCTGGATCTGGATGTAGCTGCGATCGTGAGATCTTGTGCGGCTGTAGGAGGCTTTGACGTAGTTAGGTAAGAGTAATAGGACTTAAGCTGTTGGAAATTTTGTAGAAGGCTGTTAGCATTAGGAAAAACGCCTATTCAAATATATTGAAAATTTTACCACCAAAAAATGAAAAATTTTAGATAAAAATTCTGATATTTTTCATATTTCTGCTCAAAACATAGATTTCAAAATTGTATAGGCATATTTTCGTGATGGTCTTTATTTTGTTCTTCCGTCTTTGTTCCAGTGGTGGCCAGTTCAGCTCATCAAGCACGGAAATTACACTATGTTGGTACGAATAGTCACCAGTCACGAAATGGCACCCTTACGCTGGACATTTTCCAAAGTTTGAATGTGTTGTTATAGTAGGGGTCCCACACTGTCGACGACTATTCCAGATGAGGACGGACAAGTGTTGTTAACGCTCTTGATTTGACTTCCTGGCTACATCCATAGAGGTGTCTCCTGTTTAGGATTCTGTTTGCTCTAACTGGGATGTTACAGATGTGTGTTTTTTCAGGTTAGGACGGAGTTAAGTTCTATTCCTAGGTAAGGGTGTTGCTGTACCTCTTCAAGTTGACTGCCTTCAATGTTGTACTGGGTCTGCAGTGGTTTCCGTTGTCTCGTCATTTTTTTTTTAAAACAAGGAGGCGGGGGTGGGGTGTAAAGAGAAATGTCCAGAGAATGCCACAATCACAAACCGCAGCCCTTCCCAGACACCAAAAGGAAGAAGAAACAGACAAAATCAAACAAGCGCAAATCGAACAAACGTACGAAAAGCACCAATACTAGCTCTCGCTTCCCCAAGCGAGGTAATCGCAATGCTAAAAAGACTGAAAAAAAAAAAAAACACACACACACACACAAGGTAATACATAAAACAAATCGCCTCGTAGAATAAACCACAAAGCAACAAAGAGTAAGACTAACACCGGAACCATTGCCTTAGAACGGTCAGTAGAATAAACCACCGGGGTGGGGGGAGGGGTGTGGTTAAAGCACTTTTACGGCCAACCAACTTCACCTGGATCCAGATGTAACTCTTAATACAGAAAAAAAACCCATAAAAATTCGGTTCGCATAAAGGCTCCCAACTCAGTCAATGCATCAAAGCGAAAACATAAAAATCAAATTCATCACTATGAAAAGGCGAGTACTAATGGCTAATTCTACTGTGTGACAGAGTAAATGAAAACCAATAGTTGAACCACGGCGGGCCAAGCCAAAGACAAATCATTAAGTTGGTGATATTTCTTGGCATAAGTCTCATGAGTCAGGTGTTCGGCCACTTTATCATGGTGTCAAGGTCATGCTGCAGTTCTTATATCAGAGGGGTTGTTAATGGTTCTGCTATAAATTTATGTAGAATGCTAGCTGGGACAGCGCATCATCCGCAAAGACCTAGATTGTTGCCTGGCGTGAAATATTGTCTCCGATGTCGTTCTTGTAGAGTAGAAATATCAGTGGCCCTGTGGAACTCCGACGATAACTGGATAATCTTTAGAGGCTGCCCCATTGAAAATACTCTCTGTTGGCGATGACACAACCACGACTCAATCCACTTGTTGTTGATGACTAGACTACTGAGTTGAAATTACGTAAATAGAAACTGGAGATATCCTACTGTCTAGGCAGCGAATAACAAAGGTGCTGATCAGACTGCGCGGAGTTTTCTCGTGATGGGGCTCAGTTATTTAGCATACAGTCAGGCTATTATATCAGCGATGTGAAAAAAACAACAACAACAAAATTTCACGTAGTCAAGACACATCCGCCCAGTCTGATTAGAGTCTTTGCTGTGTGCATAGTGCTTCAAGACCCCTCGTTTCTTCGTACTGCCATCGAATACGCTTATCATCACGCAAACGTACCTATATAATTTTGACCCCTATAACCCCACTTTTTTATAGTAAAACTGGGGTTTATAGGGGTATACATTATGTTTTCTTATTTCTGCTCAAAAACATAAGATTGTGGATACTCGTTAGAACCGCCTCAGCGAGGCGGTTCTAACGAGTACCCACAATCTATGTTTTGAGCAGAAATCTGAAAAATATCAGAATGATTATCTGAAAACTTTCAGTTTTTGGCGGTGAAATTTACAATATAGTTGAGTAGGCATGTTTTCGTAACGATGGGCGGATGCCCATGCAGTGCGCGTGTCATTTTATTTGGTTTTGTCGTGTTGCAGCCCATATACTACAAGTTGGTTGTGACAAAAACAAATAATTTATATTAAAACTTGTACTAAATATAATATTCTGCTGAATTATGCAAACTGTGTGATGTACTTTAATCACATGTGTGAAAAGAATTAAATTGAAATATAAATTGGTGGTCTGAAACTTACGTCACATATTGTAAGTACGTGCAGTTGTATGCAGATTAAAGATACTTTCCGTAGCTGTGCCAGTGGTCTTTTATGAAAAGAAACGGAATATTTAATTAATATTTTTGAGATATAAATACCAAAATGATTATATGTTATCAAAAGATAGACAATCTAAATGAAACCGTCCTCATATGGATGTCTTTATATGGATGCTTCAAAACAGCGGGTTATATTGATTTTAGATCAAGAGAAACTGTACCCCATAGGAAGAAAAAAAAATATGAAAATTTGTGGGCAAATGTGGTGTGCTATTAATTACTGCCCACTTGAATGCTTCAAAGAACGCAAATATGTTATTGCATGATATTAACCCATTTATGTCGAATGGACTCTTCTACCATCACTCTTTAGACCGGTCCATTTATAATATAAGGGGTGTCTCGGAAGTTTTATTATTACCATATTTAATAGAAATTCATTTACTTAATGCAAACAGTGTAGACCCTGATCAGACGCCGCGTTCTGCGGGGTCTGATCTGGGTCTATACTGTTTGCCAATGTCCCTTTCATGGGACGCCAGGCACAAATGGGTTAAAATCAATTTTTAGAACAACTTTGAAGTCTTTGTAGAATAATTACATAAGGACCGAGTGCATCCAATTACGTGCAGTAGAAAACAATAAGTTTATTATCAAATTATATGAGGAAAAAAATCAAAATAACGTTCCTGTCTGACAGCATTTTTATCTTCAAAAAAGTGTTCATTAGTACACATAAATTTTTCAAAGACAGGTATTGTTAAAAATGAAATGGAAGATAATCAAGAAAGGTTGTTGGCTTACAAATGTGTCACCAAACAAAAGCGACTTAGTGATGGAACTTTGAAAAAGTACTATTACAGGATATTTGAGGAAACAGTTTATATGTAGGCCTAAACTTGAAAGACTGAATGTCAAACAGCGTAGATCCAGATGAGACGGCTCATCTGGATCTATGCTATTTGCAAAAGACTATTTTTATCGCCTGTGGCAGTGAAAGAATTGATATATTAACCAGCCCAACAAAACATGCTGCACGTAGATAGGAGAAGGAACCCTGACATACAGCATCCTTATTTCTCCAGAAACAAACTGAGCAGGAAGACGAACAGAAGGAAATCATGTTATATGTGAACAGCGGAGACTCAGATGAGCCTGTACATTAGCAGTCTGATTTCAGATCAGCCTGCGCATCTACTGCAAGATCAAGTCCATCTCAGTTCATGAATTAATTCCTGAAAGCTCAACAATTCTGTCCTCAAATCTTTAAGCAGATAGTCAAGACACCGATCAGACTACGCGGCTGCGGAGTCTGGTTTCGTATTATGGGTGATACTATTTTTCCCATACAGCTTAACAATATCGGTCAAAGGGACGTAACATAAGATGAAACACGATAACTATATCTTCTAAATTGATTTCCCTTGTTTACCGGTCTATTGTGATGGGCAATTTCATAAAGTGGTTTCCTGCAGTGACGTTTTATTCTGAATTCGTTATTTATTAAAACAGATAAATATACATTATACCAGTTCATTTTCATATTATGACTCTTTATGTAATGCCTCAAAATCTACTTTCCGTTTTGCTTTCTTTCTGAAACACACACACACGCACGTACGCACGCACACAAACTGAAATGACGCACATTTTAGCCTTTGAAATACATCACGAAAACCCGCCTATATAATACTGACCCCCTTAAACCCCACTTTAATATAGTAAAACTAGGGTTTCCATGGGTATACATAATTTTTCTTATTTCTGTTCAAAAACATAGATTGTGGGTACTCGTTAGAACCGCCTCGCCGAGGCGGTTCTAACGAGTACCCTAATCTATGTTTTGACGGCGAGGCGGTTCTAACGAGTACCCACAATCTATGTTTTGAGCAGAAATATAAAAACTATCAGAGTTTTTCATCTGAAAATGTTTAGTTTTTGGAAGTGAAATTTTTTATATATTGAGGTGGAAAAAGAGAAAAAGAAACCTGAAAGGTCAGTACATGGCTGATATAATGGACTGTTGCAATGTCATTAAATTTCTTTTATGGCATAAATTGATCACATTTCCTTAGACACGATTTTCAATGTTTCCATGTCAAATTTTAATATCACCAGGTACAAGGAGTGGAGACAGTGTCCAGACTTCGGAAATGTGGATTCGACATCAAAAGTAGGCGATGCCTGATTATCTAACCTTTATCACTCTCTGGACAAATTCAGCTGACAAATTGATTATAGTTTTTTCATTTTCCCCAGAAAATAGTCTCTGGCATTTCATCAAAAATTGTCTCCCAGTGAGACAATTTGTATGAAATGAAAAAAACTACTTTAAAGGAAAAAGGAAATATTTCAAAAGGTCATCTGCTGAAATGTATTCCTGCATGCCACGGATTCGGTATTTTTGGATCGCCGGATGGATGATCTGTAAAGATTGTACGAGACAACTTTATCAGAAAATATTCGCTCCTTAGATGAGCAAATTCATTTCTTTTAGAGTTGTCCCATTTTCCAAAGGGAGGGCATCAATTTCTAACAGTGTTGTCTCCCCTGGAAGTTCCCCATTACTATTAAGTGCAGATAGATGTAAAGGTTTCTGTGATTCTTTTTGTGTATTCAGTTTTATTCCCGATTTTAACCTTTCACATGCTGAAAATTAAATGCGTAGATGACGGATGAGTCCTATGAATATTTTAACCCTAAAATAATCATTCAAAAATGGCAACATTCTAACATACGTTTTCGGAAAAAAAATAGCCTTGACATTTTATGTGAATTGTTTGCTAGGCTAGAGATCTTGATACGATGTACCCTTTACCCGTAGGTGCGTGCGTGCCAGCCATACATGAATATATACAGGTATGCATGCATGCATGCATGTGTGTATGCATGTATGCATTCTATGACTTTTATTAATATTATTTTGCTTACAATTCATATGTCTGACGTGTTGCTGAATGAGTGGGAAACAGTATAGACCCTATCAGATTCAGCGTCTGATCAGGGTCTACAATGTTTGTGCAGGACCGCATGTCCCAATACTTAGGGTTATCACCGTATTATCATTACCGAATGGTAGCTAATGCAAGCTCTCCTCAGTTGTGAAAAGTCCCATTTCTCATATTCGGACACTTATCATTACTGCAAGTAGAAGTAGTAGCGGTAGTGGTTGTAGTAGTAGTAGTAGCAGAGGCAGTAGTAATATAAATCGACGTAGGAGAAAAGGTCCAACCTGACATATGCAAACAATGAATACTCCGAACTATATGTGAATCCGCGCAGTCAGCAAAGGGATCTTCTATTTGACGACGTTTCCCCTAAATATTCAGACACTTCAACTCTTAACATACTTGCCCTAATAATTGGAAACGTCCATTTGGCTAACTATTCATGAGTCCAAGAAGTACTGGACGAGAGACTAACAGTGTTGACCCTGATTAGATGCTGCATTGAAATTTGTGACAGTCATATGGGAGAAATCTCGTCATCAATCTTGATGGGATTAGTGGCGGTCTGGGCCGCACAGGTAAAGTCAACTCCGACTGTTTCCGTCATTTTACAATATAGCCCAAAGCAAGTGTCAGCCGAATTTACAATCCTCATGCGATTCCGTGCCAATCAAAGGAATAAAAAACAAACTATCACGAAGTGATAAATGATTTAATACATAATATAGAAAGTATCAAAAAGACCATTTTAAGATTAATGATTAGGATCGGACTCTGCACTGGTTTATTTGCCTGTTTGCCATGCTTTCCATACGAAGATAATAAGGGAAACAAGTACACCAAAAAGGTAAAACCAGACTAACTTCTTTAAGTGTGATCTTGGTCTACACTGGTTGCTGGATGAGTGTTAAACAGTGTAGACCCTGATCGGACACCGGGTTCTGTGGCGTCTGAACTGTTTTCTCAGGTGAGCCTGTCTCAATACTTAGGGATATTGCGGTATTTCGGTATGTGAAAAGTGCAATATGCCGATGCGATCAGCAAAGACCCAAAACATCATACGCATCCGAATGCGAGATCGCGGGTGATCAACCAACAACATTAACGCTTAATACTCTGTTGTTGTTTTTTTTTGTTGTTTTTTTTCAGCAAATGACATTTTTTAACTATTTTTTTCTTATTTTTCCCAGAAACGGGGTTTAACATTTCATGTAAATTGTCTCCAGACAATTTGCGATGAACTGTCAATGAAGTTAAGCAACGCCAACCCGGTTAGTACTTGGATGGGTGATATCCTTACACAACAGTGTTCTGTAGAATGTTCGTGTATTTTTTATTTATTTACTTTTTTCTTCTTTTTCTGTGCCTTTTTTTCATTATTTTGTCATTCATAGCAATAATTCTGTTTGCATATGTTCTGCAGACGCCCTTTCCTATGACATGACTCGGATTTGTCTTTCCTCTGCATGGGAAGATAATATAAAACTTTGAAAAGAAAACAGTAGTCAGTCGGCGGATATGTATAATCAAGGACGGATTCGGAGGGGGCTCGGGGGGCTTCAGTCGAGCACCCCCACCCCAGCCTTTGAATCAAAAGTTCATTTTCATGGGAAATTATGGATAAATTTTGGATACCGTATTTACCCTAAATATCCACATCCCTTATTTTCACCTTATACTTATCTTCAAGTCCACTTGACAACCTGCGAGTAAGACTCTGTGTAAAATTGCAGGACGAATGGCAAACAGTGTGGACCCAGATCAGACGCCGCATTTTCCGGCGTCTGATCTGGGTCTACACTGTTTGCTAAGGCCTGTCTTTCCAAATACGTAGGGTAAGTACGGACATTAGATCAAATCGAGCCCCCACCCCCTCATAAGTAATTCTGGATCCTCCCCTGTAAAGTCAAATCAGGTGTTTTTGTTCTCTAATAGAATCATCGGACACTTTACATAGAATATGTGTAAGGACAGCGAAGACCATGCTCGAATAAACTGGATTCGCTTCGAAGGATACGAAGGCAGATCTGGACTTTCGTTTCTAGAAAAAATCATTTTATCACGACAAGAGGTAAATGACATCATTTGAATATTAGGCTCTTAAACGTCTCCTGCTTTCGTTTTTCAGGCATGCGTTAGAATGTTTTAAGTCATTTGCACAATATTTACCTCTTGCCTCAAACGCTGCGAGTACTCCTATGTTGGGGATAGAGTAGGTTTTATGCTTGGGAGTCGACAGTCGGTTCACCTTTTGCCGCGTCTTTTCTGTAGCGTTTGGTCATGCTGACACGAACCTTTTATACGCTTATAACATGTTAAATGGAAATTAAGAACAATTGTTTTTACAAACTTCGTGTTTATATGTTTGTAAACACGGCAACGGGCATTTAACCTGGGGATCATGATCTGCACGATCTTCTAGCACTGCCTTCTCCGCTAACATACAGAGCCACTGTTTCTGAATAAAACATTTTGTTTGAAATTTTCATCAAGCTGTTCGTCCATATATTCTGTAGCTGCAAAACGCCACTTACACAGATACATACTTTCTGCTAGAAATGTTCGTTCGCTTTGTTTAAAAACATGCATGACTCATTGATATGTATGTTCATTGTGAAACTGTTGACAAAGCACGGAGGAAACTCTTGCCAAGGCAAACTGCATACAACGGAAATATTAGCGCTTGCAAAAATAATCTTCAACAAATGAATAACTAGTTAGTGTGTGTAGAGTTGCGGGCTTAATTGTTTCTACATTGGAAACATTGCGTTGTGCTTGATAAAATTATTAAAAACGGGGATGTCAGATCGAAAACTTATGCATACAAAGTGTGATAATAAACTGTTGCATTGAGTAGCAGCACGAGAATAACAGACGTGTGTATTTTAGTACATTTTGTGTTGTGCCTGTTAATATAAATATGATGACAAACACTTGAAATTGGTTTTCCAGAAGGGCATTGTAACACTCATGACATCATCCTCTACCCCTACCAAGAACACCCATTGCAAACTGATTGGAAGATAGCGGGCAGTCCCATAATACCCAGAACCAGGCCAGAAAATAATAAATAAATAAATAAATAAAAATTAAAGTAAAAATAATAAAAAAAAAAGAGCAAGGAAGGGGAGCTAACTTTGCAAATCCTCCATCGGTGATATTCGCTTGAGGAACGAGAATGCAGATCCCGTTCATAACCGTCCAGACAACTCTAGACAGAATCAAACTAAACGACACGTAGAAAATACAGTAGTTTGCCTTGAGCACGATAAATACACATAAAATATTAATTCTAAATGGTATCTCCGGAGCGCAATGAGATAATATCAGCGCCCAGTTATTAACAACTTTGTTTCGCTTAAATAAAAAGTCTTCTAATGAAAACATTATTTATAAATGTTAAATGACATTCAGCTACAGTGTTAGAATAGATCTTGTTATTGTGCCTGATGGTCTCATTTCAGTATCAAACAGGGCATTAGCTCCCTTTACAAAACAACTATTTAAATAAATAATAATGACAATGACTATTGGGCCAAAATAGCCGAGGGGTTATGGATGTCCACTTGAGAACAGTTGATCAAACTGGACGCAGTGGTCAAATCCTCTAGGCTTGAGTTCGAAATCTGATGATGGAACATGTATATTTGAATAATCGTGTTGTAATTCTTTACTTATTCCTTTATTATCTTTATTGATCATGTTTTATTATATTTGTCTTCTATGTCATTTCCCTAGTATGCTATTTTTTTTTTTTTTTCAAAATCTTTGCTATATATGTATTAGATACAGCAGAATACATGAACAGACAGCAACAGTCTGATAAGATCGCGTGGATTGCTGAGCGATGCGCTGGCTGATCTGGGCCTTCGTTATCCGCACATGCAAAAACAATCATTTTCTTACGATATGGCTTTAAGTTAGTCATTAAAGCCCTGAAATGTCAAACCTGGTTTTCTGGAAAAACAAAATATAGAAAACTATCAAATTGTCGTCTGCTGAATTTGCACAGAGACTGGTAAAGGTTAGAAAACCTCAGTAAAGGAAATAAATTTGAAACTATATCTTAATCTGAACTTTACTTGCAGCAAGGTTTATACAAACACATTAATGCCAGTCACTGCTGGAGTAAGCTAGCCAATGATATGTCATTTCCTCCTGTAAGTCGTTTCAAGCAACATAGCCCCCGTTAGTAGAATTATAAGTCTCTGAACTGACATGATATAGGATATCCTGGGAGCCAGCCTCCACGCGCTACAATACATTTCACCACCACAGCAGCATATTACAACATAGCGAATCCCCCCTCCTCCCCTTCCCCCTACCTCCTGCACACAGCATTGCCACATCAAGTCCTTCAACCATATGAAAGGGACAATATGCCGCGTGAGAATAGTAAAGACCCCAAACAGTATACGCATCCGATTGCAGAGATCAAGAGAAAGACATTGAACCCTACGCATTGCGAAAAAATAATACATACGAATTAGTGTTTCACTAAAGGTCTGCGGTTTGTGATTGTGGCACTCCCTGGACCTTTCTCTTACCTTTTCTTCATACATGACGAAGCATCTGAGTCTAGTACCTGCACACCTAGTTCAAACCTGCATTCTGTTTCACTCGTTAGCACATTAAGTAAGTCAAATGTTCAATTAATGTAGGGATGTGGTTCAGATTTATTTACAACAATCAATTCAGAGGGGTAATAATGCGGAAGAAGCACGCTAGCTCCCCATGGCGGCAGTCAGATTCATGTAATCAAGTATATCAATGCTTATTGTGTACACTTTCACATGTCTGTCAGTATCGAATGGAAACGGATGGATGATCTGTAAAAATGTATGAGATAACTTTATCAGAAAATATTTGCCCCTTAGGGGAGCAAATTCATTTGTTTTAGAGTTGTCCCATTTTCCAAAGGGAGGGCATTAATTTCTAACAGAGTTGCCTCCCCTGGAAGTTCCCCATTACTATTAAGTGTAGATAGATGTAAAGGTTTCTGTGATTCTTTTTTTTGTATTCTGTTTTATTCCCGATCTTAACCTTTAACATTTTGAAAATTAAATGCGTAGATGACGGATGAGTCCTATGGATATTTTAACCCTAAAATAATCATTCAAAAATGGCAACATTCTAACATACTTTTTCGGAAACAATTAGGCTTGACATTTTATGTGAATTGTTTGCTAGGCTAGAGATCTTGATACGATGTACCCTTTTCATGTAAGACGGCTCAAATTACAAAAGGATACGTATATCTTATGCGAACAGTAAAGATCCTGATTAGGGTGCACAGATGGGCGCACTGGACTCTGATAAGATTTCAGAGATGCGCAGCTTATTCTGGGCATAGATGCATGTATGTGTACAAGACAAACAGCATTACACGCAAGAATTCATGCACACTAGCATACATCCAAATGCGCATGCATGCACGCACGGCATATGTAGGTCGATAGATAGGTAGGTAGGTGCGTGCGTGCCAGCCATACATGAATATATACATGTATGTATGTATGTATGTATGTATGTATGTATGTATGTATGTATTATAATTTTGCTTACAATTGATATGTCTAACGTGTTGCTGAATGAGTGGGAAACAGTATAGACCCTGATCAGATTCAGCGTCTGATCAGGGTCTACAATGTTTGTGCAGGACCGCATGTCCAAATACTTAGGGTTATTACCATATTATCATTACCGAATGGTAGCTAATGCAAGCTGTCCTCAGTTGTGAAAAGACCCATTTCTCATATTCAGACACTTATCATTACTGTAAGTAAAAGTAATAGCGGTAGTGGTTGTAGTAGTAGTAGTAGTAGTAGCAGAGGCAGTAGTGATATAAATCGACGTAGGAGAAAAGGGCCAACCTGACATATGCATACAATGAATACTCCGAACCATATGTGAATCCGCGCAGTCAGCAAAGGGATCTTCTATTTGACGACGTTTCCCCTAAATATTCAGACACTTCAACTCTTAACATACTTGCCCTAATAATTGGAAACGTCCATTTGGCTAACTATTCATGAGTCCAAGAAGTACTGGACGAGAGACTAACAGTGTTGACCCTGATTAGATGCTGCATTGAATTTAGTGACAGTCATATGGGAGAAATCTCGTAATCAATTTTGATGGGATTAGTGGCGATCTGGGCCGCACAGGTAAAGTCAACTCCGACTGTTTCCGTCATTTTACAATATAGCCCAAAGCAAGTGTCAGCCGAATATACAATCCTCATGCCAATCAAAGGAATAAAAAAACAAACTATGATAAGTGATTTAATACATAAAACAGAAAGTATCAAAAAGACCATTTTAAGATTAATCGAGAGGAAAAAAAAGTATACCTGTATAAAGGGCATACATTTTTGTTTATGAACTTGTTCGCAGTATCGAATTTGTCTGAAAAGCAAATAAGAATGGAAGCGACCAAGATAGTCTGATTTTTTCTTCCTGTGAATATACTATATATTCTTTACATTTTGATAGCGGTTCCATTTCTTCTCATAACAAACACCGGTTTTCCTTTACGGACAGTAATCTATAAATTATATCATCACAAAGAACACTTAATGAGTATTATGATACTGTTCGCATAGGAATGATAGCGCATAAATAAACACAAGCTACTGTGAATGAAGAAAAGGTTTTCGGCTCTAGCATACATCAAAAAAAAAAAAAAAAAAAAAAAAAAGGTAAGAGAAAAGTCCGATGATGCCACAATCACAAATCGCAGCCCTTCCCAGACCCCAAGAGGAAGAGAAAACCGATAAATCCAAACAAGCACAAATCGAACAAACGTACGAAAAGCACTAAGATTAGCTCTCTCTTCCCCAAGCGAGGTAATCGCAATACTAAAAGGACTGATAAACACAAGAACAAAATGACACACGGGAAGACATACAACAAATCGCCTCGTAGAATAAACCACAAAGCAACAAAGAGTAAGACCATCACCGGGACCACCGCCTTAGAACGGTCAGTAGAGTAAACCAGCGGGGGAGTTGGGGG
The DNA here is from genome assembly GCA_964016985.1 of Anodontia alba. Classification (NCBI taxonomy): domain Eukaryota; kingdom Metazoa; phylum Mollusca; class Bivalvia; order Lucinida; family Lucinidae; genus Anodontia; species Anodontia alba. The sequence continues at coordinate 14,009,430 of OZ024828.1, forward strand.
AGGGGGAGGGTGGGCGGGGGAGTCGGGTTAAAGCACTTTTACAGTTAGCCAACTTCACCCTGGTTCCCGATGCCACTCTTAGTCATAAATAGAAAAACAGAAAGCAAAATGGGCAGCTGTTGAAGGTGAGCAAAATGCTAGCATCACAACACAACGAGTTAAACAGAAAGCAAAGTGGGCAGTTGTTGAAGACGGTGACCACAATGCTAGCATCACAACACATATAGAAAAAACAGTACAAAGAGTAGGAACAACACTTCCCATTTCGTCTATTCCCATTTTGTCTACTGTTTTTATTCCCATTTCATGTACTCCAATTCTGAGGGTAATTCCCATTTCGCCTACATTTTGTTTTTCAATATAATGACTAAGATCTGGACCAAAACTGTTCAGATACAAAATATATGATTAATAGTGATCATAAAAATACTGATTAATGATAAGGATCGGACTCTGCACTTTTTACCCTAAACGACAACATTTGAATTTTAGGCTCTTAAACGTCTCCTGCTTTCGTTTTTCAGGCATGCGTTAGATAAAATTATTAAAAACGGAGATGTCAGATCGAAAACGTATGCATACAAAGTGCGATAATAAACTGTTGCATTGAGTAGCAGCACGAGAATAACAGACTTGTGGGGATTTTAGTACATTTTGTGTTGTGCTTGTTAATATAAATATGATGATAAACACTTGAAATTGGTTTCCAGAAGGGCATTGTAACACATGTCATCATCGAGATTTGCTCTGAAAGAAATATCTTAGATTTTACTTCTATTATTCCTTTCCTCTACCCCTACCAAGAACACCCATTGCAAACTAATTGGAAGATAGTGGCAGTTCCACAAGACCCACAACCAGGCCAGTAAAAAAAAATAATAATAATAATAAAGAATGGTGCGGGGAAGGGGTGCTAACTTTGCGAATCCTCCATCGGAGATATTCGCTTGAGGAACGAGAATGCAGATCCCGTTCATGACCGTCTAGACAACTCTAGACAGAACTAACTTAACGACACGTAGAATATACAGTAGTCTGCCTTGAGCACGATAAATACACATAAAATATTAATTCTAAATGATATCTCCGGAGCGCAATGAGAGGATATCAGCGCCCAGTTATTAACAACTTTGTTTCGCTTAAATAAAAAGTCTTCTAATGAAAACATTATTTATAAATAATAAATGACATTCAGCTACAATGTTAGAATAGAGCTTATTATTGTGCCTGATGGTCTCATTTCAGTATCAAACAGGGCATTAGCTCCCTTTACAAAACAACTATTTAAATAAATAATAATGACAATGACTATTGGGCCAAAATAGCCGAGGGGTTATGGATGTCCACTTGAGAACAGTTGATCAAACTGGACGCAGTGGTCAAATCCTCTAGGCGTGAGTTCGAATTCTGATGATGGAACGTGATATATGAATAATCGTATTGTAATTCTTTACTTATTTCTTTATTATTTTTATTTTTCACGTTTTATTTTTTTTTTGTCTTCTATGTCATTACCCTAGTATATTATTTTTGTGTCAAACTGGACGCAGTGGTCAAATCCTCTAGGCGTGAGTTCGAATTCTGATGATGGAACGTGATATATGAATAATCGTATTGTAATTCTTTACTTATTTCTTTATTATTTTTATTTTTCACGTTTTATTTTTTTTTTTGTCTTCTATGTCATTACCCTAGTATATTATTTTTTTTTTCAAAATCTTCGCTATACATGTATTAGATACAACAAACAGAATACATGAACAGACAGCAACAGCCCGATACGATCGCGTGGATATGCTGACGGATGCGCAAGCTGATCTGGGCCTTCGTTGTCTGCACATGCAAAAACAATCAGTTTCTTACGATATGGCTTTAAGTTAGTCATTAAAGCCCAGCAATGTCAAACCTGATTTTCTGGAAAAAAAAAAAACAACAAATAATAGAAAACTATCAAATTGTCGTCTGCTGAATTTGCACAGAGACTGGTAAAGGTTAAAAAATCTCAATAAAGGAAATACATTTGAAACTATTTCTTAATCTGAACTTAACTTCAGCAAGGTTTATACATGCTGGAGTCAGTAGCCAATGGTATGACATTTCCTCTTGTAAGTCGTTTCAAGCAACATAGCCCCCGTTAGTAGAATTATAAGTCTCAGAACTGACATGATATAGGATGTCCTGGGAGCCAGCCTCTACGCGCTACAATACATTTCACCACCACAGCAGCATATTACAACATAGCGAATCCCTCTCCCTCCCCTTCCCCTACCCCCTGCACCCCGCATTGCCACATCAAGTCCTTCAACCATATGAAAGGGACAATATGTCGCGTGAGAACAGTAAAGACCACAAACAGCATACGCATCCGATTGCAGAGATCAAGAGAAAGACATTGAACCTAACGCATTGCGAAAAATAATACATACGAATTAGTGTTTCATACACGACGAAGCGTCTGAGTCTAGCACCTGCACACCTAGTTCAAACCTGCATTCTGTTTCACTCGTTAGCACATTAAATAAATCAAATGTTCAATTAATGTAGGGATGTGGTTCAGTTTTATTTACAACAATCAATTCAGAGGGGTAATAATGCGGAAGAAGCACGCTAGCTCCCCATGGCGGCAGTCAAATTCATGTAATCAAGTTTATAAAAAGCTTATTGTGTACACTTTCACATGTCTGTCAGTATCGAATGGAAACTGATTGTTTACAATCGAGTCTAATTATACATTTAGCTAAATTTCCGGTCGTTGTTCACGTGATTATCATTGACCAATAATAACCAGGTAACGGTTATTAGTAGCCGCGCTATTCTTGTCACTGTGACGTCAGAGTGTCGTGTAAAGAGGGTTTTCTGTAAAACCTGGACTGGGGCTTTGGCAAACAGCGCAGACCCAGAATAGACGCCGTGGAACACGGCGTCTTATCAGGGTCTGCACTGTTTGTTTGAATCACAGGGAGTTTAGGGTTAAATGTAACAGTCTTAATTCCCCGGTCAGCCCACACTCAGAGATAATCGTCTAGCAGTTCTGTCAGTGCTTTGATTTGCACATGATGACTAATATGACTCAGTACAAGCTGTGGAGACAGTGTTCAGACAGTGTGGACAGTTTACACCACATTTGAATACTACCTGAAAAACAGGTGCTGTCTGGATATTTGCGGTCATTGGGAACACAGTTTAAATAAAGACAAAAACCTTTTGTGACTCTGCAATATGAACTACGAATAACGAACTATGACTTATGGACTGTGGAAATGTGAAATGTGGAATCTGAACTATGAAGTTGATGTGTAAGATGAAAGTATGAAATATGTAGTATTAAATCTTTCATACCTCAGTTTGTATAGTAGCCTTTCCCATCTTTGAATCTGCACGCGACTTACAAAATAGAACTGCAACAGAGGGTCCCCCATTGCAATGCCCGTCTGGCACTGAAATCACGTCTGTGAGGAAAAGGAAACTGGTTGCTTTACTTTCATTTGATTGTAAAATGTGTGCTCTTCGTCGTAGTTTGTTTACTCTTCCTCTTGATGTCATTATCCAGCAGGCACACAAAGTTGAAACAACGTCGATTCAACATGGACAGTCAAGTCAGCAGGCACACGACGTTGAAACAACGTCGATTCAATGTCAGTACATTGAATCGACGTTGTTTAGACGTTGAATCAACGTTAAATCGATGTTGTTTCAATGTAGTGTGCCTGATGCACACAAGGCTGAATTGTCGTCGATTCAACCTCGATGTTTCAACGTTGTGTGCCTGCATAATGGTAGGTTATGTTGTGTGATTGTGGCACTTCCTCGACATCTTCTCTAATATTTTTTAGGGTTTGAAAAAGTTAGGGTGATAGTGTGTTTGCTTTCTTTGCCGTTCGTCTGTTCGTCGTACTTTATCCTGTGTACACGACATCTCATAAAAGTATTGGAATTGATATTTGGCAGACGTACTGGGGCTGAGGAATAGATCATCTGATTCACTTTTGAAAAACAAACAAACAAACAAACAAAAAAAAAAACAACAACAAATAAACAAACAAACAAAATAGCAAAAGCAAAAAGCACAAAACAACAACAACAAAAAACCAAAAAACCAAAAAACAAACAAAAAAACAACAATAAAAAACAAAACACCCCCCCCCCCCCCAAAAAAAAAAACAACAACAAAAAACAAAACAAAAAACAAACAAACAAAAAACAACAACAACAAAATAACAACAACAACACCAAAAAAAAATAAACAATAAAAAACAACAACAAAAACAAACAAACAATCAAACAAACACATATACAATGAAAATTCTTAGACATATATGGCCACTGAAGACTGCGGGTTTAATTCGTTTTAGACTGAATAAATTTCCCACACTATATATTAGAACACTCCAATTCAGTTTCAAGCATGTCAGTCTATATGTGATCTAGATATTCCTAGAGAAAAATGGCTAAATCGTTTGCAAGCAGTGGAGGCCCTGATCAGACGTCGCAGAATGCGGCGTCTGATCGAGGTATGCACTGTTTGCCAATTACACTTTTTGGGGTCTCCAGACTGAAATAGGTTGTCGAAAAGCAACTTTTACAGTATATTTCTCGGGAAGGTTATACTCGTAGTTAGGAGTTTCGCGGTCAAATCGTCGTGCAATATTTTTCCACTTGTAGCAAATATGCACTCATTGTTGTATCTCCATCAAACATTTAAGTCACCTCATGAGAACAACAACAAAATGACATGTGCGCCCAGCGAAGACTCAGATCAGCCTGGGTATCTGCCCAGTCTGATCAGTTTTCGCTGTCCGCATGAAGAAAGTTTGGGTCCTAAGTTACCCATTGAGCACACAGCGATGACTCTGATCAGTCTGGGCGGATGCCCAGGCTGATCTGAGTCTTCGTTGGGCGCACATGCCATCTTGTTGATGTCGTGAGCTGGCTCATTTTAAGGGGCGGATACACTTTCAAGGGAGGCAGCACTTTCAAAATGTTTTTGTCTCCCTTCCGAAAAAAAGGTCTAATCTATAAGTCCCAATGGGACATGGTGTGCAGGAAAGCAAACAGAAAAGCACAAAGAATGTCTCCCTTGTGAAAAGGCAGAAATCTACCAGGCGTATTATATACTTTAAATTATTGAAACGTCCCAGTATGATTTCGAATAGCTATCGCAGTAGGAAGAAATCGAACTGTTATTTTATGCTGCAAACAATGCATTGTGTATTGACATTTAACAATATCAGTTAAAATTTATTGAATAAATGATAGACAATGTTTGGTTCCAGTGATCGCTTCATATCATATAGCCTGAAAACGATGAATTATTCACAAAGTAATGTCAGTATGATGAAGACTGGTTCCTAGCGCACAGGACGACCCATAAGGTCTGTCCCTTCTAAGCGGGAAATGGTTTTGTCGCTGCATAATGCTGGAAGTGTCTGCAAAGTGTACGAAACACAGGTGAGACGAAGTTGCAAAAGAGTGGAAGCCAAATGGCCGTGTCTATGAGCTTGTTCTTTGTTGGAGCTTGCTTCTTTGGAGTTACTGGTAGAGGTATGTTAATCATATATCAGACAGATGAGATTCTAAACAAAACTTGAGCCGGGACACAGCATTTGCGACAAGTTTTAGAGCCATACATTTTAAGCAGAATTTTTATTGTCCGTAAAAAGAATGGTCGGCTGTTTCGCTACCCATAGAGCACGAAGCATTGACTCTAATCAACCAGTGCATATTTGCACAGGCTGATCTGAGTAAATGCTTGGCGGAAATGCGATGTTGTATGAAATGCTATGCCCTGGCTCAATATTCAGTTATTCTGGGAATTTGAGTACACAACTCCTCGTTTGCAACATTACGAAAACACACCAATTCAAATATATACAAAATTTCACCTCCAAAAAACTGAACATTTTAAGATAAAAAACTCTTATATTTTTCATATTTCTACTCAAAACATATATTATGGGTACTCGTTTGAACCGCCTCGGCGAGGCGGTTCTAACGAGTACCGACAATCTATGTTTTCGAGCAAAAATAAGAAAAATAATGTATACCCCTGTAAACCCCAGTTTTACTACATAAAAGTGGGGTTTAAGGGGGTCAAAATTATATAGGTATATTTTGTGATGATACATCACATAACGTTAACAAGCCCATGCCCCATGTTTTCCCATAATATATAGTGAAAACGGGTATGTAGCGGTCTACATTATAAGGGGGATTTTCAGAATTTGCAGTTATACCAGTTTTATTAAAATGGGTTCGTCCATCCGTCCGAGATTCCGTCCGTCCGTAGACACAATGAAATGGGTAGCTTGAGGACGCAACTCCTCTTATACTTTTTTTAATCGATATTTTTTAATCTTTGCAGGTGTTTTTTTTATCATGGTCTGAATATGTGCAAGCGTTTTTGAGTTATCCTCCCGTTATTTTTATCAACTTTTTCCACTTTTTCAACTTAGATTTTTCCAAGTCAGATTACTATTAGAATAGATACCTTGTGGGCGCAACTCCTCCACGAGTTTTCCACCAACCATTTTGAAACTTTGCATACTTGTTCTACATGGACTGTAGATGTGCATGTGGTTTTGAGGTTATCCTCCCATCAGTTTTTATCAACTTTTTCTACTTTTTCGACTTATTATTTTTTTTACTAGGTTCGATTACTTTTAGAATAGATACCTTGTGGGCGCAACTCCTCTTAGAGTTTTCCACCGATCAATCAGAAACTATGCATATTTCATCTACATGGCCTTTAGGTGTGCATGTGGTTTTGGGGGTTATCCTCCCATTACTTTTTATGAATTTTCTCTACTTTTTCGACTTAGTTTTTTTCCAGGTTCGATTAGTATTGGAATAGATACCTTGTGGGTGCAACTCCTCCTAGAGTTTTCCACCGGTCATTTCGAAATTATACATATTTGTTCTTAATAGACTGAAGCTGTGCACGTGATTTTGGGGTTATCCTCGTATTATTTTTTTTTATCATTTTCCCCCACTTTTTCCACTTAGTTTTTTCCAGGTTCGATTAGTGTTAGCGTAGATATCTTGTGGGCGCAACTCCTCCTAGACTTTTTCCACTGTTCATTTGGAAACTGTGTATACTTGTTCTACATGGTCTGAAGATGTGCATGTGGTTCTTGGGTTATCCTCCCATCATTTTTATCAACTTTTTTTCACTTTTTCAACATTGTTTTTCAGGTCCAATTAGTATTAGAATAGATACCTAGTAGGCGCAACTCATCCACCAGTTTTCCACCCATCATTTTTAAACAATGCATACTTGTTCTACATGGTCTGAAGATGTGCGTGTAACTTTGGGGTTATCCTCCCACTATTTTTTATCAACTTTTTTCTACTTTTTGACTTATTTTTTTCCAGGTCAAATTAGTATTGGAAAATATCCCTTCTGGGCGCAACTCTTAGAATTTTCTACCGATCATATTGAAACTGCATATTTGTTCTACATGGTCTGAAGATGTGTGTGTTGTTTCAGGGCTATCCTCTATTTATACGGGTTTAAAACTCACACCTTTTACTAATAAAGCCATGACATCGGGGGACGCTTGCCCGCAACAGGCTTTTATTCAATTTGTTAATTCTAGCAACATTTTTACTGTTTAAATCTTTCTAAATGCGGTTAACCCATTTATGCCTATCGTCCCATAAAATGAACATTCGCAAACAGTGTGGACCCAGATTAGACGCCGCAGAATGCGGCGTCTGATCAGGGTCTATACTGTTGCGTTTAGGACAGGAATTGCTGTAAAACATGGTAACAATAAAACAAAAACAAAAAAAAAAAAAAAAAAAAAAAATGTTGTAGGCATGCATCCATTAGTAAAGCAGGTCACCCGCGAAGGTTTACAGACTATTGCTAATTCTCCGTTCAATTCGCCAGCATATTGTACTTTGTTCAGACTTCCTATAGGCGAAGAGCGAGGGACTATGGTGTTTGGAGACTGAGCGCTTTGCTGTTGAAGCATGCGCAAGGGTATTTTTCCTTTGCGTGTCCTGGCTTAGAATATATTTGGGCCGCGTCAAGCGAAACGATATCTCAAAGCATGCGCAAAGATTCAGATTATCCTACCCTACCAAATAGTCTCACAACTCTTTCTCTCCGTCGATGCATTACGGAGTGTCCAGTGATTCTGCTGGCGGAAAGAGAAGACCCAGATCAGACTGCGCAGATGCGCAGTCTGATCTGGGTCATCGCTGTCCGCATATGCTCGAAGATACATTTGTGCTTGGTATGACCCATTTACCACTAGATTGTTAGCTCACCTGAGAACAAAGTGCTCAAGGTGAGCTAAAGTGACTGGTCAATGTCCTTGTCCATCGTGCGTCGTCCATCGTGCAGCGTCGTCGCGCGGCGTCGTCGCGCGACGTCAACAATTTGCTTTAAAAGACTACTCCTCCTACATTCCATAGCCAATTTACTTGAAACTTGGTAGGAAGTACTGGGGCAACTTGTAGGTCTAAAATAGCTAAAATTATTCTTATCGGAAATCCAAGATGGCCGCCAGGGCCGCCATCTTGAAATTTATTTTGCACTTCCTCTCCTTAACCGAAAGGCCAATTGACTTGAAACTTGGTAGGATCAAAAATAGCTAAAATCGTTCCGATTGGAGATCTAAGACGGCCATGCCGCCATTTCGAAAGTCTATTTTGTGGTTCCTCTCCTGAATCGAAAGGCCAATTTACTCGAAACTTGGTAGGAAGTATCCGGGCAACTTGTGGATAAAAATAGCTGAAATTGTTCGGATCATAAATCCAAGATGGCCGCCATGGCCGTCATCTTGAAAATCATTTTGCGCATCTTTTCCTGAAGCGAAAGACCAATTGACTTAAAACTTGGTAGGAAGTATCGGGGCAACTTTTAGATCAAAATAGGTGTAGTCTTTCCAATCGGAAATCCAAGATGGCCGCCATCTTGAAAATCTATTTTGAGCTTCTTTTCCTGAAAGGTCAATTGACTTGAAGCGTGGTAGGAAGTATCAGGGTGTCTTCGAGATCAAAATTAACTAAAATCGTTTCGCTTGGAAAATCAAGATGGCCGCCACGGTTGCCATCTTGAAAACATTTTTCGAACTTCTTCTCCTGAACCTATAGGACAATTGACTCGAAACTTCATTGGAAGTATCAAGTTGACTTGCTCATATTACATCCCTGGGGTAAAATGGTCCCACTTCAGGGGTCACATCTGGTACTCTTGTAAGTGATACTGGACCATCTTGACCCTCTTGTTTTTGTTTTTCAGCATTTGCTTCGCCTGAAGTCAATATCATGCTTGAAAGATCTTCAGAAGATATCATCATCATTGGGAAAACGACAACCGTCACTGTTGAAATCAAGTTCAATGATGTCATTACCAGAGACGTCAGCTTTGACGTGTATACGTCGTTTGATTTTCCTGATCTTCTAATGACAAATAACGCCAGGGTGAAGGTCGGACCCAATCTACACGTGACCGGAAGTCTGAAGCCGACATATGACTGGGGAAAACAGTTTGCCACTCCAGTATAGCATTTTATTTTATTTATTTATTTATTTTTTTTGCACACTAGATCTACTCAAAGAAAAATCCCACCGACAGTGCGCAATCTTATATGAGCCATCTCATGACAAAACCAACAAAATGGATGTGAGCCCAGCGAAAACTCTGATCAGCCAGGGCATCCACCCAGTCTGATCAGTCTTCGCTGTATGCTCAATAGGTAGCTAAGAACCCAAGATTTCTTTATGCGGACAGCGAAGACTCTGATCAGACTGGGCGGATGCCCAGGCTGATCTGAGTTCGCTGAACGCATATGACATTTGTATGGAAGCGGCCTAGTGCCAGGTGAAAAAAAAAAATTAAGTCCTATGTAGGAGATAGGAACTCCTACGTAGGAGATAATAAGTCCTACGTAGGAGTTAGTAACTTCTACGTAGGAGATAATAAGTCCTATGTAGGAAATACTAAGTCCTACGTAGGAGTTAGTAGCTCCTACGTAGGAGATAATAAGTCCTACGTAGCAGATAATAAGTCCTACGTAGGAGTTAGTAACTCCTACGTAGGAGATAATAAGTCTTACGTAGGAGATAGTAACTCTTACGTAGGAGATAGTAACTCCTACGTAGGAGATAATAACTCCTACGTAGGAGATAATGAGTCCTACGTAGCAGATTAAGTCCTACGTAGGAGTTAGTAACTCCTACGGAGGCGATAGTAACTCCTACGTAGGAGATAATAACTCCTACGTAGGAGATAATAAGTCCTACGTAGGAGATAATAGTCCTACGTAGGAGTTAGTAACTCCTACGTAGGAGATAATAAGTCTTACGTAGGAGATAGTAACTCCTACGTAGGACGTAGCAGATAATAAGTCCTACGTAGGAGTTAGTAACGTAGATAATATGTTCTACGTAGGCGATAGTAATTCCTACGTAGGAGATAGTAAGTCCTACGAAGGAGTTAGTAACTCCTACATAGCAGATAATAAGTCCTACGTAGGAGTTACTAACACCTACGTAGGAGATAATAAGTCCTAGGTAGGACTTACTTTCTCCTATAAAGATGCTGGTAACCGTATTACAATGCGGAGAAAAACAATGTTGGTCATATTTCATTCCATAAAGTAAATCTATTCAATTGATTATTTATAATATTTAAGAAATTACAATAAAATAAAATGATAATAATAACATTATGATTGATATTATTTTCAGATATACATGTAATTATAATAGTAATCAAGCTGTATATCATAATTCGGAAAATCCTATGCTGGTCTTTTTTTATCTCATAAAATGGTTTTCTAAGCAATTAAACATAGTGATAATAATGAAAAAGAAGCATAGTGATAATAATGACATTATTATCATTATTATTACTATTATTTATATTTTTATTTTTTTATTTATTAAAATGATTACTAATAGTAACAGTGATTTAGCTGTACCTTTGAATTCCGAAGAATAAATATTATCATGTTGGTCTTGTTCAAAACGTTTTGTTATTAAAAGAGCTACGTGGAGCTTTAACAGTTTTTACTGCATTTGTATTTAGGGGTATAATATTGCTAATTATTAAACAACTTAAATCCCTATCATACTGAAATTTGATTAAGCCCGTGTTACTACCTTTTGACATAGCTTATACGTGCTGTTGTGTGGCAAACAGTGTGCAGACCTCAATAAGATGCTCTGTAATGTAATGTCTAATCAGGGGCCGCGACTGCTGTTTGTTAAGGTGTGTCTATCAGAATACTTAGGTTAAATACTGTAAACCATTTTCTTCTCTAACCACCATCTGTCAGATTCAATAAATTGTTCACACCTTTTCAATCATTGGCCTAAAGGTAATTGTTTCAAAAACAAATCTGGAATATCAGATGATCCTTGACCACACTTGCCCTATAGTTTTTACTAGGCCATTATAGTATCCACTGATTTGTCTAAACATTGTGTAGTCCCTGATTACACAATGTGTTATGTGACATCTGATCTGGGTCTACCCTGTAAGTACATGCCTATCTGTCTAGAAATCTAGGATAGTAACAGTAATAATCTAAGGAAAACGACATTTTATCCATATTTACTAACTACCCAACACAGAAACAACAAGAGTCTCTCCAAATAATAAAAACAGGATTTAATAATACATGTATGTGCAACAATTGTAGTTCCAGATCAGCATGTGCATACATTTTGTTCGCTGATAGAATGTGCAATCTCTATTCGCATGCAGTGTAGACTCTTTTTTTTTTTTTTTTTATACAATATTTCAAGAGGGTAGCACAATTAGTTGTCAAGCCATTCTACCATGTGGCCCTCTGTAAAAATTAGATACGTAAAACAAACACATTCATTATATACAGAATATACAAAATTTACAAATGTGGTCAGCATACATGTACCTCTAAAATTCAACCAAAAATGACAATACACGTAAAATGGTGTTATTTAAGAAAACTATTTCGCTAGACTATAAAATTTGGTAATCGGAAAGAAAGTATCAGGAAAAAAAGTATCGGAAAAAAAGTATCACTTTTGAGTAGGAAAAAAAGTATCCGGAAAAAAAGTATCAGTTTTAACCAGATTCGCCTCTGATGTTACAATGAGATGATGATTAGGATCCTTTTGTATGTTTACTAGTACTTTTCAGTTTAATAATAAATTTTGCAACCTATCTCTGTAATCCTTACCTTATAAAAGGGCTTGAGATGTCATTTCATCTCAATGTTTCGTAAAAGACTCACAAGTTAGAAGCAACTATCCAAACTGACCTATATAGTGTAGACAGGGATGTAAAAAGAGAAATTCCTCATTTCCTCTAATCAGAAATAAAATCATTTTAACAAAATATGAATGTTTGCACTTACTTGATCAAAGGGTACTTTAAAGACCATTTAAGATTATGTCTGCATATAATTGTTTTGTTTAGCAATGATAATTTCAAACAAACTCATTAAAGTCAATAATAAATTAACAAAACAATCAACAAACAGTAAACAATTTAATTACCATTGACCTTTACCATCAATCAGGATTAACATGATTATGATTGGTACCAAAGTTTGGTACTGAATAATCAAAGTGCAATTAAAAACCTTACCATCAGTCAGGATTAACACTGAATTTTGGTACTGAATGATCAAAATGCAATTAAAGATTAATTAGGATGACATTACATAGCCTTTTATCTATCCTTTGTACATGAAACTGAGACTTATTTTTTTTCCTGATACTTTTTTTCCGGATTCTTTTTTTCCGATACTTTTTTTCCGGATACTTTTTTTCCGGATACTTTCTTTCCTACATTCATAAAATTTCAGTCCGTTCTTATGATTATAAAACTGAATAAAACACGGTTGTTAAACAACGTTGAAATTTCCTTAATCACAGTACGGTAGCTATCACAGTCTGTCGTGTACATGTGTGGTGACAAAGAAAAGGTCACATCAACCACGAATCTTGTTCTCTTATCACTAGAATCGCCGCATGCTATCACATGATACAGGCAAACCAAGAGTGTTCACCAGGGTATTAGGATATTAGGATGCTTCCCTTCCCCACGAGAGCGGGTCTTCTCACGAGGAGCATCTTGCGCCTCGTGTAGTAACGTGGAATCCCTAGCGAAAGAGGACTAGAGGCGTGGAAGAGAGTTGCAGTATATATCTGGGTCCAGCGCATGTAGTCTGATATGGGCGTATAAAACAATCACGTCATACAAGATGTTAAAATTGGTCAGAGACCTAAAAACATTTAAAAAACAAATATTTGGTTAGATTTTACATTCTTTGACTTGTCTTTTAAAAGAATTCAGTGATGATGATAGCCTGACTGAAGCTGGGAGCGTGTTCCAGAGCTTTGGGGCTGAGCATGAAAATGAACCAGAGTAAAGAGCAGTCTTGGTTTTTGGTATTGTTAGGGAACTGTTTTCAGAGGATCTCAGGTTTCTAGTATGAGCTTGTGACGTCCGTTTCAGTAAATCTGATATATAAGATGGCGTAAGATTATTTAGGGCTTTATATGTGAACACAGCTTTGTTATAATTAATACGGCTAGTTACTGACATCCATTCTAATTGTTGAAACATGTCTGCAGACGGAGTGGTAAAATCGGCTTTTAAGATAATGCGCGCTGCTCGTTTTTGCAATTTGTTTAATGTTTGAGTTAGACGTGGAACCCCAGGAAATCGAGCCGTAATCTATCATTGGAAGAATGTAACTTTGATAAAACATTTTCTGTATATTCGTTGGGACATAACTAGATAGCTGCTTAAGAAGCGATATCCTAGAAGATATGACTGAACAGATATGGTCTATATATGTATTCCAACTTAATGCTTCGTCTATAAATAGTCCCAATAGTTTTTGAGAGCTAACATGATTAATTTGAGTGTTGCCAATACTTATGTTTAATGTGCCAACTTTATCTATTTTCTGTTTTGTCCCTAGTGTCATGCATGTAGACTTTCCGTAGTGTTTAGGTAAGTTGTTTCGATTACTCCATGTGTCAGTTTCGTTTCCATCTGATTGAAGCTTGCATTCTATTTCATCTTTATTTTTGCCTGACACGTGAAAAGTGCTGTCGTCAGCGTAAAGATCGGCTAAGCAATGATTCAAATAAAGAGGCAGGTCATTGATAAATAAAAGAAATAGGGTTGTCCCAAGAATGGATCCTTGGGGCACACCCGATAGCAGTTGTGAGAGTTTAGACAGACCGCTATCACTTTTAATGGTCTGGAACCGACTAGAGAGATAAGATTTGAACCAGTTTAAAGACGTGTTGCTTAGCTTATAGTATGCAAGTTTTTTAATAAGAAGTGAATGGTCGACCATATCAAAGGCCTTTCGGAAGTCTATAAATAATGTTCCAACCATGTCACCTTTATCAATACTGGACATCCATTGGTCAATCAACTTTACAAGTGCTGTGTTGCAGCTATGTTTGTGCCGAAAACCTGACTGGCATTCATGTATTAACTTATACTTGTTTAAGAACGCCATGAGATGACTATTAACATGCTTCTCGAAGATATTTGAAATAGTGGGTAATATTGAGATCGGGCGGTAGTTTGAAGGGTTATCTTTAGCACCATTTTTAAAAATCGGAAAGACCTTTGCTATTTTTAACTGATTTGGAAAATGACCAGTTGTAATGCTTTTATTTATGAGATCTGCAATACTGGGCGATATAATATCACAGGCCATTTTTAGTATTCGTGGACCTATGCCGTCGAGGCCAGTTGCCTTTCCAGGATCTAGCTTGTGAATAAACTGCGAAACCTGAGACGAAGTTATAAGTGGAATCTGGAACAATGTATTCTCAGGCAAAATTGAAACAAAAATGAATTCTCTGATCATAAAGCGGACGTATAGACTAATTTGGGTCTACAGTGGTCGCATAATTCATAAAATCGATTTTTACTTGAAAAGACTCAACCATCATTGTTTCTTATTTTACTTGTAGACACCTCAAAGTTCTACAAAATATAAACAAAACATTCTATTTTGTATTTTTATTTGTACATTGTTTTGAAAAGATTATTCAAACATATATAAAAAACCTGTACCTCCTGGTTTCATTTATCTACTTGACATCATACAGCTGAGAACCAGAAGCCTCAGGCCACTGGACAGTGTTATAGTTTCATCTGTAACCCATGCAATAAAAACAAAGTGGTCCAAACATAAAATGAACATCACTATTTGTAAAGGAACATTACGACAATGATCTAAGAATCCGGGCAGACAAATCGGCATCTTTAATTGTGTACCTAAAGAAACACTGGTTACTGTAAAATGCATTGATAAACAGTGAAAATCCTGATCAGAATGTGCAGTTGTGCTGTCTGATCTTGGTATTGCGTGTTTGCGTAATACACAATCTCCCTTTTTCATAATCTGACACAAGTGTCCTGTATTTGAAACAGGTCATTGCAATTCTTTAATCTGTCAGATCAATGAAAAATTTTAAATTTGATTGATTAACCGAAAAATGATTGTAAGGCAACATTTATGCATCAAGGACAAACTGATGATGCTCTTAAATTTTCCAATGTGTGTTTTGGTGGATTTTTGATCTTTTAACCTTTACCACTCTCTGGGATAATTCAGCAGACGGCAACTTGTTGGTCTTCCTGAATTATCATTCACTAAATATATATTACTTTTTTAATTTAACAATATGTTTAGTTTTCTTAGGTTAAACTATTGATTTTCATTTCAATATCGTATTGAATTATCTATAACTAAATACTATCTCTTACGTAGGACTTATTATCTCCTACGTAGGAATTACTAACTCCTACGTAGGACTTAGTATCTCTTACGTAGGACTTACTAACTCCTACGTAGGACTTACTATCTCCTACGTAGGAGTTACTATCTCCTGCGTATGACTTATTATCTCTTACGTAGGTTACTAACACCTACGTGGGACTTATTATCTCCTACGTAGGACTTATTATCTCCTACATAGGAGTTACTAACTCCGTAGGAGTTATTATCTCCTACGTAGGACTTATTATCTCCTACGTAGGAGTTACTAACTCCTATGTAGGACTTACTATCTCCTACGTAGGAGTTACTATCTCCTATGTAGGACTTATTATCTCCTACGTAGGAGTTACTAACTCCTACGTAGGACTTACTATCTACTACGTAGGACTTATTATCTCCTACGTAGGAGTTACTATCTCCTACGTAGGACATATTATCTCCTACGTAGGAGTTACTAACTCCTACGTAGGACTTAGTAACTCCTACGTAGGACTTAAATATTTTTTCACCTGGCACTAGGACGCTTCCATACATTTGGTTGTTGACTTTGTCATGCGGTGGCTCATATTCACACCTGGCGCAGAACCGAACTGAAACAGAGGAACCGTCTTGGAGCAGAGAAACCGCAATGGACCGGTCAACCGCTGTTCACGTTAGGATTCTTTAGCTCTCAGTCAGACTATGGTATTTACCGTATATATTCAGACAGACAGGCCTGGACAAACAGTGTAAACCCAGATGAGACGCCACAGAACGCATTCAGCGACGTCTGATCAAGGTTTCCACTATTTGCAAGTAGTTTAGGCATTTTTCTCTAGAAATATCTAAATCTAAAAGCCTGACATATCTAAATTGAAATTCGTCTCTTCCAATTTATAGTGTGGCAGAGGTTTACACAGTCTAAAATTGGCTAATGATCTGTTGTTCAAAGCTAACGATGTCTTTAGTTAACGATTCGTTAAAATTTGCATCAAGTGATACGCAAATATGCTGAAAATTTTTGCTGAAAAAAAATGTGAGTAGCTTTTGCAGTGCAAAAGCTACTCACATTTTTTCAGCAAAAAATATCAGAATATTGTATATTGAATCCGCTAAAATAGTTAACTAAATGACCCTTAACGAGCTCGTTAAGCTAACGACGCTTTGAACAACTGGGCCCAGATTAATATGAATATCATCTATAGATTGATCTCAGACTTCAGTAATCGTAAGCTTGAATGGTCAAAGAAGGTAGGAATTGGGCCATTTTGTCGTTTAATGAATTATAATACTGTAGTGCCCTAGAAATGCATATCTGAGAAAAAACGGGCCATGTTATAGACGCCGGGTTCTGTGGCGTCTGATCTGGGTCTACACTGTTTGCCAGTGTCCCTTTTATGGGACGCTAGACATAAATAAAGGTGATTTTTTTTTTTTTTTTTTTTTTTTTTTGCAGGGAACTAGTCTATCTGCGAATTTTTACGAAATAGGCAACGTCACCAAGAAGATTCTGCCACAAGGCCGTGCAGCAGACGGAAATGACTCACTTTGGATACAGTACGACGCCCATGTCCCCGAAAGTTGTCTGGTGTACGTGGGACCGGGCCACATTCATACTTTTGGGGTGGTACTGAAGTACGACAATGAACACGTGATCATCTGTGAAAAAGAGGCTACATTTAAGAATGAATCTATGCCCGTGAGTTTCAGTTGCTTTTGTTTCCTTTTTAACGCTCTGCATGCTGGGTAAAAATTCAACAGACGACATTTAAAATATTTAATATTATTTTTCTAAAATGTTTCCAGAAAATAGGCTTTGACGTTTCATGCAAATTTTCTGCTCAGGATATTTTTTTCTAAAAAATAAGCTTTGACATTTCTTGCAAATTTACTTCCCAGGAGACAATCTGCATTAAATGTCAATGCCTATTTACTGGGAAAAATACGAAAAAATATTTCAAAACATAGTCTGCTGGTGAAGAATGGTAAAGGTTAAATAAGAGGCAGACCTTTAAAGTTTTACCGCATTTTCAGCATATGTGTGCTGAGATGTTACATGGTTGGACAATTTAGAGGGCAGTTTGAATGGTGGAGGAAGCCGATGTTCACAAAGAGAATACGTAAATGGCAACTTTTTCGTGTATAACTGATAGCGTTTATCTAAACCCAGCTTTTAACAAGATACCAAAGGCTTAAAACATTTCGCAATCCTGCATCCAGTTTGTATTACCCTTTTGCGCATGCGAGCTCTTAAGTATTGAAACTATTTGTCAGTCGATGGGACGTAAAGGCCTATAGTCTGCCCATGTTTACAATCATTCCTTAGGTTAAGGTCGACCTTAACTTTTCGGAGCATCACGAAAACATGCCCATATAATATTGACCCCCTTAAACCCCACTTTTATATAGTAAAACTGGGGTTTACAGGGGTATACATTATTTTTCTTATTTCTGCTCAAAACATAGATTGTGGGTACTCATTAGAACCGCCTCGGCGAGGCGGTTCTAACGAGTACCCACAATCTATGTTTTGAGCATTCATACAAAAAATATCAGAGTTTTTTATCTGAAAATTTTCAGTTTTTAGAGGTGAAATTTTCTATATATTTGAATAGGCGTGTTTACACTGTATATATGTATTTCGTCTTTTCACATAAACTTAGAATTTCAACGATGAAACAAATAAGTATATATCGACATCAACTACTGAGCAAACATAAAACTATTCATTTAGTTGACTTTAAATATCTCATTTCAGGTGTTGAAATTTAAGACTTTAAGTTAAGGTACCCTTTACTTAAAGGAACGATTGTAAATCTGGGCCCTGGTTGCGACGAATTTATGACTGTAATCTCAGAAAAATATCCTGCCACCGGTCTTACTCTCATGATTAAAATCTGTCGCAGAAAAATCTTCGAGCTTGTCCAAAAACCTGCCCTTGCTTGGATTTGTAGGCGATTGCACACAAGTCGTAAACGGTCGCACGGCTGGTCTTGCACAAACACGGAATAATCAGGTCATTCTTCAGTCGCACGGCTGTCGTGCGACTAGTCGTGCTACTACAAACCGGTCATACGTCTAGTCGTGTGATGTTTTGACCAGGTCGTACATACAGTCGTGGCCGGTCTCGGTGACTCAGTTGGATGCGCCGTCCGACTGGAGACCAGGAGGTCGCGGGTTCAACCCCCGCCAAGGTCGGCAACATTCTTTCGTGGAGATTGATCATGAAATATTTTCTACGGTCATTCTCCCCCTTCCGCTGATTCAAGAAGGGCAGTTGTCCGTTTCTGGCGAAAGAATGTGCACAATACTGGTTAACTGCTTAGATGACTAAGCCTGCCCAGTAAACGTGTGGTAAACTGACCGCGCTCGACATGACCCCATTGGGTTGACTGGGCCGTAAAACCTCAACACAAAAAAAAAAAAACAAAAACAAACAAACATACAGTCGTGTGATTGCATGACTGGTTTCACAATCAGTCGTGCGATCTTATAATTGGCCGTGCAACTTATTGTGACTTCCAAAGACCAATCTTTGAGAGCATATATACGAGTCGGAGCACAGCATAGCCTACAAAAGTGCAAGTGCACCAAGCAAAGACTCAGATCAGCCCGCACATTTGCGTAGTCTGATCAGATTCTTTGCTGTTCGCCTGAAGACACTTTGGATCCTTGGCTACCCACAGAATGCCCTGCGAAGACTCTGATCAGACTGCGCGAATGCGCAGTCTGATCTGAGTCTTCGCTGGGCCTACATACTGATCTGAGTCTTCGCTGGGCGCACATGCAGTCTTGCAGGAAATGCTGTGTCCCGGCTCAATTGTCTCATATCATTTCAGTTGCTGTACCAAGCCCTCAGAAAGACTCAGAGAAAGACCTTTCCAAATGGCCTGCATGTGCCAGAGATGGAAATAAAGAAGGAAAAAATAAGAAAGGAAATCTGACCAGATTCATATTAAAAATATCTGGCTGAAACGCCCAATCACGAGTTGTAGCTGCCACATGTGAATCAAGAATTACTTCATTTTTTTTTTCATTTTTTTCTTCAAACAGCATTTCTTACAAGTTTGCATGTGCGCCAAGCAAAGACTCAGATCAGCCTGCGCATCAGCGCAGGCTGATCGGAGTCCTGGCTGTCCGCTTGCGGACGCTTTCAGTTCATAGATATCCGCAGAGTGCCCTGCGAAGACTGATAAGACCGCGCGCATGCGCAGGCCGATCTAAGTTTTCGCACTGCGCATATACAATCTTGTAGGAAATTAGTCCCTGCTCAAGTTCATTTTTAATTTATTTTTATCTAGACGACTGCTATGGGCTACGATGCAGAAATGAATTGTTAGTGCCATAACAGAATATTGCGCTTTATTTTTCTAGTAACTGTCAGTTTCATTACTTGAGCAGTGATGTGGCCGATGTTGACTGAAGGGGACCGAATACATTTTCTAGGGGCAACTCTGTCCTAATATTTATAGTAAATACGGTACCTTGTACGGTTTATCTGCCGTAGTTACCCTCAGGTTTGAGACACCTTATCTACTTACCATAGTTGTCCTAAAATTTGAAATATATAGTCCATTCTACTACCTGTTGATGTCCCTAAAATATTGCAAGTGTGGCAGAGTAGACCCTGATCAGACGCCGCGTTCTGCGGCGTCTGATCAATCTACACTGTTAGCAAAAGCCTATCTGTCCCAATATGGGTTATTACGGTATGAAAAATACTACAGGAAACATTAAGAGAAAAATGGAAATGTGTACAAAATCCTCCATTATAAAGTGACATTCTCTTTTTATCCGCTATTTCCAAATGTAAGTAAGTGCTGTTTTTGTTAACAGTTTTCTCAGAACTGCTTTTTGAGTTGCGCTTTTTTACCGATTACATTCACTTTTTGGACGGGGTTTTCAAGAAATCCGTCCTTTAAAATAGCGATGTCAGGGCGGGCGTCGGGCGTCGGGCGTCGTCCCAGGTTAACCTTTTGGTTAACATTTTTTCAAAGTTATATGTTACCTTTATTCTTCAGTGGATTGCTTTCATGTTTGGTAGGGATGAAGCGGAGGACCAGTGGGCGTTTCACATGCAAGAGAGACAATTCTCACTTTCTTTGTTATTTAAAAAATCCGTCCATAATGCGGTTAGGCGTTTTTCTTGCTCAAAACTTTTCGTTTAGATGTACCTTTGCATGTATCATTGCCTTAATATGTTTGTTTGTGTTGTGATTTTACGGCCAAGTCAACCCGTTGGGGTCATATCGAACGTAGTCAGTTTACCTAATCACATGTTTACTGGGCAGGCGTAGTCCTTTAAGCGTTTAACCAGTATTATGCACATGGCCTCCATAAACTCCGTAAACTTGCTTAATTCAGATTTCATGTATGTATTTGTCATTTTTCTTTGTTTTTTTTTTTTTTGCTTTTAAAGTAAATAAATAAAATAAATTTGTAAAAGTTCTTTTCTCTGTTGAATCGATCATCACGAAAACATACCTATATAATTTTGACCCCCTTAAACCCCACTTTTACATAGTAAAACTGGGGTTTACAGGGGTATACATTATTTTTCTTATTTCTGCTCAAAACCATAGATTGTGGGTACTCGTTAGAACCGCCTCGACGAGGCGGTTCTAACAAGTACCCACTATCTATGTTTTGAGCAGAAATATGAAAAATATCAGAATTTTTTAGCTGAAAATTTTATTTTTCTGGTGGTAAAATTTTCAGTATACTTGAATAGGCGTGTTTTCGTAATGTATACAGAGTACGAGCCTCGACACAAGAAAACGAACGTCATATAGTTAATATATGCGAGCCACGCCATGAAACAAGGTGTCTTGGAGGTAATTTGAAACAGTAAAGATACAGATCAGCCAGCGGGGATATATCAGTCTGATCAGGAACTTTGCTACACTTCGTTATGTTCCACAGTATCCAATGATTCTATAAGCGGACAGCGAAGGCCCAGATCAGACAGCGCAGATGCGCAGTCTGATCTGGGCCTTCGCTGTCCGCATATGCCGGAAGACATGTTTTCACATATACATTGTAATTCTTATCTGGGCCTTTTTTGTTGACCAGTATCATTACGTTAACTGGTCTGTGTAGCCTAATCTGGTCCAAATATTCTCCTATAATATAAAGGGAAATTAATGGTATATGGGGTCAACATACAGTCGAACCTCAATGGCTCGAATATCTTTGGGACCATGGAAATTCGTTCGAGACATGGGTAGTTCGAGCCACTGAGGGTTAATCATGGCACCAGTTCAGGAAGCAAACAGCGATAATATAGGGAAATCGTTTCGATTTTCTACAAAACAATTGTATATTAAGTGTACTCATTAGAATCGCCTCGATGAGGCGATTCTAATGAGTACACACAACATACAATTCCATGATAAAATAAGAAAAAATCCCAAAATATTTGTTTTCTTGAGCTATTGGAAGAATTTTGTAGGGACTGAAAAAAGAGTTCGAATCATCCACGGTAAACGAGCCATCCGTGTTCGAGCCTTTGAGGTTATACTGTAAATGGGTAATTTGTATGGCTTTTCTTTTCTTAAAGCTTAAGTCAGT
Source organism: Anodontia alba (assembly GCA_964016985.1). Taxonomy (NCBI): domain Eukaryota; kingdom Metazoa; phylum Mollusca; class Bivalvia; order Lucinida; family Lucinidae; genus Anodontia; species Anodontia alba. The sequence goes on from OZ024828.1 coordinate 14,031,740, forward strand.
TTGTTCACAGGATGAAGAATGCTCATGTGTTTCCAGCCTGTGGTCGGTACCACTACCTGAAGATGGACAATGTATCTATCTCTGATACTGGTGTTTACACCTGTATTAATATTTTACAAAACTCCGATCTTTTGGAATGTCCTTCTGTCTGGTTTGGCTTACATGTATCAGCTATGAGTTTCTGACTGGTAAGGGAGATAATATGCGTAGAAAAAATTGTCAAGGGGGAGTATTTTACCTTTGTTAGATTAGAATTACCTTTGTTAGATTAGAAATGTAAAACTCATAGCGTGTTGCCAGGCTAAGCCTGTAAAATTTCAGTTTGTCTCTCGTTTTTGAACTGGATCAAAAATGAAGTGATTTTTTTTTTTATCGTATCTTTGAATTATTGTTGGCAACATTAATTCAGAGATACGATAAAAAAAATCAGTTCATTTTTGATCCAGTTCAAGAACGAGAGACTAACTGAAATTTTACAGGCTGTCTGGTGCCACATTTTATGATCATATATCAATTTATTTATTAAACCTCTCTTGGAGTACTATTCAAATATACTGAAAATTTTACCACCAAAAAAATGAAAATTTTCAGTTAAAAATTCTGATATTTTTCATATTTCTGCTCGAAACATAGATTGTAGGTACTCGTTAGAACCGCCTCGTAGAGGCGTTTCTAACGATTACCCACAATTTATGTTTTTGAGCAGAAATAAGAAAAATAATGTGCACCCATGTAAACCCCAGTTTTACTATATAAAAGTGGGGTTTAAGGGGGTCAACATTATATAGGCATGTTTTCGTAATGACAATGAAATGTATATACTTGAGGAACATGGAGCCTTTAAATGATGCGAAAATCTTTTTATGGTATGGTCTTATATGTAAATAATTTCAATCTATTATATTTAATCCACACTAAACCACTGAGCTGTTTTTATATTACAAATTTCTGTATCTGAAAATTTCAATCCAAGATGAGAATTTTCTGAAAGCTCGTCGTATCATCCTAGCATATGTGGAAGGCATACTTTGTTATCAAAGGTGCAACAATTATTTTGAATAATTAGAAACTAAATGATTTATTGATGACTCAAATCAGGAGCGAATCCAGGGGGGGTGGGGTGTTGTGGGGGAGGGGGGTGTAGGGGGTTTCATTTTCAGAAAATTTGAATTTGATAATTTTTTGATACCATATTCACTCTAATAAATAGTCGCTCACCTTACTAGTCCGTCAACTTATAATTATTAAATTTAAACAAGATAATTTTACTATTTTACTAGCTAAGAACGTGTCTAAAATAGCTGGATGAGTGGCAAACAGTATAGACCCTGATCAGACGCCGCCTTTTGCGGTGTCTGATCTAGGTCTATATCGTTTGCTCAGACCTATCTGTTCTAATACATAGAGTAACTGGATCAATTCAAACACCCTCGGAATTTTTTAACCCGTATTATTAGATTATTTGATCTTGGATCCGCCCTGTCAAATATATACACAAAGTATTCTGATATCAGATGCAGATCAGGGGCACTAAGAATAGTTGCTCGGGATTTGTCGTTCGCTCTATTAATAGATTCTGCAGAACCGGGCTGTATAGTGAGTATGTACGAGCCACGCAGACCCCAGTCAGATTGCATAATTGCAACGTCTATTCTGGGTTTGCATATTACGCGCAAATATAATAAGGCATACTGTTTGCTCGATTAAACTTATATTATCCAATCACAACTACATCAGACGACATTTTTTAATATTTTTATAATACATGTATTTGTTTTTCATAGAAAATGTTTTGACATTTCATCTGAATCGTCTGCAAAGCAGATTCACATGAAATGCCAAGACTTATTTTCTACGAAAAAATAATAAAGATAATTAGAATGTCGTCTGCTTCAAAATTTGCTCGTCGCTTTAAGAGTGACTGCACAGATGCGAGGCAGTGACCGAGTGTGACAAGTTCATATCGCAATTATCAAAAATTGTAAGGAAATGCCCAATGCTATTTAATAGGGCGTTAAAATACCGTTACCTCCTCGGTCGATGAGCTAACTAATGACGTAATCCTGAAATTAGGGAATCTGAGCAGGACACAAGGGGACACGCGACACTATCACATTAACTAAGACGCACGTAATCGTGTGCTAAATTTGGATGTTATGAGATCTCACTTCAAACGAGAAGTTATTAGACCCCTGTTGGAGCATCTCAATAAGTTTTGATAATGTGCGAGAATCCATAACAGATTGCAAAAATACCATGTTTACCCAAAACATTCGGACAATTTTCAGGGCTCGAAATTTTCTCTGGGAATCGCTTATTTACCAAGGAAAATGAAAAATTCTTCCTATAGTATTGCTTCTAACACAGGGGCTACTCTTTCCTTTAAGAATAACCCACTGTTTTGAAGGTGAAGAATTATATTTTTTAAGAACAGCTCCTATGGTCAAGAAGCAAAATATTTTATACTGATGTCTCTTTACTGCAAATACAGTCGAACCTCGCTTTCTCGAACTCGCTTATTTCGAATTACCGCTTATCTCGAAGTGAAAATCTGATCCCTGTTTTAACATGAAACTATGACAACAGGTAACAAAATAATGTGGAAAAGAGGAGAAATTGCTCCTAAGGAGCAATTTCTCCTCTTTTCCACAGTATTATATACAATGTATATATATATATATATATATATATATATATATATATATATATATATATATATATATATATATATATATATATATATATATATATATATATATATTTCTAACTTCAGGAGTCAAATTACATATTCATTTGTTAAATGTGGTTGTTCAATTTATTGTTTCCTCACTCTCTCAACTCTGATATGTCGAAGTACGGAATCTCGAAGTGTTTCAGTTAGTCCCTTGGAATTCGAGATAACGAGAGTCGACTGTATTTTTCTTACGCATATTATGCATGAGCACTACGCCTATATATCCATGTTATTACCTTATATATCCGGAATATTCAGACACTTAAACTTTTGACCGTATTTGCCCTAAAATTTTAACAACACCATTTATCTAGTTGGGCCCAGTTGTTCAAAGCGACGTTAGCTTAACGAGCTCGTTAAGGGTCATTTCGTTAACTGTTTTAACGGATTCAATATACAATATTCTGATATTTTTTGCTGAAAAGATGTGAGTAGCTTTTGCACTCACATTTTTTCAGCAAAAAATTTCAGCACATTTGCGTATCACTCGATGTAAATTTTAATGAATCGTTAACTAACGACATCGTTAGTTTTGAACAACTGGGCCCAGGAAAATATATCTAAAATGCTGTAACGGAATGGCAAACAGTGTAGACCCTGATCAAACTACTCTGGGTCTACATTGTTCGCTCAGATCTAGCTGTTCAAATATTTATGGAATATTCATTGTGTTAACCATTACATGTACTTATCTTTGGGCCAATTTTGCACACGACAAATTGGTGATGTTAATCTTATTAATACAATTCGCATGAAATGTCAAAGCCTATTTTCTAAACAAAAAAAAAAAAAAAATAAAATAAAAAATAAAAAAATAAAAAAATAAAAAATAAAAAATAAATAAAATAAAATAAATAAATAAAAAAAAATTAGAAATAATAATAAAAAAAACAAAGAAAATTACTTCAAAATGTTCGTCTGCTGAAATTTGTACCCAGCATGCTAAGCGTTAAGACCACGTCCTCCCTATATGAATATGCACGTGATTATTATATTATCAATATTATTAATATTTTAATTAGAGTCTTTCTTAATGACGCGACAAAATGACGAAGCAAATATACCCTACCCCTCAATGACTCATTTTTTGAGGAGCAAAATTTCAGTCTTAAGGTACCGACATACGAAAGAAATCAAAAGTCAGCCAAAATATTGACAAAAACTATCAAAACGTTTTTAAAGCTGCGATCACCGCTGTTCCTAGGAATGTATACTGAAGTGGTTTGCCGACTTTGAAGTAACTAAGAAGATAATCGTCTGGGATAAAGAGTCAACGGCCCTGCCCAGGGGCAATATACATGGATATGTTTGTTTTTGTTGTTGGATAAAACGTCTACAGAGGTAAATATTGTGCGAACATGACTCACGAGAGATACAGTTCTCATAGTGTTCTATGGTAGCGTAGTTGGTCTAAGTATTGGCAGACCTACAGGTTTGAGCAAATAGTGTAGACCCAGATCAGACGCTGCTGAACGCAGCGTCTGATCAGGGCCTACACAGTTTGCCTCTCGTTTAGCAGATTTTAGACATCTCAGTAGGTAGTAACATGGCTTCACGAAGACATACCTATATAATTTTGACCACCTTAAACCCCACTTTTTTATATAGTAAACTGGCGTTTACAGGGGTATACATTTTTTTTGTTTCTTATTTCTGCTCAAAAACATAGATTGTGGGTACTCGTTAGAACCGCCTCAGTGAGGCGGTTCTAACGAGTATCCATAATCTATGTTTTGAGCAGAAATATGAGAAATATCAGAAGTTTTATCTGAAAATTTTCAGTTTTTGGTGGTGAACTTTTCAATATATTTGAACAGGCATGTTTTCGTAATGGACTTGATCAAAAGTTAGGACAAGTATGATAAGGTGTAAAATTGTTTCATTTTTTATAGTAAATACGTTAATACAGTGAACCCTCATTACTATAATACCCTTTGTTCCAAAAGATGTTGCCACTAAAATAAGATAAAGAATATTCTGTTGTAAAGAGTCCTTAATGAGCAGAATGATATGTAAGAAAGGCTTTCTTGTTATTTCTTCATAGAGCGTATGTTCTGGATATTTTTAGAATCGCTTCATATGTTTGGGATATTTGTTAGAATCGCATCATTGAGGCGATTCTAACAAATATCCCAAACATATGTTTCTTGAAATATTAGATGCATGCACAATGGTCTTGCATTCTTTCTGAATAATTGTCACCGGTTCAACGAAAGTTTCGTGCCGTCCAAATCATCATTATAACGAATTTTGTCGTTGTATCGAGTGCCGGTTTAAAAAAGGTTGACTATGAATGTGAAGATTCAGATTAGCCTGCACATACATGCAGTGCTTGCGTAAGTAGTATAGACACACGTCGAAGGGAAATAACTCTGACACGCAAATATTTGTCTTTCCTTCTCACTGGGACTTCTCTTAAAGGTTGCTAAGGGAGCTAATTTTGATATAATGAAAATCACAAGCGCTTCACTTTTGTTTCAAACTGATTTTCCGAGACTGTTGTTTTGATAATTATATTGTCCGTAAACTTAATTAGAGTAAGTGTTCTGATACTCTAAGTTCCACGAAAAAAAAAAAAAATGCTCTCACTGAGGTTCTGAAGAATCACACTCATTGTGAAAGAAATACAATGCTTATCATAAAAAATTAAAAATGTATGAAAAAAACGTTTTAAGTAATTAGAAAACAATCACTTTTTAATTGATAACATTTTCACCTCCCTTGACCTAACTTGGCTACGTAGGCCTTGTTAGAAAACTACGCACTTAGACAATACTTTCTCCAATAATAATTTATTGCACAGTCCTCAGAAGCATTTTATAGCAAACTTGGGGCTGCTTAATTTTTTCCCCATAAAAACACACATGTTGTTGGTACTCATTAGAAGCGCCTCGACCAGAGGCTTCTAATGAGTACCAACAACATATGCTTTCATGGAGAAACAGGAAAAATTCAGGCGCTTGTAATGAGTACCTATAACAAACGCTTTTATGGAGAAATAAGAAAAGTTTTGGTGCTATTGATGAGTACTACATTACATTTTGTATATGCTTTCGTGGAGAAATTATCATTACGAAAACACGCCTATTCAAATATATAGAAAATTTCACCTCCAAAAACTGAAAAAAAAAAAAATCGGATAAAACTGACATTTTTCATACTTCTGCTCAAAACATAGATTGTGGGTACTCGTTAGAACCGCCCCGCCGAGGCGGTTCTTACGAGTACCCACAATCTATGTTTTTGAGCAGAAATAAGAAAAATAATATATACCCCTGTAAACCCCAGTTTTACTATATAAAAGTGGGGTTTAAGGGGGTCAAAATTATTTAGGCATGTTTTCGTGATGTAAAGTTTGACGGGCTTCTACTGAAAACCAACACATGCTTTCATGAAGAATTAGGAAAATTTGAGGCGCTTGCAATGCGTACCTATAACATACGCTTTCGTGGAGAAATAAGACAATTTTAGGTGCTTATGATAAGTGCCACACTATATGCTTTCATGGAGAAATCAGAAAGTTTGATGGGCCTCTAATGAGCACCCGCACCACATGCTTTCGTGGAGAGGTAAGACAAATAATTTAGTGATACTCTTCTTATCAAGTGTTATGCCTGCAAGCGGACAGCGAAGCCCCCCCTGCAAGCCTACACGGATGTTGTCTGCCTAAAGTTTCGCATAACACGACTCATTTGTTCAGGCATTTTCATGCATGTTCTAGCACACATTAATTACTGAACAGATATGGACACGGATCAGTTTCTTTTGTATTTCCTTTTTTATTCAGGCAAATACATATACTTCATATGCACAAAAAAGGTAACTTCAAAAATGTGCACCCAGCGAAGATTCAGATCAGCCTGCGCATTCGCGCAGTCTGGTCAGAATCTTCACTGGGCACATTTTGGGTAGTCAAGGATGCAATGTTTCTTCATGCGGACAAGGAAGACTTTAATCAGACTGCGCGGATGCGCAGTCTGATTTGAGTCTTCGTTGGATGCACATATCAGAAGGTATGTTTTCTCGCGTGGTCCCTCGAAGACTAAAAGTTTTTTATTATTTTTTTTTCTAGAAAGCAACGCTTGACGTTTTAGTCGTTTAAGTCGTTTTATTAGATTTTTTTTTTTGTTTAAGTGTTGTCCATCACGAAAACATGCCTATATAATTTTGACCCCCTGAAATCCCACTTTTATATAGTAACTTTGGGGTTTTGAGGGGTATACATTATTTCTCTTATTTGTGCTCAAAACATAGATTGTGGATACTCGTTAGAACCACCCCTGTAAGGCGGTTCTAACGAGTACCCACAATCTATGTTTTAAACAGAAATATCCAAATTATCAGAATTTTTATCTGAAAACTTTCAGTTTTTAGTGGCGAAATTTTCAATATATTTGAATGGGCGTGTTTTCGTAATGTAAAACGAGATTGACTAGATTTTAGACTAAAATATATTATCTCTTGTTACAGTACAACACCTATTGTCCTAACTAGTACTTTTTGCTTTATCCTAAATATTTGCATATATCGGCGTGTTGTTAAAATTCATACATAATAAAATGAACAAAATAAGATCCGAGAGGAAAACTTCATTTGTTATCAAATAAAAATATCCGGAAGACTTCACAGTATTGGTCTAACTAATAATCCATTCACTCCTTCACAGCTCTAATCTGCCCTGCGCATGCGTGGCAAGTAAATCTGCGAAACGCAATTGGCTATTGTCAGGTCGCTTTGTAAATAATTATTCTAATATGTCACTCTTTTCGGTACTTGAAAAATTATTGTAGTTTTCTTCCTAAGATTAACCACAAAATACATTTGAATTCTTATAAACTGAAGATATATGTACTATTTATACGGAAGAGTGTTTAACTTTGAGACAGAATGGAACATCTTCGGGCGAAAATGTTGCGATTTCAAGCACAGGACCAGTTTCTAGCACCGTTTCCTGGGTAGGTATCTTATCTTTCTTTATTTTTTTTTTTGTTTTTGACGATTTTATTTTGAAAATAGTGCCGTTCTTTTTCTGTGAAAAATAAGAAAAAAAAAGTACTGTTTTGCATTGATGATTGAGCCTACAGTGCTAAAGATTAAAGTGTATATAATACGAATACGAAATGCTAATTGTTCCTGTAATTTGTTTTTTGGACATTTTTTTTCGACATCTTTGAGAAAGTGGACTTTTTTTTTTCGAGTAGCGCTTTACTCAGCCAGGCTTTGCGGTGGTTTAAGGTGAAATATTTTGTTGTAACTAAGTATGGACCACCACAAAATATTTCTATAGCCTGGTTTGAAAAATATACCTATACGACTTGAGTTCCATTGTTTTTCTGATTTTATTACAATATTGTTATGAATAATTAAGAATCAAAACGCAGTGAAGAAAAACAAAACATAGTTTCTTATAAAATCCCCGCTTCCACGTCTGTAAACATCTTGCATAGATCACACCCACTTTTCTCAATAAATTTAATTTTAGGGTAATTGAGATATTTGAGAACAAAGCAAAGAAAAAGAAAATGCACTTGTATTCTGACAAGATACTGTCAAACATTTAGAAGAAAAAGGCAGACCATCACGAAAACATGCCTATATAATGTTGACCCCCTTCAATCCCACTTTTATTTAGTAAAACTTGGGTTTACAGGGGTATATATTATTTTTCTTATTTCTGCTCAAAACATAGATTGTCGGTACCGAGGCGGTTCTAACGACTACCCAAATCTATGTTTTGAACAGAAACATGAAAAATATCAGAATTTTTTATCTGAAAATTTTCAATTTTTTTGTGATAAAATTTTCAGTATATTTTATGTGTTTTCGTAATGCACAAAAAAGTCTTCCTAAGTGATATCGTAAGGGCAATACTTTATTTAGTGCTTATTTAATAGTCCCCGAACTCCTTTATTTACAGAGATTTTTTTAACATTTTGGAAAAAATATGAATACTGGCGTAGATCTGAATCACGTTTACCCACACTCAGGAAAAATCTTGAAAAATATGCGTTGAATTGCTTCTTAAATAGGGGCTATTCTTAAAGGAAAGAATTCTTTCCTCTAAGAGCGGCCCCTGTGGTAAAGAAGCAAAATATCTATGTTAATGTCACTTTATTATATTTTTTTCTAACACATGTTACGCACATGCATAATGTGCTTAATGAGCGTTACGCCTATGGTAAACGTGACCACAGTAGAAAACCACTCCACAACTTCAGTCACTCTGTAACAGTCATCTTTCCAGCATCCCCGAAAACAGTTTTACTATACAATAAATCTTTCTGCAACGACTACCTTCCTACAACAGCCAGTTTTATCTGTTGATAAGGGTTGCTGTTGTTGGAAGTTTGCACTATATTTGCATTTGCCACCTGATTTTATGATCGATGTTAACCAAAACTACTAAGTTTCGCTATATTTACGTATGTTTATGTACAGAATCTGTTTGTGTAACATGCAGAATAGACTTTTCTTTTCATTTTCTTTTTCTTTCACATTTTATCTACACAATGAAAAATACGTTATACGTGTATTATGTTAGTGTAAAACATATCAAGTTTGCGCGATTTTACCAAGATAGTAGGTACATTGAAACTGGGCAAAAATGATGTTGCGCTATTTTCTTTTTCTGTTGACAGCTTTGCCATCATCATCATCATCATCATCATCATCATCATCATCACCATCCTCATTATTATTATTATTATTACTATCATCATCATTATTATTATTACTATCATTATCATTATCATTATTATTATTATTGAGGCGTGTCATAAATAAATATGCGTTCAGGGTATATGCGGAAAGCGAAGGCCTAGATCGGTCTGCGCTTTCGCGCAGACCTATCTCTGCCTTAGCTTTCCGCTGTTTGAATCATTCGGATACTGTGGAATATATGGATGCATAGCCGGCCTCGGTGGCTCAGTTGGATGCGCTTCCGACTGGAGACCAGGAGGTCGCGGGTTCGACCCCGCCGAGGTCGGCAACAGTCTTTCGTGGAGATTGATCATGAAATATTTTCTACGGTCATTCTTTCCCTTCCGCTGATTCAAGAAGGGCAGCTGTCAGTTTCTGGCGAAAGAATGTTCACAATACTCGTTAACCGCTTAGAGGACTAAGCCTGCCCAGTAAACGTGTGGCTAGGTAAACTGACCGCGCTCGACATGACCCCATTGGTTTGACTGGGCCGTAAAATCTCAATACAAACAAACAAAGCATTGATAACATTTTCATGCCAACCTTCAATTTAAGGCGATTTATTTTATTCAGACTGCTTTCACTACATGACGTTTTGGCGAGTCATTCTTCGATCATTTAAGATTTTCAGCTTTTCGCGCGCGTGCGTATGTGTTCACTGCTCTCATGCGTCATTCATTTAGCATGTCTTGACTGACAATCAAAATATAGTCTAAAAAATCTTGTTCGGCGATGTTTGATCAAATACTGTATTTACTGCGAAAAGTGAAGATTTCTGCAATTACTTATCTAAACTAACTTAACTGACCAGAAATTAAAGCAATATGCTTTTAATGAGAAAAAGTACCAAACTGTCTAGAAAGAAACGAAAGGACAAAAAAAAAAAAAAAAAAAAAAAAAAAAGAAATAAACTGAAACAAAAGACGGTTGCCTTAAAACAAATTAATTTCTTAAACTGACTAACCGTAACATATTGCAAAAATATCCTACACTCTCGGCTGATTCGAATTGATGATATTTTTTTTTATTCCCAGAAAATGGGCTTTGGCATTTCATGCAAATTGTCTTCTAAGGAAACAATTTGTATGAAGCCTATTTTCCGAGAAATTTAAGACAAAATATTTTCAAATGACGTCTGCTGAAATTTTTATCCAGGCTGCTAAGCGTTATCCTGTCTAACTGAACCTTAACTATTAAAAGAATGACCAGCAATTAATGAAATGTTCCGAAATAGGGCAAAACAAATTACACTGGCTTTAATGACCAGGTACTACAAAAATGCTTCCAAATAAACAAATGTTTTAACAAGTAATATCTATAAAAAACCGATACATGACGTAGGAACGAAAGTGTATTTACATACTTATAACAATGAAAAAAGGGAACGGGACAGATTCATAAAAAAAAAAAAAAAAAAAAAAAAAAAAAAATCCTGGGTTTCGAACCCTCAATCTTCCGCGTGTTAGGCGATCACTCTCCCGACTGAGATATTGCTAAGCAGCTACATTAAATAAATATAACTCAATAAAGTGCGTATAAAAGAACAAAGAGTACAGTATCGTTCGAAAAGAATTATAAGTATCCTGTTTTTATTTTTTAGTATTTTCTGTTTAGGTTTGTCCTAACCTCGCAGTTTTACCGTGATCTTGAAAACACTTTTCAAAGCATAATGTACAATGACTAAGATGGCCAATAACAGAAAAGGTCGTTGTGCAGAGTCTTTTCGATTGTATGGCATATTCGTGATTTCATACAGCTGCTCAAGACGATGAGCTTAAATGACTGCGTCGAAAAAGGAGGAGATGCACCAAAAACATCATAAAACGTTTTCTAATGATTAAAAGAAATGTTCTGAAGACACATTGAATGACAAAAACTACCGAAATGGAAAAAAAACAACTAAAATAGTGTTTCTTGGAAAACATATTAATTCAAAACTAAACAAAACGATTTTAGACTACCTGATAGATCAGAAACCAAAGAAATATGCCACTAAATGAAAGGTTGAAAGTGGCCGAAATGTATGCCATAACTATCAAAACATGCTCAAAAATTAAATGAATATTCCGAATTAACCTTATCAGACGTAACCACCGATATGACAAGAAGCAAAAGAAACATGCAAAATGTGTAAAGGTCAAGCATGACATTAACCCGTTAAAGCCTAGTGAACTCTTCCACCTTAACACTTAATACTCTTTGGACAGGTCCATTTCCAGTATAAGGGGTGTCTGGTTAGTTTTTATTATAATCATGTTTTGAAGAAATTTCTAAATTTAATTCTATCACGAAAACACGCCTATATAATTTTCACCCCTAAAACCCCACTTTTATTTAGTAAAACTGGGGTTTACATGGGTATACATTATTTTTCTTATTTCTGCTCAAAAACATAGATTGTGGTACTCGTTAGACCCGCCTCGCCGAGGCGGTTCTAACGAGTACCGACAATCTATGTTTTGAGCTGAAATATGAAAAAAAATCAGAGTTTTTTTATCTTAAAATTTTCAGATTTTGGAGGTGAGACTTTTCTATATATTTGAATAGGCGTGTTTTCGTAATGAAACAGAGTAGACCCTGATCAGACGCCGCGTTTTGTGGCGTCTGATCTTTGTCTATACTGTTTGCCAATGTCCCTTTTATGGGCTTATATGGGTTAAAAGTGCCGAATTTCATCACAATATAACTTGTGGACGGAGTATAACAGGCTAACAAGGTTTTGGTAACCTTAATGCTTTTGATGACCATAACATTTCAAATCAAGAGCGACATTTAAAGTGTCTCCGGCGAGTGCTCTATAAACAAAAGTGGTTAGACCGTTTGAAAGCGAGATCGAGCTCACATTAGATCATGGACTGAAACATTCTCAGTGTTCACACTGCGGTGAATACGTTCCTGTCGCGGGGAAGGCTAAAGGAAGCGAAATGAGAGGAAATGGCCCCGGCCCCCTTTTATATGCTTACGTGCAAGACATGGCGTGCAAAAACTCCCACCGCCTCAGAAGCCGCATGGCTATGGGACGTCTTTAACTTTTAATACTGCTTTATTGCTGCAATGCCGGTGTTTTTTTTTTTTTTATATATATATTTTGTCCGAGAAAATAGGGAATGATATTTGATATAAAATGGTGTGATAAAGTATCAAGTCTTATTTTCTGACATAATAAATAAGTGAAGATATTTATTTGCCGCCATTTTGCAAAGACAGGCAATTTTTGCAGACAGGAACGCGACCTTTTAGTAACTTGAAAACATTAAAAATGGGAAAGGCCATTCTTCAAGGAAATGTCTTTTCTCCCAGGGAGCACAAGTTATTTCTTTTACGAGTAGGCTCACTGAGAAGGGAGGAAAATCATTCACATTAGAGTTATGTCCTTTTGTGGTGTATCCGTTGATGTGACGTTGTATAAACGCCATGTGCCCGCTTGGTAAATCTATTTTAATTCAGTATTTTCAGTAGTAAATGCTTACTCTTGGTTTCATTTCAGAATTCCACTGGACCGCTTCCGTTTTCCACAACAACAGTTGTTTCCTTTTGGTAACCCTGTTCCGGGCATTTTACCGGTGTCTTCTCCTTCTGTTCAAGCGATATGTCCCTCTCCAAATATTTCCGGAGAGCTAAAGCCTCGTTTTGGTCCTCAGTTTGGACTTCCGGCGTTCTCGTTTAGCCAGGATGATCTGGACATGGTGTTATATGGATACACGAAGAGCAAGACGGATGGCAAAAATAGTGGGCATGCTCTGTCTGGACTCAGATCCTGGGATCTTAGTTATGGTAAGTTACTCTTTTTAACAATACATGTAATTACATTTACAGGATTCTGTCGCACGTATTCGAATTTATGTAGCGTGACTCTTTACTCTTCTAACTTAGATTAGACCTTTACCATTAATAATATCATTTCAACATCGCATTTGTAAAAAAACAAAACAAAAACAACAACAACAAAAACAACAACAACAACAATCAACAACAAAAAATAACAACAACAACAACAACAACAACAACACACACACACACACACACACACACACACACACACACACACACACACACACACACACACACACACACACACAATGTTTTTTTCATATTATGGGGGTGGGGGTGCATCGGGTACACTTTACGTAGATTTGTTAACGTAATGATTTCCTTGCAATTAGGAAATAGTTTAAAGTTTTCAAGCATTATATTTCTTCTCTATTTAAAGAAGCATGCGTTTCTATTCTACGCATAAGTGTCAAAGTACCCTTTCTTTGGTTTATTTAGTGAGTGGAGAAAGTTTTTTGTTGATCTGATACTTCAATTATCGGCTACAAACACCCTATGGGGGTAATACAAGCTCATAATCTGTGGCAATACTTGAACGAGAGTGGTATAGATATTCAACGTTATGTCAACAACATACGCCCCTATCTTCTGCGCTCATCAAACAATCTCGTTTATACTGCTTACCAGAAGAGCCATGGTATCTTATAATGATGAAACATATATACAAGATGATATAGAGATGAATAAAATACATTTTAGAATTGATTTTTGATTTTGTTTCCTTTCATCGAGCCTTAAATGAAGGACGCTATGCATGATGCGTGTAGCACACGCATGCACAGTAACGTACTTCGTATTTTTTTCATTCATGGCATGGAAAAAATAAAAAATAAGTTCTTATAGCTAATTTTCTGTTTGAAGTTTTCATACATTCGCTTTCGGAAATGGTAAAAGCATCGTATTTTTGCCTTTAAAGCGGCAGGTCGGTTCCCGCAAGAATATTTAACTTCGTTCGGGGTTTTATCTGCCAGAAAAAGCCATGACGGTGACAGACGATTGAAACCCGTCCTTAACGACCTTTCAAATTTGCATAGACTGTCTGGAGAGTAAACTAATAGTGCGAGAATTAAGAACAAAATACATTCACGATATATGCTATTTATATTTTAGATACGGAAAATAAGCCCAATAATGCCAAGAAATAATTATTTTCGTAGTTTTATTCTTTCGAATGTGAGCGAGACTATCAGCAAATTGTCGTAACTCTGGTGTTGGGTTTTACCGCAAGTAGTGCAATTGTACGCGGAGCACAAATGCTTTTTTTCACCAACCAGAAAGCAAGAAAACGCAAAAATGTAAACAAAAATTAATCATTATGTTTTGTGAAAAGGTTTAACCGTGAAGATACAACGGCTGGACAGAGATTCCAACTAAACACCGTTCTCTAGTAATGTACGTAGACCCAACATATCCCTATTTTCACTATATATTATTGGGTACATTACGAAAACACGCCTATTCAAATATACTGAAAATTTCACCACCAAAAACTGAACGTTTTCAGATAAAAGTTCTGATATTTTTCATATTTCTGCTCAAAACATAGATTGTGGGCACTCGTTAGAACCGCCTCATCGAGGCGGTTCTAAAGGGTACCCACAATCCATGTTTTTGAGCAGAATTCAGAAACTTAATGTATACCCCTGTAAACTCCAGTTTATAGTATATAAAAGTGGGGTTTAAGGGGGTCAAAATTATACAGATATGTTTTCGTGATGACATGTGAGTATACGTTGCCTAGACAACAAATTTCGCTCACCTGAACAATTTGCCCAAATGCCATCTTGGATTCCCCCATCGGAACAATTTTAGGTATTTTTGATCCACAAGTCACCGTGACACTTCCTATGAAGTTTCAAGTCAGTTTGCCTTAGGGTTCGGAACAAGAAGATTTTCAAGGTGGAGGCTGTGGTGGTCATCTTGGATTTCCGATCTCAACAACTTTAGCAAGTTTTGCTCCACAAGTGACCCCGATACTTCCTACCTAGTTTTAAGTCAAATGGACTTTTCTTCAGGAGAAGAAAGTCAAAACAGATTTTCAA
This sequence comes from Anodontia alba, assembly GCA_964016985.1. Classification (NCBI taxonomy): domain Eukaryota; kingdom Metazoa; phylum Mollusca; class Bivalvia; order Lucinida; family Lucinidae; genus Anodontia; species Anodontia alba. The sequence continues at coordinate 14,047,046 of OZ024828.1, forward strand.
GATGGCGGCACTAGCAGCCATTCTGGATTTCTGATCGATTAGATTTCAGCATTTTTCGATCTACAAGTCGATCTGATACTTCCTATCAAGTTTTGAGTCAGTTTGCCGTTCGGTTCAGGAGAAGAAGTTCAAAATAATTTTTCAAGATGGCCGATTTCAAAGCTGAACAGTTTTAGCTATTTTTGATCTACAAGTCACCCGGTCTGTCGTGGCAAATTCAGCAGACAATAAATTGATCATATTTTTTTAACCTAGAAAATCGGCTTTGACATTTCATTAAACTGTCTCCTAAGGAGACAATTTGCATGAAATCTTGAAGCCTATTTTCTGGGAAAAAAAGGAAAACATTTTAAAGTGTCGTCTCCTGAAACTTTTACCCAGCATGCTAAGTGTTAACTGATACTTCAAAGAAATGCATGGTAGTCATACTACAACTTCCTGGAAGTTGTATCTCATGAGACATCATACTACAAATTAGTTACATGTACAGTACTGGGCCCAGTTGTTCAAAACTAACGATGTCGTTAGTTAACGATTCGTTAAAATTTACATCGAGTGATACGCAAATATGCTGAAATTTTTTGCTGAAAAAATGTGAGTGCAAAAGCTACTCACATTTTTTCAGCAAAAAATATCAGAATATTGTGTATTAAATCCGCTAAAACAGTTAACGAAATGACCCTTAACGATCACGTTAAGCTAACGACGCTTTGAACAACTGGGCTCTGGTTTATTATGTACAAACCAATGAAAAATAGAAAAAAATGTTAGTCAGTTATAATGCACATTTCCAAGCAGTGATATTTTCACAAGTGAAATATAGAATTTGATATTTTCACTCGTGAAATATAACATTCAGGAACTACTTTTTCAATCTACATTTACATTCTTTTTTCCTGTTTTTTTTTTTTTTTTTTTTTTTTTTTTTTTTTTTTTTTATGATTAATGTGCATTTCGTTTAAATATTTTAAATATATTGAACAAAACTCATTACGAAAACACGCCTATTCAAATATATAGAAAATTTCACCTCTAAAAACTGAAAATTTTCAGATAAAAACCTCTGATATTTTTCATATTTCTGCTCAAAACATAGATTGTAGGTACTCGTTAGAACCGCCTCGACGAGGCAGAAATAAGAAAAATAATGTATACCCCTGTAAACCCCAGTTTTACTATACACCCAGGGAAACCCGATATCGGGATATCGGAGGTTGCGAGATTTCGGAGGTAAACAAATGATGTCATCCAGCGACAGTGTATGTATTTACCCTCTTTTAATGATCAAAAAAGTGCTTCTGGAGGATAAGCAACGTAACCTATATTTTCTCAATTGAATAGTTTAATATATGAAAGTGGCATTTCAATATAAAGTATCCTCCTATTTATTCAAAATCACGCTTGAAAAGGAAATTTTATTCTTTTTCACCCAAAATCCATTTTCAATTGTTTATAGCTTTTATCCTGTAAAGCTTTTTCATGGAGTATATATGTCTATATAATCTAGAACCTTTCTATAAATTATACAAGAAATAGCAGATGTGAAAAAATTACTGATGTGGCAGATATTTTAGATTTCCTTAGGGTTGTTGTCACATTTATTGGTAACAGGATGTCGGAGGTATGATGCAGGAATGTCGGAGGACAGATTTATATTGGTTAACGTGATATCGGAGGAAAAAAAATTTTGTGTTCTTCTTAAAACGGCTACAGCTTTTCTGAAACGTGATCTTACCTGGTTTAATATGTTGAAGACGATTACCTGAATTGTCAGGAGTGGCATGTAGCAAGCGAACAAAGCGTTTATGCTGACTGGCAATGAATAAATGAAATAATGTGCCACAGACTTATCAAGATAAAACATCAAGATAACCAGCCTTCGTAATGAAAACCCCGGTAACAAACACGACTTCACATAGAAAAAGTGGGGATTGCAGGGCTATAAATCTTTTATTTTTTTATGTATTGAGGTACTCTTAAGAACCACGTCGTTTCTGCTCTAAAACATAGGTTGCGGGTTATCGTTAGAACCGCCTCGATGAAAAAAAAAGAAAAATAATAATAATACGAAAATTCCCAGTTTTCTTTCTGAAAAGTTTGTATTTTTTAAGACATGAACATTTCATTCTGCGTGTTTTCATATTTGTTCATCACAACGTTTTGTGCCTTTGGTGAGTTTCCAGGCCTATACACAGACTTTTGAAATGGAAAGGGCGGGTGTGTGGATTCTTGGCTATTCTTAAAGGGGACACAGATGCCAACAAAATGCCGATGGGGGATACAAAATTAAGGAATGTAAAGTGATTTTATGGCCAAACCTGCATGCTTTTTAAAATAATTGGCCCGAAAGGGGTACCGGTCTCGTTTCATCGTTTGGTCGGTCAGACACTCCATGGATTTTTCATCGGTCTCAGAACTACTAATTTTACCGACGCTTGGAAGTGGTAGATTTATCTGGTGTTTCCCAAGGTTAGATGTTTGGACCTGTCCTTTTCTTGGTATTTATTAATGATCGTCCTGATAATATCAGGTCATCTGTTCGTTTCTTTGCTGATGGTTGTGTTTTATAGGAATATATATACTCCGTCTGACTGTCTTATCGTGATAGCCTAGCACGTTGGAAAACCGATTGGCAGATGAAGATCAGTGTAGCCAAATATCATTCAATGAGGGTGACACGCCACCGCCCAGATAAGCAGATTAAGTTTGACTACTCACTACACGAGCACACACTGCAGCAGGTTTAATCTGCTAAATAACTGGGTATCACCATCACAATCTCGCTCGGGGTCAACATATTTCCGAGGTAACATCAAAAACAACTATGGCATTAGGAGTATTTTTAGACGCAATTTGGCCTTTGCTCCTAGGCAGACAAAGCCTGTTGCATACAAAACATTGGTTCGCCCTCAACTTGAGTATGCGTCACCTGTTTGGCACCCCCATGTTAAAACTCAGATTCAGCAGGTTGAGGTCCAGAGAACGGCTGCTCGATGGACCTTTTGGCGATGGCGGAATAGAAGTAGCGAAGGCGATATGCTTGTTGAGCTAGAATGGCCATCCCTGGAGACCCGTCGTAAGCAGTCCTCTTTAACCTTCATTTATAAGATACACATTGATATAGTGTCTCTTAACACAAATAGATATTTGTAACTGGTTCAACTCAAACAAGGGCATCGAAATTAAACAGCACGCAGTACTGTAGTAACCAGGCCTATAATGATGCCCTGAAGAATTCTTTCTTTCCTTGAACTATTCCTCAGCACAGTAGAATGGTCTTGCCTCTGCTGTGGTAGATGCTGAGACTGCAGAGGAGTTGAAAGCCCGTGTGGTATAGACTGGGACTCAGAGGTATGCTTCTTAACAGATTTTAAACATTTTTAAAGAGCTCATCGTGTGATTATTACTATTATTATTATTATTATTATTGTTGTTGTTGTTGTTGTTGCTAAATTCTAAATTAAGCGACCCACCTAACACAGGTAATGGTCAAATATGAACGACTCAGTATAAGAAAATAGATAGATTCTTGTAATTAGATATACAAATGTCAGTCCGATGGACGAATAAGCACCTGTTGTTAACTTTATTATAGAGTTTTTGTACTGATATTGGTGAATATTTTGCCGAGTTGGGATATTGCTATAAATAATTGATATATCATAGATTTACAGTGGTAACGTTACGTTTATTATTTCTGATCTGATGGCACTCGTTGGCACCACATCAGCGCTGCGGTTCTTACGAGTTTCCAAAATCAACATTTCAATTGAAACTTAGGTAGGAAAATACCACGTTTCACATACAGAACATCATTTTTGCAGCGAAAAGCTGTTTTATTGCATATAAGTTCTTAAACGTAATGGCATTGGTTCTATTAATATTATTAGATTAAACTCTCCTTCAAACCAATCAAACCCTATTAAAATTGCTACAAAAAGAGACACTAGTATTTGCATACAGGCTTAGGACCATATTTTGCGAGCAGGTTTTAATTTATATTGCTTTTTTAGACAGAACTCACTCCGTCAATTTTCAGTGCCTCCGAAATCCAGCAACAGTCCCTCCGAGATCCACAGCATCATGTGTTAATGTACCTCCGAATATTCCGTTATCCAAAATTTCGCTAGTGCTTGCTTTAAATTTCATCCGGAGGCGTTATTTTTTGTTGATAAACTGAAACAACTATGAAGACAGTCGAAGAAAAGAGAAGTCCCTCCTTGGGCAATAATAAACCAACATGTCATTTACCATGATCGGGCTGGTAGCCGTCGAAAAGACAAAAAATGAGATGAAAAATAGATCATCTTGGTTCAAATGTCGTTTTCACCTCCACAAAGTAGCTGAGAAAGGAAATATTTGCTTTAACATATTCATTATTATGTCTCTAGAACGAGCAACTCAGCTTCTTTATCAAATGATTAAGATATGAGCTATCAAAAATGGATAAGTAAATACCCTGTCGCTGGATGACGTCATTTGTTTACCTCCGAAATCTCGCAACCTCCGATATCCCGATATCGGGTTTCCCTGGGTGCTATATAAAAGTGGGGTTTAAGGGGGTAAACATTATATAGGCATGTTTTCGTGAGCATTTCATTCCTTTCTCCCAGTAAAATCACTGGTATTATGAAACAGTTAGCCAACTATTTTTAGCAATGCTCTCTCAGCTGTTACGTGGCTTTGATATTTCATTGCCATTGAGCAAAGCTGCGCATTATAATTTCCCTGACAGAATGTAAGTTTTGCATCTCTCCTGTATCATAAAAAGAAAATTCAAATGTTTGTCGTTCATATGACTTATTTCATCTCGTGAAGTGACAAAATGTATATTTCATTCGTGGCTATGCACTCAAGAAATATTATAATGTTACTAAATGGATGTTTCATATTGGCTCTGTTACATGTCCGAGGGCAGTCGTGTTGGCCTGAGGATCGCTGTATTGGCCCGAGGCGAAGCCGTGAACTTGTAACAGGGCCAATGTGAAAACATCCATTCATGACATTTTTATTAATCAATTTTTGTTTCAACTTTTAAAGTGTTGAAAGTCAATAAAACCTCTTTTTGAACAGTTTTGTTCTTGTAGCTGGCTTCACTATGCAGTTAATTACTGACTTTAACAAAAAAAAAAAAAAAAAAAAAAAAAAAGATATTGCTTTGTTTGAATTGAATCAGAATTGCTGTCTGCAAATGTTGCACCAACATCTGCAGGTATCTTGATGTACTCTAAGCACCAAATAGAAGTATCACCTTGTTTAAAGTCTTATCGACTGGTTAATACCGTAAAATATTGGCCCGGTTAATACCGTAAAATATTGGCACTCCTGAGCCCCTCGGTTTTTATCCCCTAATTCCATGTAACTTTCAGTATTAGCCTCGTATAAATCCCCGTCCAAAACCGTATAGAAATCATGCCAAACATTGCATCGGCATGCCGATAAAGGCTGTTTGGCACATGTTTGAACGATGATAAATATTGTTTTTCTTTTCACTTCACTCGATGAAACATTTACGAAAACGCGCCTATTCAAATATATAGAAAATTTCTGCTACAAAAACTGAAATTTTTTCAGATAAAAACCCTTATATTTTCATATTTCTGCTCAAAACATAGAATGTGGGTACTCGTTAGAACCGCCTCGCCTCGCCGATGCGGTTCTAACGAGTACGCACAATCTATGTTTTTGAGCAGAACTAAGAAAAATAATGTATACCCCTGTAAACCCCAGTTTTATTATATAAAAGTGGGGTTTAAGGGGGTCCAAATTATATAGGTATGCCGTTTTCGTGACGAATGCCATATTCGCGACAAAAAAAAAAAAATGATTATCCTCTATGTATTAAATCCCTCCTCGTCGCGCTTTCGGTACAAAGTCTTTATTACAGATCCGTGGGAATAGGAAGTATCCCATCATCCTCCGTAATATTAAATCTACCTACTGTCTCTTAAAAATCCGAATTAGATTTTTTTCTAACCGTTTTAGAGTAGTTAAGTGTTAATTTAACGCATCTTTCGACAGAAAGTCAAACACTTGTGATAATGTTCGCTCCCTAAGTAAAGGAACTGGCACATTTCAGACACGTATAAACAAACATGGATTGAAAGCTCTATAGTATTCGAATGTTATATTTAGTTTTGAAACATGATTTTATGTTAATCGCCATCTTTCTAACGTGACAAAATGAAAAGTGACTGTCACTAGTTTTGTAACCAAATATTGCCAGGTAAACGTAATAATTGGACAGGTCGAATAAAAAGGTCACTTTTCAAGGATGGGAACGGCGTAGACCCAGATCGGAGTACGCGTCCGCGCAAACCGATCTGGGTCTACGGTATTCGCCTTTTAAACAGAGCAAAGCCTAAGTATTGTACTCCAGAACTGTACATATCTGGAAAAAAATTTCGCGAACGCACAGGCTTATTCGAGTCTGCGCCCGCATGTGGGGGTAAGGTACCTATTTGCTTGTTACTCTAATTCATATTTCGGTGGTGGTCTGTTCAACAGGTGCGCCTAACGTTAGGTAACTATAATGGTTGGTGATCTTTAATGAGACCAAAGTACAATTTAAACATGATTTTTTTATGAATAAACCTGTTTTCAACTTTCTTTTTCTTTTTTCTTTTGTAAGTTATTGCCTTCATTATTTGAAGGGTTAGTCATTGCTCCAGATACATGATCTAAAGAAAAAAGTGTCTTTTTTTCACTAAAACATATGTCGTGGGTACTCAAAAAAATTGCATCATAGAGGTGATTTAAATATGTACCAAAACGTATGCTATGTGCATAAAAGTAAGAAAACAAAATTAAAACAATCTCAAAAAGGTTCACCGTACCTGGGGCTACACAGTAGCGGATCCAGGTTAATTTATTAATGGGGTGTGTGTGTGTGTGTGTGTGTGTGGGGGGGGGGGTATAATAATTTCTGGGGGGTCGATTTGATCAAACTACCGCCCTTGCCCAACGTGTTTTGACAAGCAAACAGTGTAGATCCAGATCAGACGCCGCAGAACGCGGCGTCTGATCAGGGTCTACACTGTTTGCCACTCATCCAGCAATTTTAGACACATTCACAGGTAGTTACATAGATTTTTAGATTATTAGAAGTGCAAGGCAAAGAATTAGGTGAGTGAATATTCATTAGGGTAAGTACGGAATAAAAACCTTATCAAATTCAAAATCTCTGAAAATGAAATTTTGAGCCAAACACGGGTTCGACTGAACCCTCCTCCCACCCCCATCCCCCTCGAACCCACACTCTGGAGTCGGCCCTGGCCACAGCATGCATGTTAACCTTTACACCTCTGGGATAATTCGGCAGACAATGCATCGATGATATTTCCTCAGAAAATAGAGTTTGACATTTCATGCAAATTGTTACCATTGGAGACAATTTGCATGAAATGCCAAAGCTTATAGTCTTGGAAAAAAATAAGAAAAATATTTCAATATGTCATCTGCTGAAAGTTTTACCCAACATGCTAAGCGCAATTGTTTTTTTTTTTTTTTTTTTGTTTTTCTTTTTTTCCATTTTCATCAAGGCACTAGCAGGTTAAAGAAGACAAAATGTTCTCATCGACATTTACGTTTCGAGTCAAAAAAGAATCAGGAAATTCATCTAATACTACCCTGAGCAGACTGATGCATCTCATCACGAAAACACGCCTATATAATTTTGACCCCCTTAAACCCCACTTTTATATAGTAAAACTGGGGTTTACAGGGGTATACATTATTTTTCTTATTTCTGCTCAAAAACATAGATTGTGGGTACGCGTTAGAACCGCCTCGGCGAGGCGGTTCTAACGTGTACCCACAATCCATGTTTTGAGCAGAATATTGAAAAATATCAGAGTTTTTCATCTGAAAATTTTCAGTTTTTGGAGGTGAAATTTTTTATACATTTGAATAGGCGAGTTTTCGTACTGACAAGAAAGTGCAGTGATGTTATATCCGGTTCCTGGCAGCAGACCTGTCAGTACTTTTATTATTTTTAAACGCAGAATGTAGAAAATCAATAAAAAATAAATAAATAAATATATAAGTAAATAAATAAAAATGAATAAAAAATGAATAAAAAATTAAAACAAAAAAAAAATCAATAAAAAAATCGCGAAAGTAACAATTATTGTAATCTTTAGGATTCATAAAAATTTAAAAATAAAAATTTAAAATATGATTGATATGATATGAAATGAGTAATCGAAAGAAATCGAAGAAAAAACATTTAAGCATTAACTTTGAGATTAACCTTTACCAGTCTCTGGGTTAATTCAGCAGACGACAAATTTTTGATGTTGATGATATTTTTTTCTTATTTTTGCCAGGAAACAGGATTAGACATTTCATGCAAACAATTTGCATGAAATGTCAAATTTGTTTTCTTGAAAAAAAGAAAAAAAAAAAAAAAATTTCAAAATGTCGTCTGCTGAAAATTTTTCCCAGAGTGCTAAACGTTAAAACTGCAACTGTCGTCATAGTCTCGAAAGTCCATAAACTACGTCGCGTGCTATAAATTTACAGATTAGCTATTTTAAATAATTGTATTGTATTATCCATGTTTTTATTTCACTAGATATATCTAAAATTTGAAGCATAAAAGAGCTGCCGCACATTTCCACGGATATGTTTGTTTTACGTCTTAGACATAAGTCGCAAGATCAAGTCTCTGAGCCAATCATCACTATATTTCTTCAAGTCTATACTCTATTGTTCTTTATTTACCTTAAATCTTTTATGCGTGAGAATTTACCTAATCTTTAATTACCTGATGAAAGTACTCTAGGATTAGCCACAAGAACATATGAGTTACCCTGTTTTCGTTTTTCCTAGTATAAAATATCAATATTTTTACTGAAAGATTCAATATTTTCACTGCGAGTTTTGTTAAGAAGTGATAGATATCGCCTCGGCGGATGAATACTAAGGCATAAACTATTTCCTTTAGAAGCAGATAAAGTACGCTTTTAGATTATTAGTAGATTATAAGGCAATGAAAATGTTATCAACATTCCTTACTTTAAAGATAAATAACCAGAGAAGGAAAGAAAACAGTGCTAATCCTAACTCGATTTACTGGACAATGGATTAAGCCGGTTGTATAATCAGCCCCATGCTGCCCACCAGGTCCTTCTTTATTGTTACAGCAGTTGTTTTCCTTTAATTTTCTTATTTATGTCAGTCACCAGTTTTAAAAGAAAATTAAAATAAAACATAAATGGTTTGAAGGTAACTATTTAGAGCTAAAACTTAGCTTGTTGCGCAAACATTCAACAGATAGCATTTTAAAATACAGTCAACCTTCTTTAAACCGACACTCGATACAACGACAAATTCGCTATAAGACGATTTCACCGGTATCAAGCCTTCAATCAAGATGTGACAGTGAATTAGAAATTATGCAAGAACATTGTATTTAATACTTCAAGAAACATATATTTTGGATATTTGTTAGAATCGCCTCAGTGAGGCGATTCTAACAAATATCCAAAACATATGTTTTTTGCGGAATTAGGAATAAGTCAAGCCTTTTTTTTTTTTTTTTTACAAATCATTCTGCTGCGTTTTGGGTTTCTTTACAACAGCAAATTCATTTTAATACCAATATTTTTGGGCACAAATGCTGTCCTTGTAATGAGGGTTCATTGTATCCCAGAAAATTGCGTTTCAAATGGCAAATGGCATGAATATCACACCTTATTTTCTAGAAGAAAAAGTAAGAAACATACCATCAATATGCCGTCGGTTGAATTTTCTCAGAGGTTAACAAACGTCGTTAAGAAACGGTGTAGGACATCGTATATATAAACCATACCTTTCCAATTAGTCCACCCTCAAATAACGTGAATTTCATAATTTCTGGCTGACGCCCCGCCACATAAACCTCATCTCGCCCCGGTTTCCCCCTTTTGACAAAATAAGATGGCGAAACAGGAAATTCACCTCAATTCTGAATAAATGAAATACTTCTTGTTATGACTGTATTAATAACCTAGATATATTTTTTATTTATTAAATGATTAACTGAAAAGGGACGCAATCTAACTTTGTGCAAGCACAGCAGACATATTTCAAAGTTGAAAGCTTAAACTTTAAACGGTTGACTTAAATGTAGACAAACTTTTAAATTGTTTTTCGCAAAAGGTACCTTTTCTCGCGTTGATGCAAATACTTCTTCGGCTGTTGCCCATGAACAGCGGAAAGTCATTTTTCGCTTTGAATGCTGGGTAATAAATTCAGTAGACGACATTTTGAAATACTTTTCTTATTTTTTCACTCCCTAAAAAACACGCCTATTCAAATATATTGAGAATTTTACCGCCACAACATCACGTAAACATGCCTATATAATTTTGACCCCCTTAAACCCCATTTTTATTTCGTAAAACTGGGGTTTACAGGAGTATACATTATTTTTCTTATTTCTGCTCTAAACATAAATTGTGGGTACTCGTTAGAACCGCCTCGCCGGTGCGGTTCTAACGAGTACCCACAATCTATGTTTCGAGCAGAAATATGAAAAATATCGGAGATTTTTATCTGAAAATTTTCAGTTTTTTGGAGATAAAATTTTCAATATATTTGAATAGGCGTGTTTTCGTAATGAAATGAAAACTTTCAGGTAAAAAATTCTGGTAGTTTTCATATTTCTGCTCAAAACATTGATTGTGGGTACTCGTTAGAACCGCCTCGGCGAGGCGGTTCTAACGAGCACCCACAATCTATGATTTTGAGCAGAAATAAGAAAATTAATGTATACCTCTGTAAACCCCAGTTTAATGTATAAAAGTGGGGTTTATGGGGGTCAAAACTATATATGCGTGTTTTCGTGATGCTTTAGAGACAATTTGCATTTAAAGTCAAAACCTATTTTCTGGGAAAAATAATAAAAGTATCCATTTGTCGTCTGCTGAATTAGTCCAGAGAGTGGTAAAGGTTAAATATACAATGTATGCTGCAACAAGTGGGTTGTCTTTGTTTCAAAACATGAAATCTCAAAGGAAGTCTTCTGTAAAATACATCACGGCAGCCCTCTTTGTCAATGGGACAGACGTCATATAGCGCACTTGGCCCGGTCAGATTGGGCGTTACATTGTCACGCGGGTTAACACATCGATTCGATTACAATTGTATAGCTTTATTCTGTGTGATCTTAATTCAATCGTCACATAAGTTTATTATATGATTCCACACTGTTGCTTGGACAAACTGTATTAAGTTTAGAGTTGAGCGAGCAAGGTTAACGTCATTTGTTGCAATTGTCTATCAGAGTTGACAACGTCTCTCAAAGGTATTTGATGGACCTAGTGTGAGTCAGCCTAAAGTAGTTCATGTCTTGAGGGAGGCTGATAAGCCACGTGGTTTCGTGTGAATCGTCTGCTTTGGTAGCCACATTGTGGTTAAATTAATAACTACGTTTAAATTCATAATACGCGTCACATAAAACGTCGTCTTATATTTTTTTGTGAAAAAAACAAAACAACAACAACAAAGAAAAAAACAGCACAAAAGTACAACAACAACAAAAAACAACAACACATACACAGACAAACAACAACAACAACAACAAAAAAAAAACAACAACACCCCCCCCCCCCCCACAAAACCAAAAAAAAAAAAAAAAAAAAGAAAAAAAAAAAAAAAAAAAAAAAAAAAAAAAAAAAGCAAACAAAAGAAACAAAGAAAAAACCAAAAACAAAACAAACAACAACAATAACAACAACAAAACAAAAAAAAAAAATCCCAAAAACCAAACAATTCGATTAAAAACTCAATTTTAGAATGTCGTCTGCTACAAATCTGCTCAGCGCTTTAAGGGATAAAACAAAAACGCAGTCTACACTAATGGAGGCGATGGGTGTATTATCGACTGTTTCCAGACATTAAATAGTCATATATGATTTTCTGCACCGTTTACGCCCCAAAAAGATATAATAATAATAATAATAATAATCGACCTTATTTATAGAGGGTAACACATTTAGTAATCTAGTACTAATCTTCCATGTGGCCCTCTTTTTTCCTGGGTAGAAACCAGTACTAAGCAATGTGGATAAAGTCTCTTGCTCAAGGAAACAGCACTTGCTGTTAGTGGGGATCGAACCCGGTACCTATCGATCTCGAATCCGACGCTTTACCACTGCACCACAGCGCTCCACATATATATAGAGCTAGTTTCTTAGCCCTCTCACCACTGAGTTTCTGAAATGAACTCTCCTGTTTCTGATATTGCACACATCCATTGTTACAACTAGGGGTTTCAATCAAATATCAATAACAGAATGGCAAACAGTGTAGATCCTGATGAGACGGCTCGTTATGAGCCGTCTCATTTGGATCTGCATTGTTTGAGAAGGTATCTGTTTGGTCTGTAGGGTTGAAAGTTATTTAATTTCTACATTCCAGGTATTGATAGAATTCTTGGCATCAACAACAGTGAAACAATGAGTCCACCACCCGCACACCAGGGATACGGCAAAACTGGCGTGCTGAAACAACCTCACACCATCGATCTGGAAGGTCTCGATCTTCCGCCAGGTACATCTATATTCTATTCTGCCTTCGATATCTTTCAGAAAGTCGCTTTTTGCATGGCGCTTTTGTCATGATTCAGTGCAACAGCGCCTATGCACCAACAGTTTTATTCTATTCCATTACGAAAAAACGCCTATTCAAATATATTGAAAATTTCACCACCAAAACAATGAAAATTTTCAGATAAAAAAATCTAATATTTTTCATAGTTCTGCTCAAAACATAGATTGTTGGTACTCGTTAGAACCGCCTCGACGAGGCGGTTCTAACGAGTTCCCACAATCTATGTTTTTGAGCAAAATAAGAAAAATAATGTATACCCCTGTAAACCCCAGTTTTACTATATAAAAGTGGGGTTTAAGGGGGTCAAAATTATATAGCCGTGTTTTCGTGATAAATGGCTAAATGAATATTTTTCCCATAGTAGAAATGACAGCAAATTATGCAAAACTCGATCGGGTAGGCAGATTGGTGGCCGATTTTCAACACATTCCACTTGTTTAAACTTTCTGACGAAACATCAGTAATTAACCATCAGCGGAGAAAAGCAACAAATACTTTAAAACAAAGATAAATCAGTTCACTATCGAAATTGATTATAGGTCAGACCAAGTTATGGCCATATAATTACTTTTGGGATAAATAGTTGAGAACAAAGCGCAGAAACAGAATCTATAAATGTTCACTGATTAGAAATTAACGCTTATAAATAACTTTTTTGGTTTAGAATACATCGCCAAGCAAACACCGTCTGTCCACGTCATGTGGCTCTTTCCACGGCATATGAAAATCACATTATCGGTGCTAACGCAAAGGGAGCACGACCATCACGAAAACACGCCCATATAGTTTGGACCCACTTAAACACCACTTTATACAGTAAAACTGGGGTTTACAGGGGTATACATTAATTTTCTTATTTCTGCTCAAAAACATAGATTATGGGTACTCGCGGAGGCGGTTCTAACGAGTACCCACAATCTATATTTTGAGCAGGAAATTTGAAAATTACCAGAGTTTTTCATCTGAAAGTTTTCAGTTTTTGGTGGTAAAATTCTCAATATATTTGAATAGGCGTGTTTTCGTAATGTTTTGTTTTATTGGCTTCGCCATTTTGAATACTTCCTGAATTAAATATTAAGGGAATCTGACAAACCAGCCTCATATCCATGCTGTCTCATCATTGTCTACGCAGATCGCTAATAGAAGGTTTACAGTCCATACATTAGTAATCGGCAAGTGGCGATCCGGACGCGCAGGTTGATCTGGGTTGTATAGGCCACAAGGTCTTATCTCTATTATTTGAAAAGCTTAGATGTGAAGAACTTTTAAAATATACTACGACTGATAAAATTGCTGCTTCCACGATAGCATTTTCTGGATTTTAAACGCATGCTGGGTTAAAGTTTCAGCAGACAACATTTTAAAATAGTGTCCATACTTTCCCCAGACAATAGGATTTGGCATTCCATGCAAAATTTGCATGAAATATCAAATACTAATGTCTGGGAAAAATAATTAAAAAAAAAAAAAAAAAAAAAAAAAATATCAGTTTGTCTGCTGAATTTGTCCATAGCATGCTAAGTGTTAAAGCCCAATAACTTTCTTATTTTTCAACCGATTTTGATAAAAAAAAAAAAAATCACCAAAGTGCTCAATATATTTAAAAAGCCTTTCTTATACTCGTATATTTCCCGATATGAGCATTTCACTTAATCTAAACCCTTCAAACTTTTCTTCGCAGGTTTGACAATACGAAAAACCGTCTTTGTCGGTGTTATCCATTATGGCGTATTCTGCACAAGAACAGTGATATCAAAGGGGACGAAATTCGGACCCTTCAAGGGCAGAATCATCAATACCAGCGAGATCAAAGCGAATGATGACAATTCCCTGATGTGGGAGGTAACGTATTTGTTCAGCGTTAATGCTTAACATGCTGGGTAAAACATCCAGCAGACGACGATTTGATTTTGTTTTCTTATTTTCCCCTAGACAATATTGGGACTTTAACCGTTTACATGTACTATACTCAGTATGAACCTTTACCATTCCCCTGGGGAAATTGAGCAGACGATATATTGATGAAATTTGAGCCAGCGCACGACAAAACCTACAATAAGACCACGCAGGTCAGCCTGTGCAGCCACCCAGTATGGCAAGGGTTCTCGTTTATCCCTCTTTGGATAGAAAGCACATGTGATCAGCGAAGACTCTGATCAGACTGCGCATCCGCGCAGTCTGATCTGAGTTTTCGCTGGTTGCACAAGTATTATTGTACGTTTTGACGTGCGCTGGCTCATTTGTCTTACAATGTACTTTTCCCAGAAAATATGTTTCGACACTTCAGGCAAATTGTCTCCTGGGGTGACTTATTCAGGCGGACAGCAAAGACTGCGTGGATAGGCAGACTTATCGGAGCCTTCCTGGGCGCACATATTATAATGGGCATTTCCTCTACACTAAAAAACTAACTAGTAAATTTTACTGGTTGGTAAGAGTTTGAATGGACAAAATCCACACACCACAATTATATGATGAAACATGATAATAGTAAAAGCAAAAATAAAAATAGTGATGATTAACTTAGTAATTATAATAATTATAATAATAAAAATAACAATAATAATAATTTTACTACAACTGCTACTATTACTACTAATGATGATAATAATGATAATAATAATATTGAAGATTATAATCCTACTGACTATAACAACAACAATGATGAGATATAGTAAGAATTATATTACGTACGTAGCAATGTTTAAAAGTTAATTGCAAATGATGATAATTATTATCATTATCAATATTATCGTCATTATTTTAGGTTACGTTCATTTGAACACTAATTAACAAGTAAAATTGACTAGTTATTTTTTTCAGTCAAATATAGCTGACTGCTAAATACAGTGCACATCTTCAAACGTGACTCATTAGACCTCACAAATCTGCTCTGAAACTGTTACACACTTGACCGCCTAACTTTATCCCTAATACCGAACTAATACTCTTATACCGACAATTATACAGAATGGTCTGTCAACAGCAAAACGCGCTTGAAACCATGCAAAACTGGGTTTCCAGTCTAGTATGTGAATACATATAGTCTTTCCTGAGTCTTTGCAATTCATCCATACATTTTCAGGCTACAAATTGTGTAAATGCGGGCAGCGAAGACCCAGACAAGCCTGCGCTTCCTCGCAGGCTGGTCTGGATCTTCGCTGGTCGCATGCCACTAAGGTACCTTTAAGTGAGGCTAAGCCCAAAATTAATGGACTGTTATAACTTAATTGCAATCTCAAGAGTAATTTAAACGCTTCATATTGCTGGTCGCTATTGTTCCATATGATCAAATAATAATGGGAACAAGTTGTCGCCCTGTCTAACGCCGTGCTTGTGTCTTGTTGAACGCCATCGGTGATTAGACTAAAGTTAGTGTAAATAATAAATTGTGTTTGCTAAGGGGAGTGGGTAAACAGAAAACGTGAAAACGGTCTGTAGATTGAAGTAATGCCGTGATACTAATCAAATAAACGCTGGTGGTTCATTAACACTTGCAGATGAAAGGAGTAGAAAATGATTAAAGTAATAATATCGATATTTTAGATCATCTGTGAAAATATAAGCAGGGAACCAAGATGGAACTTCAGTGCGGACGAGTTTTTCAAAAATATTATCAATATATATCAGAATTCCGACGCGAGCTTAAAAGTTCTCTAGCAGACACACAACGTAGCAACAACGTCGTTTCGATCGTACACCAAAGTCTTGACGTCGCGTCGACGTAGAAACGGCGTTTTACAACGTTGAGTGTTTATTTGTCCTGTCTCTATGTGAAAAGGACCTTTTTTCTTCCATTATGTAGCAAGTAAATATTAATAGATACATGAACCCATTAAAACATAACGTCGAAACAACGTCACTTCGACGTCGGGGCGACTTCATAAACACAGAACGTCGAAATAACGCCGCTTTGACATTACGGCATCGTCATTAATGCAACGTCGTAACAATGTCGCTTCGACATCGCCGCCACGTCATGACGCCGATGTCAACGCAACGTTGTGTGTTTAGTGGGTTCGACATAATGAAAACCCTACTCTCAATTCTGAATGACTGATAGATTTTTCAGGAAGGCAAGCTGAGCCATTTCATAGATGGAAGACGTAATGCGGGCAATTGGATGGCATTCGTCAACTGCGCAAGATACGCTCAGGAGCAGAACTTAATAGCTCTACAGGTATAAATGAGACACAACGTGAGAAAGTGTGTGCTTTCGGGCATCTGCGCCCAGTGAAGACTCAGATCAGCCTGCTCATATGCTCAATCTGGTCACAGGCTTCGCTGGATATTCTTTGGATAGCAAAATATCCACGGTTTCGCCTAGTCTGATCAGTCTTCACTGGGAGTTCTGTAGCTAGCAAAGGACCAAAGGCACCTTCACGCAGTCAGCGAAGCCTCTGATCAGACAGTGCGGATGCGAAAGCTGATCTGAGTCTTCCCTAGGTACTCATGTTCAAAGGTATTTTTCTTACGCAGCGGCTAAAATGTATTCATACATTAAACCCGAATATGAAAACAAGTGTTTTATCAATTAGGCCGCGCCATGTAAAAACGCGTCTTCAAAGATATGCGGACAGCGAAGGCCCAGATCAGACTGCGCGGATGCGCAGTCTGATCAGGGCATTCACTGTCCGCTAACAGATTCATTGGATACTACAGAATGTATTAATACAGAGCAAACGCCCGGATGATACTTTGCGCATGCGTGTGATGAATCTGAATCTGCGCATTTTGCGCATGCTCGAAGACACCTTTTTGCTTGGTGCTGCACATTTCTTTTACGTTTCTTTTTTTCTGTTTTCTTTCCTGTACACGAATCCCCTTCTGAAAAGGTTTCAATTTAAAAAGAAGAATTTACCCAATAAACAGTGTGTGGGGAGCTAATTATTTCTGTTTAGGGTCGAATCTGTTTCAGAAGCGATGCGAACATTTCTGATAGATTTTCCGCTTCTGAAAATGTATGATTTTCTGATAATGTCCGCCCATTTGGACAGTCTTGTATCAGATATGGATTTTCTCACACATACATTGTACTATACAGTCGACTCTCATTATCTTGAAATCCAAGCAAGGGATTCTCTGAAATACTTCGAGATATCCGTACATATCAGATTTGCAGAATTGAGGACAAACCTATTCAAACGACCACATTTCAAAATTGAATGTGTAATTTGACTCCTGAAGCTAGAGATATATTGAAAATATTATGGAAAAGAGGAGAATTTCGAGCAATTTCTCCCTTTTTCCGCCATATTTTGTTACCTGGTTTTAGATTTCAATGTTAAAACAGGGACCAGATTTTTACTTCGCGATAAGCGGTTATTTAAGATGAGCGAAGTCGAGATAACGATATAACGAGAGTCGACTGTATATCTAAAATAAGACAAGTAATAAGAGGAAACCAATCTTATGCTGCGTAAGTACCAGAACTGAACGATGTCCCAACAAACTCTCAAAACCTTACATGGTGCTGTATGTCTGTTCTCTAGCTCTGTTTACTTGTTCAAATACTGTTTCTTTACTGTTCATAAAAATCAATCAATCAATCAATCAATCAATCAATCAATCAATCAGTCGATCGATCGATCGATATATCGACCGATCAATCACTCAATCAATCAATCAATCAATCAATCAATCAATCAATCAATCAATCCGTCCGTCTATCAATCGATCAATCAATCAATCGGTCAATCCGCCTGTCCACCCGTCTGTCCATCGATCAATTAATAAATCCGCCTGTCCATCCGTCCATCCATCAATCAATCAATGATGTCACAAGCGAAAAAGGACAGCATAAATTAATAAACCAGTTGTTTTATCTCACAGGTAGAAGGTGATGTATATTACGAAGTATGTAAAGACATTCCCCAAGGTATGGAACTTCTGGTATGGTATGGAGACTGCTATTTGCAATTCATGGGCGTGCCAGTAGCACTGAAGGAAATGGCAGATGGCGGGGTTGCTGAAGAAGCTGATAGTAAGTATCACAACAACTGTATTTACCCTAAGTATTTGGACACCTTAACTCCTTACCAAACTTGTCCTAAATTTGAACAAGTCCAGTTGGATTTCAGTGGCTCGAACATCTTTGGAAAATTGTTCGAGACATGGGTAATTTGAGCCACTGAGGGTTAATCACGGTGTCAGGTCAGGAAGCAAATGGCGATGATTTTGGGTAGTGTTTTAGATCTTTTATACAATAATAGTATATTGTGTGTACTCATCGAGGCGATTCTAATGAGTAAACGCAACATACAATTTCATGATAAAATAAGAAAAAACATCCCTAAATATTTGTTTTTTGAGCTATCGGAAGAATTTGGTAGGGACTGAAAAACGAGTTCGAATTAGCCATGTAAACGAGCCATTGAGGTTTGACTGTATATTTGATTATCAGTTGCTGTTTCTGAAAAACTGCTGGATGAGTGATATACAGTGTAGACCAAGATCAGACGCCGCATTAGCGTCTACACTGTTTGCTCAGACCTGTCTGTCCCAATAAGTCGACTCTCGTTATCTCAAAATCTAAGGGACTCTTTGAAACACTTCGAGATACCCGTACTTCGACATATCAGTTTTGCGGAACTGAGGAAAAAATTATCGAATTACCACCTTTAACAGAATGAATATGCAATTTGACTCCAAGTTAGAGATATATTGAAAATATTGTGGAAAAGAGGGGAGCAATTTCTCCTCTTTTCCACAATATTTTGTTGCCTGTTGGTAGATCTCTGTGTTAAAATAGGGACCGGATTTTCATTTCGAGATAAGCGGTTATTCGAGATAAGCGAGGTCGAGATAACGAGAGTCGACTGTACTTTGGATTATCAGATAAACCGATGCATTCGACGCATTATGTTTGAACAACTCCATTGGACTACTTGAAGATGCGTCCTGTGGGAAATAGTGTAGATCGTGATCAGACGCCGCGTTCTGCCGCGTCTGATCCGGGTCTGCATTATTAACTCATGTCTTTCTGTCCCTATGCTTAAGGCTATTACGTAAATTCAATTTTAGGGTAATTATTGTTGATTGAAACACAGAAACAGAATAGATAGATAAACTGTTTCGGACAAGATATGGTCAATCAGAACAAAACTAGGGATGAATGCCCCCGCTACTGCTAGTTTGGCTTTTATATGGCAAAATGTCTAAGTACATTAAGGATATTTAACTCTAGCACTAAATTTGATCAGAATTCTGTGATTTTTTTACGCATGACCTGACTATATTCTTACTTTGCTGCAATACTCAAATCATTGTCTTCAAAACTTTAGAAGTTGCGGAGACACAAACCCTACTATGTCATGTGTATAAGGCAAAATTTCTAAGTAAATCCAGGGTATGTAATTCTCGCGATAAGATTTGATCAGAGTTCTGTGACCTTTATGCACATGCCCAGCCTGTATTCTTATTTTGCTGCAAGTTTCGAATCATTATCTTGAAAACCATAGGAGAAGTTGCGGAGACATAAACCTTACTATTCCATGTGTACAAGATCAAATGTCTAAGTAAATCAAGGGTGTGTAACTCTAGCAATAAAAGATTATCAGAGTTATGTAACCTTTAAGCACATGCTCAGCCATATATTGTTGCTTTCTTTCAAGTTTTAAATCATTATCTTGAAAACTGTAGGAGAAGTTGCGGAGCCCCGAACCCTACAATGCCATGTGTATAAGACAAATTTTCTAAGTAAATCAAGGGTATGTAACTCTACCAATAATAATTCGATCAAAGTTCTGTAACCTTTATGCACATAATCAGTCTATATTCTTACTATGGTGCAAATTTCAAAACCATTATTTTGAAAACTGTAGGAGTAGTTGCTGAGAAACGAACCGTACTATCAATTATCGGACTCACGGACGAACGTATGACGTTGGGTAAAACTATATTCGTGGCGGGGGCATAAAAAATCATTCAGAATAATACGCCAAGCAAAATCGTCTTTACGGGTGATGTTGAAAATACAGTGGGCAGAACTCTTATTTTTTATATTTACGTTACGTGTAATACATGTGATAATGCCCTTTTATTTATCTTTGTAGACAGTGAAGGCTTCCAGTGTGACAGGTGTGGCAAGGTGTTTGCCTACAAATATTACAGAGACAAACATCTAAAATATACACGATGTGTGGATCAAGGAGACAGAAAATATCCATGTCATCTTTGTTCCAGGTAAGTTAATGGGATCCAAGAATTTATATAGCAATAGTCGACGAGTTCATAGCAGTTGAGCTTTATGTTCAATATGCCATCACGAAAACATGTCTATATAAGTTTGACCCCTTAAACCCCACTTTTATATAGTAAAACTGTGGTTTACAGGTGTATACTTTTTTTCTTATTTTTGCTCAAAAACATAGTGAGTATTCGTTAGAACCGCCTCGTCGAGGTGGTTCTAACAGAACCGCCTCGTCGAGGCGGTTCCAACGAATACCCATAATATATGTTTTAAGCGGAAATATGAAAAAAATATCAGACATTTTTTTATCTGAAAATTTTCACTTTTTGGTCGTAAAATTTCCAGTACATTTGAATAGGCATGTTTTCGTAATAACGAAATCTAACACCAGCCGTGTGACAAATGTAAACAAGACAGGCTATCTGTTATGTATGAAGCTTTCGGTTGTCAAAAGGACTGATTAGCTGCAAGATTAGGGCCGGAGCAAGGGTAATTTGTACTCCAGATGATTTTCCAATCTTGATTTTATTTTAAAAAAAGTCACTTAGGCCTATAATTTGCCCTGTTGTACTACAGATTTGCCTGAGTTATAAATTCTGATTAATGTCGGCATGGAAAAAGAAGACACAATCTGAGAAAGATAGAAAAGAAAATACAAAAAAAAACAACAACCTAGGAACTATCTATTACGGATATACAGTCGACTCTCGTTATCTCGAATTTCAAGGGACTCTCTAAAATACTTCGAGATATCCGTTTTTCGATATACCAGATTTGCAGAATTGAGGAAAAACTAATTCGATTAACCACATTTGTCAAATATATATGTAATCGGACTCTTGAAGTTAAAGATATATTGAAAATGTTGTGGAAAAGATGAGAAATTGCTCCTTAGGAGCAATTTCTCCTCTTTTCCACAATACTTTTGCATGTTGTTTGATTTTCATGTTAAGGCAGGGACCAGATTTTAACTTCGAGATAAGCGGTTATTCGAGATAAGCGAGGTCGAGATAACGAGAGTCAACTGTATATTCATATGGAACCTTGACCGATGTCCTGACCCTAATTAGTACATATAGACTAGGCAAATGCACAGTATCTAGGTTTCTATGCGCGTCGTTTTCGAAATTTACTTCTGCGGCAGCAATAAACCTCAAACGTTCGAAGTAAAAATGTGTGCAAAGTAGATCAAGAGGTTTTAAACCTTGTCCTGCTGAATAAATTAAGATGTCACGCCCACTTCTAATTTTCAGCCAATCAGATTACTTGATCTGGATTGTTGTTATAAATTCACATACTCAATGGCAAACAGTGCAGATCCAGATCAGTTGGCTTCTTCAGAAGCCAACTGATCTGGATCTACACTGTTTGCAAAGGCAGGGTATATCCGGGTTCAGCAGGACAAGGGATAAAAACTTGCTTTAAAACAACTCAGCCGAACATACTTTTTTAAAATCTTAAAAATAAAACCTGTGAGTACATCTCAGCCTTATTTGCTTTCATCATGGTAGCATGCGTATCAGCTTTATAAATGTTGCTGTCAAAACAGGATTTATTTGCGTTTGGACTTCGAAACCAGGACTCAGCTGTTCAAAACTTAACGAAGTTGTTAGCTAACGTGACGTTGAAATTTCTATCTTGAAATATGGCAAATACATTGATACTTTTGCTAAAAAAATGTGAGTAGTTTTTGCATTGCAAAATCTACTCACAGTTTTGCAGAAAAAATATCAATGTAAGTAGTGTTGCATTGCAAAATCTACTCACATTTTTGCAGCAAAAATATCAATGTATTTGAAAATGCCTTCGTTACAACAGCTAACGAGTTTGTCATTAACAAGCTTCTTAAGCTAACGATGCTTTGAACAACAAGGCCCAGTTTTACTTGCATGAAACGTCACTCTTATCCTTAACTCCCTTTAGACATTAACTTAAGAATACAAAACAGATGAAAGTACAAAGACAACAGCAAGCAAAGTGGGCATCCATTGAAGAATTTAATCATAATACTTGCACCAGAATAAGCAAACATACCATATGAAAACAAAACAGAAAACAACGTGGTCAGTCATATAGCCTGAGCCATTGACCACAACAGTAGAATTACAGTAAAGAGACTCCGTATCAGAAAATCCGCATTAGAACGGACGGTAGTATAAACTACTTGGGGTAGAGGAGTATGGGTGGGGGTGTTTGGCTCAAACTATCTGAAGCTCGGACACAATAAAACTCTAATTAGGGCTACAGTGGGACATCGATAGTTAGGCACCCACCTTCTGAAACAGATTGTATGATGGTTGGCATTAATGAACACATCACTTTTACATTTATAATTGCCATATTGTTAAAAAGGTTTAGGGTAGTAGTTTGCAGCTGAGCACTAGTGATATATTGCACTGTTTATTCTCCGCATACATTTGTAGGATAATGACGACGTGACACTTTTCACCACTATTTCAGGTCATTTGAAAAGAGAGATAGATTACGCATACACATTCTTCACGTGCACGAGAAACATCGACCTCATAAATGTTTAGTCTGTACGAAAAGTTTCAGTCAGTCATCCAGTCTCAACAAACATATGAGGGTAATTATCATTATCATTATTATTACTATTAGTATTAGTAGTAGGAGCAGGAATCGTAGGAGTAGTAGTAGAACTATTATTATTATTATTATGTTGTTGTTATTATTATTATTATAATTAATTCTGCACTGTAAAATGTTTAAATGTGAGAGTAGTATAGGGTGGCACTATGGGGACTTCACTACTTGTGAGCCACCTCACGACAAAAACAACAAAATGTGCGCCCAGCGAAGACTCAGATCAGCCTGGGCATCCGCCCAGTCTGATCAGAGTCTTAGCTGTCCGCATGAAGAAAGCTTGGGTCCTTAGCTACTCATTGAGCGCACAGAGAAGACTCTGATCAGACTGGGCTGATGCCCAGGCTGATCTGAGTCTTCGCTGGGCGCACATGCCATTTTGTTGGCTTTGTCATGAGGTGGCTCATGTATTGTTATTGCCAAGAATGGCCTACAAATAGCCCGAATGTTATACGAAAAGTATAGTCGTTAGTATTTTTTATAGGCATTGTCCTTGTTTCTGGCTGATGGTAGTCTTTTCCCCGTGGGATAGGGCGGGGTGATTCCTTACATAAAGACATACGGGGATGTGCCACTGGTTTGTGTTAATTATTATTGGGTTGTAAAATAACCATTCTGGGTAATATTTTGGGAATAAATTTCCTGCCTTACGAAATATCAGTGAGGTATTCTTTCAGTCTAAAATCCTGTTGATGCTTGTTACAACAGTAAATATCTGATATGTTTCCACTTAGTTTTCAGAAGGTTTTCTTAGATGGGAAAGTCAGGCATCTTCTTTCAGAACGAAGTGTACGACTTGATTTGTTTTTATATTCTCTTTGACATACAATCATACTATTTCTTTGGGTTTGCAATTTCGTATGTTTGGTTTGTTCTCCTCAGAAACAAGGCGGCTAATCTGTTTCAGATGTTGATGTTACTTTTTTACTGTATTGCTCCTTATGATGTTATCATAAGACAGTCTAACAGTATCGAATAAACTTGGAAACTACTTTCTAAATCCTTCTTCTGACAACGACTAGCGTACTTACCAGTGGCATAGCCAGAATGGAATTATTTTTACGCTCACCCAGGAAAAATCTTGAAAACCATCACGAAAACACGCCTTTATAATTTTGACCCCCTTAAACCTCACTTTTATATAGTAAAACTGGGGTTTACAGGGGTATACATTATTTTTGTTATTTCTGCTCAAAAACATAGATTGTGGGTACTCGTTAGAACTGCCTCGACGAGGCGGTTCTAACAAGTACCCACAATCTATGTTTTTAGCAGAAATATGAAAAAATATCAGAATATTTTATCTGAAAATTTGTCATTTTTGGTGGTAAAATTTTCAGTGTATTTGAATAGGCGTGTTTTCATAATGTATGCCTAGAATCGCTTCCAAAATAGGGGCTATTCTTAAAGGAAAAAAAAGTCTCACAGAGGGAGCAAATTCTTTCATTTAAGAGCAGTCCCTATGGTAAAGAAGCAAAATATGTTATGTCTCTTTTTTGTAAATATTTTTCTAACTCATGTTACACACATGCGTAATTAAGAAAACAGCCTATTCAAATATATAAAAAAAATTCAAAAACTGAAAATTTTCAGATAAAAATCTCTGATATTCTTCATATTCACATAGATGTTTTGAGCAAAAATAAGAAAAATAATGTATACCTATGTAAATCCTAGTTGTACTATATAAAAGTGGGGTTTAGGGGGGGGGGGTCAAAATTATACAGGCATTGTTACGAACTAGCACTTATACCTTCGATAATCTGCCTTGCCACATTTCGCATAGCTTGTAGGAATATATTCACTCTCTGACAACTGCGTCAGGGAGTCGACACTTTGGCTCAGTGGTAAGAACACTGGATTTTTATCCGGGCAGACCGGCTTCGAATCCCACGACAGGCGGGATATTTTTAAGCTATGCTTCATTTTTTTGTTGCGACTTTCATGTCGTAAGATGGGGGCTTGTCCGAGATAGATAGGACTTTATTTAGCCGAAAATGGCTTCGCGTCATCATAAATGATGACTTCCTTGAAAAGGGTGAATGTTACGACCTAGCACTCCTACCTTTGATAATCTGCCTTGGCAGATTTCGCATAGCTTGTAGGTATATATTCACTCTCTGACAACTGCGTCAGGGAGTCGACTCTTTGGCTCAGTGGTTAGAGCACTGGACTATGTAATGAGCGTTTCGTCTGAGTTTACCGTAAATATTCCAACAGCTTAATTTAAACCATAAAATCTCTTTACGAAAACAAGCCTATTCAAATATATACTGAAAATTTTACCACCAAAAAATGAAAATTTTCAGATAAAAATTCGGATTTTTTTCACATTTCTGCTCAAAACATAGATTGTAGGTACTCGTTAGAACCACCTCGCCGAGGCGGTTCTAACGAGTACCCACAATCTATGTTTTTGAGCAGAAATAAGAAAAATAATGTATACCCCTGTAAACCCCAGTTTTGCCATATAAAAGTTGGGTTTAAGGGGGTCAAAATTATATAGGCATGTTTTCGTGATGTGAAGAAGCATGTTTGGCTACCCGATGATGTGTCTAAAGTATTAGGACGGAATGGCAAACAGTGTATTCCCTGAATAAACCACTCCTTACGAGCTGTATGACCAATGTCTACACTGCTTGCTCAGACCAGTCCATTAGAATGCTATTAATAGTAATTGAGTAATGGCTTAGATTCGGTTATCGCATGATGTAGACATTTACCATGTAATTAATCTTTGTGTAAAATTCAGCGACAATTAAGGAACTTTCTATTGCTCACGGTTAAGAATTAATTTGTATTCAAAATGTTATTTTCTTCAGGTTCACTCAGGAGAACGTCCCTATAAGTGTGTATATTGTAACAAAGCATTTACAGCGTCCAGCATCCTTAGAACACACATTCGGCAGCACTCTGGCGAGAAGCCCTTTAAGGTAAGAATTATTTGCTTCCCCCTACCCACCCCCACGCCCAATTCTCATTTCATTGGCCATACCTGATATATTAGTGTTTGTCGCGTAACGTACATATAAATGACATTGTAAGGCACTTGCGAAATGCTATTGTAAGTTTCTGGTCACTACAACAACGGCAACAAGAACATCAGCAACAATGAAACACACACACACGCACACGCGCACGCACTAGTCATCTTTGTATTATAATACAATAACATACTTGTATGGCTCAGAGAAATCTTATAATAGAAGACACAGTTTAGCGAATTCTTTGTTACTGAGTAAACGGACTGCCTTAGCCAAATGCAGGGCTGCGTTAGCCGTGATTCTGTGGAATGTGTTTGGTACTGCACTCCTCGGACTTTCTTGTTAACTTTTTATGCATGCGTAGAATTATTCTAAACCAGGGCTCAGTTGTTCAAAGCTAACGAAGTCGTTAGTTAACGATTCGTTAAAATTTACATTGAGTGATACGCAAATATGCTGAAATTTTTTGCTGAAAAAATGTGAGTAGCTTTTGCAGTGCAAAAGCTACTCACATTTTTTCAGTAAAAAATATCATAAAATTGTATATTGAATCTGCTAAAACAGTTAACGAAATGACCCTTAACGAGCTCGTTAAGCTAACGACGCTTTGAACAACTGGGCCCAGGTTTCTTCTTTGATGGTAACTAACGTCAGAGTTTAAACAAGCAATACAATAAAATACGTGTAAGACCCAGACAGTGAGTAATTATTAGAAGTAAGATACCAACTGTTTCTTCTTTTCTTTTTCAGTGTAAACATTGTGGAAAAGCGTTTGCCTCCCACGCAGCACATGACAGTCATGTGAGACGAACACACGCACGTGATCGGATGTATTCCTGTGCAGTTTGCGGAAAGACATTTGCCCAGTCTTATGAATTGAAGTTTCACATGACCCTGCATCCCAAAAAGTGATCAGACAGTCAGATAAGCATTTTCATTGTTGAAATGTTCGCATTTTCCTTTGGAACATTACAGTCAAACTTCAATGGCTCGAACATCTTTGGGACCGTGGAAATTTGTTCGAGATATGGGAAGTTCGAGCCACTGAGGGTTAATTATGGCGCCAGGCCAGGTAGCAAATAGCGATAAAAATTAGGGTAATATTTTCGATTTTCTACACAATAATTGTATGTTGTGTGTACTCATTAGAATCGCCTCGATGAGGCGATTCTAATGAGTACACACAACATACAATTTCATGATAGAATAAAAATTTTTTCCTAAATATTTGTTTTCTTGAGCTATCGGAAGAATTTCGTAGGGACTCAAAAACGAGTTCGAGTAACCCATTGTAAACGAGCCATCATTGTTCGAGCTATTGAGGTTTTCACTGTTAAGCAAATTCAAAATTTCCCTTTTCGAAAACATGGAGTGTACATATTTCATATTTTACGCTCCATATTTCTCATGTATTTCAATACTGTGAAATGTGAATGTTCACAGACACATTTCAAGGTTCGTCCGTTGAAAGTAGGAATGTTATGCTTACATTTTGCAGTCACTTCTCAATTTCTAAAAGAGAGATAAGAAGCATAAACTGTGATTTTCAAACTTCAGAATTTACATTTCTAAAATGTAAAGCATAGTATATACAGGTCTCTAGCCAATCGTATGTAAAGAGCTGAGTGTGCAACACTTAGTATGGGATTTTGTCAGGCGAAAATGTGTCCTAGCAACAAAGATTTTGATCAGACAGCGAAGCCACACCGTCTGATCAGTTTTTTTTGTATTGTAAATTTTACCATTTGTATGCCATCACGAAAACATACCTATATAATTTTGACCCCCTTAAACCCTACTTTTATATAGTGAAACTGGGGTTTACACGGGTATACATTATTTTTCTTATTTCTGCTCAAAAACATAGATTGTGGGTACTCGTTAGAACCGCCTCGTCGAGGCGGTTCTAACGAGTACCCACAATTTTTGTTTTGAGCAGAAATATGAAAAATATCAGACGTTTTATCTGAAAACTTTCATGTTTTGGTGGTTAAATTTTCAATATATTTGAATAGATATGTTTTCGTAATGTTACATTGGCAGGTAGCCAAATCCTAATAATTAATAGGCTGATCTTGATCTTCATGGTGCAAACATGCCGCGAAGTCACAGTTTTGCATCCAGCGATTGAAATACAATCGACTCTCGTTATCTCGACCTGGCTTATTTCGATTAACCGTTTATCTCGAAGTGAAAATCTGGTCCCTGTTTAAACATGGAAATCTACAAAAGGTAACAAAATATTGTGGAAAAGAGGAGAAATTGCTCTTTTCCACAATAGTTTCAACATACCTCAAACTTCAGGAGTCAAATTACATCTTCATTTGTAAAATGAGGTTGTTCGATTTAGTTTTTCCTCAATTATACGAATCTGATAAGTCGAAGTTCGGATATCTTGAAATATTTCAGAGAATCCCTTGGACTTCGAGATAACGAGGGTCGACTATATAAAGAGACGAAAGTGACTTGAAAAGTGCTCCTATTGTTCTTTGGATTTATTCAACTGTTGAAGTGGACTGGATACTCAATTTTTGTACAGGGGAGATAACTTGTGACTTCTTTTTGCTTTCCTGCACTCCAATCTCCTTTTGAAAAAGACGATCTACTCTTAAGGGAAAGAAATCGCTCCCCATGGAAGTCTACTCTAAGAGGAAAGAAACAAATTCTTATCTTTTGGAGTAGACCGCCTTTCAGAAGAGAGGCAAAGCAATTTTGACTAAGTTACCTCCCTTGAAAATGTATCATTCCCCATAAAGTATTTATAATTGTAAATATTTGTATTGTGATATTTATTAATTTAATTTAAGAAATATAGTATTATATGACAGTTATTGCAAAAGAAAATGAATCGGTGTATTTTCCACAGTAAAACTAGTTTACATAAGATATTACAAGAGATATCTAGTGTACCCTGCAGACTCATATTCCCCGCAGACATCGTCCTTATATTTCATAGCGATATAATTATGAAAATTTCACACAATATGAACTATTGTATTGTATTCTACAACAAACCACCTACTCTATCACTTTCTGTATTTACAGCTGAATTTCCCGTGCACATAATTAATTACTTTTGAAACCCATGAACGAGTAAACAAAATACTCTGTACAAGTTTTATTACATTGAGTTTCAAATACAGGCGTTAGTTCCCTCATAAACAAACTCCTGTCTCGGGGAATATTTCCTGTATTTTAAAATCGATGTGCATACATCTCTATATAATTTACATATACTACAAGCATATGTGAATTTCCAGACCAGTCCAACTCCTGCATTACCCACAGACTGGACAAGATCTTCATTATTCGATATTTAGGTTTGACAGGGTCTAAATATTCCGCGGTCTTACAAGACTGGGTGAACACAGAGGCCTGTCAGTCTTCATATTTCCTGGTGTGTAGGATTCTGTTTTCTTTAGTGATTTATGGCGCCTGAGCCATGGCATGGGGCAAGGAACACCATATGAGGCAAGGCACACATTACGAAAACATGCCTATTCAAATATATAGAAAATTTGACCTCCAAAAAACTGAAAATTTTCAGATAAAAAACTGATATCTTTCATATTTCTGCTCAAAACATAGATTGTGTGTACTCGTTAGAACCGCCTCGACGAGGCGGTTCTAACGAGTATTCACTATCTCTGTTTTTGAGCAGAAATAAGAAAAATAATATATACCCCTGTTAACCCCAGTTTTACTGTATAAAAGTGGGGTTTAAGGGGGTCAAAATTATAAAGGTATGTTTTTGTGATGACAATTTCTGCAATTTTACACGTGTGCCCAGTGAAGACCCAGCCGAAGATGGTTTGAGTCCTTATCTGTCCACAGAACGTACAGCGAAGACTGCGCGGATGCGCAGGCTGATCTGAGTCTTTGCTGGGCGCACTTGCAATTTTGCAGGAAAGGCTGTGCCCAAGACAGCAATTTCTGTAATTTTACATGTGTGCCCAGTGACGACCCAGCTGAGTCCTTATCTGTCCACAGAACGTACAGCGAAGACTCTGGTCAGACTGCGCGGATGCGCAGGCTGATCTGAGTCTTTGCTGGGCGTACATGCAATCTTGTAGGAAGTGCTGTGCCCCAGATCAAATTGTACGCGAATAGTGAATGCTCAGATCGACCTTCCCATCAGCCGCCTGATTATGGTCTTTGATATTCATCGACATATACAATGTACTGTAATATCCAGTGGTTCTGTAAAATGTCGACGAAGATTCTGATCAGAATGCGCAGATGCGCCTCGGGCTCTTTGTAACAACGAATATCCAGGGCAGGTTCTGTGTCTGCATAGTATATTCAGAATGCTCTCCTATTAGTTTAATACTTTTCCAGTTTTTTTTTTTTTTTTTTTTAGTTTTCGAGTAAACGGGTTCATTACGAAAACACGCCTATTTTGACCCCCCTTCAGCCCCACTTTTATATAGTAAAACTGGGGTTTACAGAGGCATACATTATTTTTCTTATTTCTGCTCAAAAACATAGATTGTAGGTACTCGTTAGAACCGCCTCGACGAGGCGGTTCTAACGAGTACCCACAATATATGTTTTGAGCAGAAGTATAAAAAATATCAGGATTTTTTATCTGAAATTTTTCATTTTTTGGTGGCAAAATTTTCAGTATATCTGAATAGGCATGTTTTCGTAATGTAATCTAGGGAGATAACTACATAAATGCTCAGGTCGTCCTACTGTTTTCCTGGTCTTGTTACACTGTATATACACCTGGCCTTCGACCTCCTCTCTACAAGTTTCCATTCTGTTATTTTTATGAGAATAATTTGCATGTATGTATCTAGATTTTTAACTCTACCAGGCAATTGAGTCACATAGAGGCAGCGCCTATAATTTGCATTAATTTATCGGATTGCGGAAATATAATGTACGATTTGAATGTACCTTTATTCAATGTTTTAGTATATATGTGTGTACTTTTCATATTTGTAGACGTATTGTTTACATGTTATATTGAAATTTGTTATTAAAATTTAAATTAAATGAAGTTTCTTTTTTCTTCACATTTGTTGCTTTTATACTATTTTTCACAACAAGAAAATCATATTGCGACTGATGTGAGTAGAAGCGAGTCAAACAAATTGTCGATTTTAATAATTCAGGAGGGTTAACTACCATGTGCGGAGCGAACATATATTTATAATTTGGAGCTGCAACAAATTACGAAGACTCGCCTATTCAAATACATAGAAAATTTTACTTTCAAAAACTGAAAATTTTCAGATAAAAAACTCTAATATTTTTCATATTCCTGCTCAAAACATAGATTGTGGGCACTCTAGAACCGCCTCGCCGAGGCGGTTCTAACGAGTACCCACAATCTATGTTTTTGAGCAGAAATAAGAAACAAATGTATACCCCTGTAAACCCCAGTTTTACTACATATAAGTGAGGCTTAAGGGGGTCAAAATTATATAAGTATGTTTTTGTGATAGAAGGCGGTTATTCTGCTGCAGTTCTTCCCTGTTCTTGCGTCTCTTGTTTCATATATGGTGTTGTGTTCTCGTTATTTGCTCCTCATCTTTCCTTCTTTTGGTGCCTCGTTGAGGAGGGTGGCGAGGGTGGGGGGGCGGAGGAGGGAGGGGGCTTTGATTCGTTACTGTGGCATTTCCTGGGTACAAATGTATATTTACTTATGTTTTCCTCTAAAAAGGAAAGAATTTGCTCCCAAGCGGAGCAAGTTTTCCCTATAGAAACCCTATATATTTTACCCATTTACGCCGAGTGTACTCTTCTACCTTTACTCTTTGAACCAGTCCATTTCCCATAAAAGGGGTGTCTGATTAGTTTTTATTATTACTATGTATTATAGAAATTTCTGTATTTAATGCAAATAGTGTAGACTCTGATCAGACGCCGCATTGTGCGGCGTCTGATTTGGGTCTATACTGTTTGCCAAAGTCCTTTTTATAGGATGCTAGGCTTAAATTGGTAAATAATGCCTGAAATAGGAACTATTCATTCTATTCATATATAATACACATATACATGTATTTATTTTGAATAATACCAGAAATGAGAACTGTTTATTCTATTCACATATGAGACACATATTACATGTTTTTAAATAAATGAATAAATAATACCAGTAATGAGAACTGTTGATTCTAGTCATGTATGATACACATATATTTATTTTAAATAATGCCAGAAATGAGATTTATCGATTCTGATCATATCTGAAAAACATATATTTATTTTCAATTTGGCCAGAAATGAGAACTTTTGATTCTTTTCATCTACGACACACATATATTTATTTTTGATAATGCCAGAATTATTGATTCTTGATTTCATGGATT